>QLOH01000854.1:0-2500 GCA_026901365.1 Sesbania bispinosa
GTGGGAGTAAATTCATTTTTCTAGTTCTGTATGTTGATGATATCTTGCTTGCAACTAATGATCTTGGTCTTTTAAATGAGACTAAGAAGTTTCTCTCTAGAAATTTTGAAATGAAAGATATGGGTGAAGCAAGTTATGTGATTGGAATAGAAATTCCGGGATAGGTCACAAGGATTGCTAGGCTTGTCTCAGAAAGCATATATTAATAAAATTTTAGAGAGATTCAAAATGGATAAATGTTCGGCATCTCCTGTTCCAATTCAAAAAGGAGACAAATTTAGTCTCATGCAATGTCCAAAGAATGATTTGGAACACAAAGAAATGGAAGAAATTCCTTATGCATCTATAGTTGGGAGCTTAATGTATGCTCAGACTTGTACGAGACCAGATATTAGCTTTGCAGTTGGGATGTTGGGAAGATACCAGAGTAATCCTGGTATAGACCATTGGAAAGCTGCAAAGAAAGTTCTGAGATATTTGCAAGGTACAAAGGATCACATGCTTACTTATAGGAGATCCAATCATCTTGAAGTGGTTGGATACTCAGATTCAGACTTTGCCGGATGTGTGGATACAAGAAAGTCTACATTCGGTTATTTGTTTATGTTAGCTGAAGGAGCTATCTCATGGAAAAGTGCGAAGCAGTCAGTCATTGTTGCATCCACTATGGAAGCTGAATTTGTGGCATGCTTTGAGGCCATGGTTCAGGCTAAGTGGCTACGGAATTTTATTTCAGGACTTGGTGTAGTCGACAGTATTGCCAAGCCGCTGAAAATTATTGTGATAATCCCGCGGCAGTCTTCTTTTCTAAAAACGACAAGTATTCTAAAGGTGCTAAACATATGGAATTGAAATACTTTGTCGTTAAAGAAGAGGTTCAGAAACATAGAGTGTCAATAAAACACATTAGCACTAATCTTATGATTGCAGACCCTTTAACAAAAGGGTTACCGCCCAAGACATTTACTGGTCATGTTGTAAATATGGGCATTATGTTAGCTAGCGAATGTTGAAAGTTATTGTAATGTCTTGTATGTTTGACACTCTGAGCTCACTAATGAATAAGTTTCTAAATGATTTCTGTTTTCAAACTTAGGTGCACGTGTATGAATGTTAATATTGAAAACAGTTTGTGTCTTTGAAATTGACATTATTGTTAGACAAATTATGTACTTCCTATTAAAGTGTCATGTTTGGAAAAAGGCTAATATAGTAGTACATGGAAGGGACTATGTCGAATAAGTGATGTACAACCGTCATGACTCTTATTAGTTCTTGTTCTTAATTATGACTTATGATGTTATAAATGTATGATACATTTATTCTTGTTAATGCGCATTATGATTGATAATTTATTAAACTATGAAGTTATGTTTTTGTCACATGAGCCAAGTGGGAGAATGTAAGAAATTAATGTCTCATGTGTGTGATAAATGTATGTGGTTTAATAAATTAAATAAAAGAATTATTATTCGATTATTTGAATGAAAGGATATGAATTTTGGGAAGGAGTTATTATGTTTTAATGAAAGGGCATATTGTTTGATGGAAACAATATATATAATGGAATGACATGAATAGTCCCAATCTCTGCCTATCAAGTTTGTCTCTTAAAATTACCATCAAGAATGAAGAGCACAAGAAAGTAAAGGAAAGAGATGGAAAAGATTCATCTTACAAATTCTATAAGATTCAAAGGCATCAATCTTATCATGGATCAAGGTTAGTGTTTCTATCTAATCTTATATGTGAAAACTATGAATTCTAAGATCCTGTTTGATTATTCAAATATCATGAAAGTTTACATTCTTTTCGTTAATTAGAGTACAATCAAATTATGCTACCAACTTTTTTTTATGACACCATTCTCTGATACTGATTTAAACATTAATGTGGTATCACTACAAGAAATGTTACTCACTGAGAATGTTTAAATACTATACGTTAAATGTCTGTTTAGTTTCACTTTTTTTTAAGTCTAAACTCACCTTCAAAAGAACACAAGAAACGCTATCTTCTCTCTAAAGTGGCTTTGGAATGCATACATATATGGTGTTTTATTTGTACATTCAAATAGTTTAAAATGGTTTCTATTTTCACTATGTCAAAAAATGCATATTAAAGCACAAGATTTACAATGTTTAAAAAAATAAATGTCTTAGAAAAGGGTCTAAAGTATTCTAAAGTGTTTATTTTTTCAAAACACTTTAAGGTAAAGAATAGTTACAGCGTTTTGCCTTTCTAAACGCTTTAGTATTCAAATAGTAAAATTTTAAATATGGATACAACGTTTATTCACAAAAAATGCTTTAGAAGAGTGCACAAGTTACAACATTTATTTATTTTAAACGCTTTAGTATAAAAATAATAATTTTTTTCATACAACATTTTTTATAAATGCTTTAGTAAATGTATTAAATAAAATTTAAATTTTTTAATTTTTATAAGGAAAATTTTTAAAATTTTTAATTCATGTCACACAAATATATATATATACATA
>QLOH01000854.1:7500-331526 GCA_026901365.1 Sesbania bispinosa
ATCCAACCGTTGAATTATGTTTGTTCATCATCATGATTATATGTGCTAAATTTCGTAAAATTTTGACACTAATAGCTTGATAATCAAATGGTTGGATTTTTCATATATTTCAAATGTATATATAACGTTAATCTTGAGACATGTCAATGACATATCAAATAATTTCGGATTAATGTAAAATTTTATATGTATGATCTATATGATAGTAACTTTCAATCCAACGGTGGATTATTCAATACAATGATCCGTTAAAAAATTATTCAACGGTTGTAACACTTGGTGTAACTTACACCGGTGTAATTATAACCCTTCTCATATAGTAAATATAGACTACAGATTACTATAAAATATGATTAGATTTAAAGCGTTTATTTATATAGAGGTTTTAAAAAGATATATATTACAGTGTTTAAAATGCTTTAGAAAAGCTGATTTTCCGAATGAAAAGTTATTGTTCTACAACCTTTATGTGAACGCTTTAGTATGTCTTATTTCTATAGTGTTTCCAAAACGCTTTAGAAATCTGATGACATACTACAACATCTCAGGCTAAAGCGTTTGTAAACGCTTTAACGTGCTTTAAAAACGTTTTAAAAGACCATTTTTGTTATAGTGTTTATTAATAACAATTTTAAGTTTTTGTTTTTTTTTCTATAATTTTTATTCGCTTATTTGTTGCTAAATTCAAAAAGTTAAAGAATTTATTTATAAACTTTCCTCCAAATAAATATGCAGACATTAAGTTTTTTGTGCAAATTTAAATTAATTTGTATAGAGATGCACGTAGACAAACAAAATTTCTTAACCACCGAGCACGTGGATCAGTTGGTAAGGGGCTGTTCCAGCTTAACCAGTGGTCTCTAAATTCCTATTGATTTACCTCTAAAAGGTCGGCTTAATTATTAGCCACTAAAGCGGGCCCGTCTTCTATTTGGGCTTAATTTTTATTTAAATGTATATATCTACAGGGGCAGTTTAAGCATAAAATTAAATACATCTTTTCCTAAAATGTGTTTTTTATTAGGGATGACCGTACAAACCCTATGGATAGTTTGTAAATATTACCCGTAATGGATAAGGTAAAAATCCGCTAAATGGATATGGATAATAGTCCGCATTTTTCTACATGAATGGGTGCGAGTGCGAACAATATACAGTGTCAAGTCCACCCCATACTCACATTCACACACACGCGCGCGCGCACACACATATATATATTAATTAAATTATTTAATAAATAATATTATATATAATTATAAACATATTTATTAATTTTATTCAAATATCTAATATATGTATTTTTTTAAACTAATATGTATAATATATAACAGATTAAAAATATATTTTTAAAACTATCTAGTTGTGTTTTTCACTTTATAATATATGACTAATGACTAATTAGTGTTAATGATCATTTTTTTTTTTTGCAAATCTTAGAGAATGCTAGCACACTACGTTCAATTTTTCATCAAGACATACACATATTTTTATCATTTTATTACATCACATAACAACAATAATAACAACAACAACGACAACTAGGGGTGGGAACTAGGCCAGGTCAGGCCAGGCTTTGGCAGGCCTGAGCCTGACCTGACTCCTAATTCTTAAGCCCGAGCCTGGGTCTGTTACCTGTTACAGGTCTTTTTTTAAGGCCTGGTCTGGCCTGTGTAAAAGCATGGTCTGGCCTGTAAGCCTGTTTAGGAGTCTGTTTTATAACAAGGCCTACAAACAGGCCAACAGACATATAAGCCTATGCAGGCCAACAAGCCTTTTAAACAGGATTTTTTTATATAATTAATTTAATATATTCTAGTTTTTTACTATATTATAGTTTTTTAATTATATTTATAGTTATTTAGATTATTAATTTAATATATTATATATTATTATATTAAACATACCGGTCTGTCAAGGCTATATAGACTTTTTCATAGGCCTGAAGTCTGACCTATTTAACTAAACAAGCCTTTTAATAAGCCTTAGTCTGACTATTTTAATAAATGAATCAAGCCAGGTCAGGCCAGACCGTAGGTCCCTGACAGGTCGGCTGACATATTCCCACCTCTAAACAACGACAACAATAACAATAATAAAAAGTTTTTGTACTTTCAAACAAAATATATTATAGATAATAAATAATTTTTAAGAGATTTTAACTTGATGGAATGGTAAAGCATGATGTTATCATAATAATTTTTTTAAAAAAAAATTAAAAAAAATTAGAGACGGAACTGGTAAATAATTCCGTCTCTTACTATTGAAATTATTATTTTGTTATTTAAAGACGGAAAATATTAGACACAAATCATTTTCGTCTCTAAAATATTTTAAACTATTTAGAGAAAATTAGAGACGAAATATAATTGAGATGCAAAAAATCCATCTCTAAACTCCGTCTCCAAGAAATAGTATTGCAGTTCTGTCTTAGGAGGAAATAATTTGTCTCTAGTTTTGTCTTTAATAGAGACAAAAAAAATTTCTGTCTCTAATTTAAACAATATAAAAGTGTTTGGTAATTAGGCACAAGCTTTTAGTTAGCTTAAGCTACAAACTATTTCAGCCAACATACAGTTTGTATTTTTTCCTCCATTTTTATCCCTCATATTTTAATACACTTCCCAAATTCATCTTTAAGTCTAAACTCACGTTCAAAAGAACACAAGAAACGTTATCTTCTCTCTAAAGTGGCTTTGGAATGCATACATATATGGTATTTTATTTGTACATTCAAATAGTTTAAAATATGTTTCTATTTTATTAATAACACTTTTTAGTTTTTGTTTTTTTTTCTATAATTTTTATTCGCTTATTTGTTGCTAAATTCAAAAAGTTAAAGAATTTATTTATAACTTTTTTTTTTGGTAAAAAAGAATGGAATTAAAAAACAAAAACAACAGAGTACAAGAGAAAAAACAAATCAGCCCCTATTTCTAGGGAAATAGTCTCCCTAGAATCAGCAGCCACTAAGCTATGAAAAACACCTGGTGAATCTAAAATTACAAAAGAATTATCCTGACTAGTAGCTCTCTTTTTTGCTAAGGCATCAGCACACCCATTACCTTCCCTATGAATAAAATCAATAGTAATAGACCAGTTTCTGCCTAACAATTCCTTGATTTTATGAATAATAACAGTATGAATATGGTGTTCATCAACTGCCCCAGTACAAAGAGCCAAAGCAGTGGTGGAGTCTATCCAAAACTTGACTTTTACATACCCTTCATTCCAAGCAAATTCCAAACCATGGAGAATTGATAGTAATTCGACTTCTAAACTGTCATTAGCTTGAACAGCCACATAGTATCCTTTCAGCCAACAGCCTGAACAGTCTCTCACAATAGTACCAATACCAGCATGAATAGGATTGGTAAAAAAGCTTCCATCTACATTAACTGCTACATAGTCTTGAGGAGGTGCAATCCACCTAACCCAAGAGATTCCTTGATCAGATGAGCTACTGCCAGCACCAAAACTGATTGAAAATTCTGATGCAGATAATAAACCTTATTTTGTAACTATAAGTAATTTGTAGAAGTGCCATCGAACACCTTTCTATTCCTGGACAACCAAATCTCCCAAAGCCCAGCTAAAAATACAGTTCCAATATTGTTACTCGACCAATACAACCAGTCAAAAGGATTGCTCAACACCCAGAATTTAGAATTTCTGCTAATACCAATTATGTCCCACAACTTCTTGCTGTTAACACAATCTCTTAAGCAATGCAGCACACTTTCAACCTCTAAATAACACCACATGCAGAGATCAGAGTTTGTAACAGACCTATGCTTTAATAAGGCTTTAGTAGGTATTTTGTCATTAGCTGCCAGCCAAACAAAAAGCTTCACAGTTTCACTGCATTTCAACTTCCAAATCCAAAGCCAATTTTTCATCAAAACTTGAGTAAAGTTCTGATTCCACAACCATTTATAGCCATCCTTTGCTGAGTAACAACCATTAGCAGCAGCACTCCAAGAAATAGTGTCATGAGTCCCTAGAGATAAGGGTGATGTGATGAAAGTAACCAAAAGTCTTACATGATCAGGTAGCTTAGTCCATACCCCAGCCAGATTCCAATTATGTCCATCATAGATATCCCTGACTTTGATATGAATGTCATGAGTATTAATGAAATTAACTTCATCACTTATCGGACCTGTAGGCAGCCAAGCATCAAAAAGGAAATTTGAACTTCCATCACCAAGTCTTGAAACAAAACCATGTTGTAGACTCTCAGCAGCTTTCTGGATAGATTTCCATATGAAGGAAGCTTTTCTTGTTTTTTTTAAAACCTTGTACCCTCCTCCATATTTCGCTGTCAGCACCTTAACCCACAGTTTGGCATCATTATTTTGCAAAATCTCCCAAACTAGCTTGCCTAATAGGGCTGTGTTTTGAAGTCTTGCAGGCCTCACACCAAGACCTCATAGTTTTCTTGGCTTGCAAATAGTCTCCCAATTAACCAAGTGAACACCAGAATTTGAACACCCGATCCAAAGAAAGTTTCTTGCAGATTTATCAAGAACAGAGCAGACACTAGTAGGAAGCCAATGTAACTGCATTGTGTATGTAGGAATTGAGCTCATGACAGAATTTACAAGTGTTAACCTCCCTGCTTTATTAAGAAGTTTTCCTTTCCATGAAGCTAACCTCTTATTAACCTTATCTATAACATGTTTGAAATATGATATTGAAGCTCTACCATCAAAGATCTTGAAACCTAAGTATTTCTCTAGTGATCCAGTCAGCTTTATACCAATCATGCTTGACAATCTTTGTTGTTTCTGCATAGGTGTACCAGGAGTGCAAAAGGCCCTTGATTTGTCTAAATTAACCTTAAAACCTGAAATTCTACAAAATCTTTGAACAACATCAGATATAAGCCTCACTTGTGAGACTTTTGTTTTTGAAAACAATAATACATCATCAGCAAAAAACAGGAAAGATATACCAGGGCAATTTGCAGATATCTTAACAGGTTGAAGATTATCATTTAGAATTGCATCTGAAAGCATATGTCCTAGTTTTTCCATACAAAGAACAAAAGGTAAAGGGATATAGGATCCCCTTGTCTTAAGCCTCTTTTTGGAGAGAAAGGGGCACATCTATTTCCATTCCAAAGAAGAGTGATACAAGTAGAATTTAAACCACTAAGAATTAAAGAGATTATGTTTTGTGGAAACTCATACTCATTTAGCACTTTCTTAAGGAAGCCCCAGTCAACCCTATCATAGGCTTTCTCCAAGTCAAGTTTAAAAACTATATCCCCTTTTTTACTCTTTGAGTTTTTCATATGATTTACCATTTCTTGAAGTATAATAGCATTATCTGTAGAACTCCTTCCTGGTATAAAACTAGATTGAAACCTTAGATACTAACTTATACAAGCAGTTACATAAACTAATAGGTCTTAACTCTTTAAAGAAATTAGGTCTATCAGTTTTAGGGATCAAAACAATTAAAGTTTCAGCAGCTTGAGGTGGAATGGAACTTGAAATGAAAGCTTCTTTAACAAAGTCCCAAACATCATCTCCAATTCTATCCCAAAACTTTTTAAAAAATATTGCCTGGAAACCATCTGGACCTGGAGCCTTATATGATTTCATAGAGCAGAGAGCTTTAAAAACCTCTTCTTTAGTAACAGATGTTGTTAGCATTGTTTTCTCAGAATCAGTAAGTTTTGGAAAATTAGGTGAATTAAAATAAGTTCCATAAGCAGAAATATATATTGCAAAAAATATCCTTAAAAAAAGAGGTAGCCTCTTGTTGAAGAATACTATCATCAGTGCACCACTCACCGCTAGATAAATGTAGACCATTAATCTTATTCCTAGCTCTTCTAATTACAGTTTGTGCATGGAAAAAAGAAGTATTTTTGTTACCAAATTTTATCCAATTTTCCCTAGATTTTAATACCGGAAAATTTCTTCTTGAGCTAGAACATCATCGTAATCTTTTTGAAGAGTATTTTGTAATTGAAGTAAACTACTAGAAGTGTTCACTTCAAGAGATTTCTCTAATCCTTTAAGTCTCTTTTCCAAGGATCTTTTCCTTGCAAAAATAGACCCAAATTCCTCTTTATTAAACTTAATAGAAGCTTCTCTTACATCATTTAGACATTGAAGGGTATCATGCTGAGAAATACTCCAAGTAGAATGCACAAGAGAAGAATAGTTAGGGTGATTACACCAAGCTGCCTGAAATCTAAAAGGTTTTTCACCTCTACCTACAATTTTACCTCCACATCTTAAAAGAATTGGGTGATGATCTGAGTATAATCTACATAGATTTTCCATAGAACCATTTGGAAAGGCCATTCTCCAAGATGGAGTGGCAAGACCCCTATCTAATCTTTTATGAACTCATTCCCCACCTCTACATATCCTGCTCCATGTAAACTTAGAACCAAAACTTCCTATGTCTAAAAGATTACATGCATCTATATGATTAGCAAAGTCGTTGGCTCTAGAGTGTGAAAAATTACCACCTCTTTGTTCAGTAGAGAAAATAATATCATTAAAATCCCCAACCAGAAGCCACGACAAAGAAATTGAATTGTTTATTCTAACCAAATGTTCCCACATATGATTTCTGATTGACAAGGCAGGATTAGCATAAACACCAGACAAAATCCATTTATTAGCTCCTAATGAAATTTCAATGCTTATCACTTGAGCATGTGTATCAAAAATAGAATATGAAAAAACAGAACTATTTTTTCTCAAAAACCATATTCCCCCCATATGCCCCTTGAGCTTCCTCAATTGCTATTGGTGAATAATCAACAGATTTCCAGAAATTTATAGTGTTTGAAAATGCAGTATGTGTTTCAGCAATAATGCAAATTTCTGGTTTAAACTTTCTTAAAGAATTTCTAAGATGTTTGTGACACCTCTTATTTGATGCACCTCTAACATTCCAAAAAAGAGCTGAAAAATCCTTAAAACCAATCATTATTAAAAGGAAAGAAAAGTAAGGGACAGAACCTGATGCCAAGGCAAGCAGAAATATTGTATCATTAGGTGTGAAGATACCTTTCTCACCCATGAACCTCATTATCTTCCTCACTCATTGCATCCTCCTCATCATCAGAATCATCATTGGTGCTTTGATCTTGCCCAGACATAGCATCATCTGAATTATCAACAGGTTTTTTCTTCCTACCCGGTGGGATATGTTTTGGTTGAAGAGCCACATGTAGATGTTTATCTAGGTTTCTCTCCAAATTAACATCTCCAATTGATTCCTCCACATCTTTAAATCTCAATCTATTTGCCCCTAGTACCTCAACATCCATTGTTGTCTGAATACCATGCTTAGGGACTTCCAAACTCTTAGAAGAATCAGTACCATTAGTTATGACTTTTGAAGATTCATCTAATTTTGCCAAAGTAGTGTTGCTCTCATTATTTGTTGTAGTCGTAACAAAGAGCCCAGGTGAGGGGTCCAACCTTAGTCTCTTCTTGTTAACAGCAGGCCCTGATGCACTATTATCAACTTTACTATTAAACACAGATTTTGCATCTTCTTTTGCTGATTTGGTAGAACTGGAGCCATGATTCTTTTTCCCATCTTGAAAACTTCTATGTAATCTTTGCTCCTTTCCTGATTTAGTATCATGTTGCACTTTGCCAAAAAAACAAACTCTACACCATGAGGCACAGCCGTATGATATAAACTTTTCTTTTTATCATCTACAACAGCCTTGGAAACATTATGCTGTTTTCCCTGATTAGAATCCTCCTGGACTTTACCTTTACCTTTAGCCTTTGCCTTTCTCTTGGATCTTGAAACAACCATCCATTCCCCATGAAACTAATCCACACTACCAGAATTGTCTTTATCTTGTTTTTTCAAATCTTGATTGTGACCATTATCAGACTTATTAATAACAGCAGCTTCATTCCCATTCAAACCCAAAGCCTCATTAATAACAGCGTTTGGAGATACCTTTGGTTTGGGGCAAGCTCTAGTTACATGACCATAAAGACCACAATTTCCACAAATAAGGTGTAGGCTTTCATATTCAACACAATACCAGTGTCCTTGCAACCAAACTTTCCCAATAACCGGTTCATTTAAATTGATCTGAACACATACTCTAGCAAAACGTTCCCGGGTAACATTTAAAGTAGTTCTATCCACCTTAACAAGGTTACCTACTGCTGAAGCTAAAGCCATAAGAATGTTTTCATCATAGTACTCAAGCCCCAAATTTGGGAACCGAATCCAAACAAAGGTTGAATCAATTGAGACCTCTGAGGCAACAAAGTTCGGTGACCACATTCTAACACAAAGATAATGATCATAGATCATCCAAGGTCCCTCCCCAATGACCTTATTTCTATCCTCAATACTATCAAACTTACACACGAAATAACCATTCCCTGCTTCAAGCAAATCGAAACCCCCAGATAGTTTCCATACCTTAGTGAGTCGATCTTTCATGGTGAGATATCCAACATACTTTCCTAGTAACTTGATAATCACCACCTCAGACCATGGGTGTTGAAGATTCTCAAGAACAGAATCAGCAACATAGCATCTCGGCTTCAATCGATCACCATCTTCATATTCGATTCTGAACAGATTGTGGCTGATGAGGTCAACCTTAGTCGCATCTTTAACCTTTTCTTTGCCGGCGAGAAGCTTATCCCTAAATGTTGCATGTAGGTTCGGTGAGGCCTCCTTTCCATCAGGGGGATCAGGCAACATGATGTCTTCAGAAGACGCCATGGTCAATCACAGGGAACCAAGAAGAAAGAGAGGATTCTTGGAGAGAATCTTCCCTTTGTTTTTAAAGAATCATCCTCCAAATAAATATGCAGACATTAAGTTTTTTGTGCAAATTTAAATTAATTTGTATAGAGATGCACGTAGACAAACAAAATTTCCTATTGATTTACCTCTAAAAGGTCGGCTTAATTATTAGCCACTAAAGCGGGCCCGTCTTTTATTTGGGCTTAATTTTTATTTAAATGTATATATCTACAGGGGCAGTTTAAGCATAAAAGTAAATACATCTTTTCCTAAAATGTGTTTTTTATTAGGGATGACCATACAAATCCTATGGATACTTGTAAATATTACCCGTAATGGGTAAGGTAAAAATCCTCTAAATGGATATGGGTAATAGTCCGCATTTTTCTACATGAATGGGTGCGAGTGCGAACAATATACATTGTCAAGTCCACCCCATATTCACACATTCACACACACGCGCACACATATATTAATTAAATTATTTAATAAATAATATCATATATAATTATAAACATATTTATTAATTTTATTGAAATATCTAATATATTTATTTTTTAAAACTAATATGTATAATATATAACATATTAAAAATATATTTTTAAAACTATCTAGTTGTGTTTTTCACTTTATAATATATGACTAATTAGTGTTAATGATCAATTTTTTTTTGCAAATCTTAGAGAATGCTAGCACACTACGTTCAATTTTTCATCAATACATACACATATTTTATCATTTTATTACATCACATAACAACAATAATAACAACAACAACAACGACTAGGGGTGGGAACAGGCCAGGCCAGGCCAAGCTTTGGCAGGCCTGAGCCTGACCTGACTCCTAATTCTTAAGCCTGAGCTTGGGCCTGTTACCTGTTACAGGTCTTTTTTTAAGGCCTGGTCTGGCCTGCGTAAAAGCATGGTCTGACCTGTAAGCTTGTTTAGAAGTCTATTTTATAACAAGGCCTACAAACAGGCCAACAGACATATAAGCCTATGCAGGCCAACAGGCCTTTTAAGCAGGCTTTTTATATAATTAATTTAATATATTCTAGTTTTTTACTATATTATAGTTTTTTTTAATTATATTTATAGTTATTTAGATTATTAATTTAATATATAATATATTATTATATTAAACAGACCGGTCTGTCAAGCCTAATATCTTTTTCATAGGCCTGAAGCCTGACCTATTTAACTAAACAGGCCTTTTAATAAGCCTTAGTCTGACCTTTTTAATAAATGAATCAAGCCAGGTCAGGCCATAAGCAGGTCAGGCCATAGGCCCTTGACAGGTTGGTTGGCCTATTCCCACCTCTAAACAACGACAACAATAACAATAATAAAAAGTTTTTGTACTTTCAAACAAAATATATTATAGATAATAAAATAATTTTTAAGAGATTTTAACTTGATGGAATGGTAAAGCATGATGTTATCATAATAAAAAAAATTTGAAAATTTTAAAAATAAATTAGAGACGGAATTAGAGATGGAACTGGATTATTGTGATTTAAAGACGGAAATTATTAGACACGAATCATTTTCATCTCTAAAATAGTTTAAACTATTTAGAGAAAATTAGAGACGAAATATAGTTGAGATGCAAAAATCCGTCTCTAAACTCCGTCTCCAAGAAACAGTATTGCAGTTCTGTCTTAGGAGGAAATAATTTGTCTCTAATTCTGTCTCTAACAGAGACGAAATTTTTTCCGTCTCTAATTTAAACAATATAAAAGTGTTTGGTAATTAGACACAAGCTTTTAGTTAGCTTAAGCTACAAACTATTTCAGCCAGCTTACAGTTTGTATATTTTTCCTCCATTTTTATCCCTCATATTTTAATACACTTCCCAAATTCATCTTTAATTTCTTTTTACATATTTTTAATTATATCATTTTACATTTATATCAATTAATTTTATCAAAGATATAGCCCAGATCTCTTTATCTCATTCTCTATAAATGTATGTTTTAGGACGGACACACACACACATAAATAGAGTCAGGATCAATTGACATTAGATGTTAAACTTTTTTTTGCTAAGCAAATTGAAATTAAATTAAAAGAGTACAAGGGGTACTCTAACTCATTATGTTAAACTTCAAGACTTACACCAATTAATAACTTTTTGTAGAATGTGAAATTGACTAATCTAACCACTGAATCATATTATATTACCATCACGATCATGTATATTAAATTTCAAATCATTTATATATTCGTAGATATGTTATCTTACAGTGGACTTTTACTTATATTTTGAAAATATATTACACGTTAAAATAAAGTGGTGTGATGAAATATTAGTTAGTTTTTGATTTGCATGAAATTTTATAGACTTAATCTACTCTATAATATCTTTCAATTCAATGGTCGAATTAGTCATTTTCACATTCTACAAAAAGTTATTTATTAGTGTAAAGTCTTGAAATCTGACTCATGTAGTCGCGACCCCGAACCGGGGTCACGACTATATATATATATGAGTTTAATATATATACACTATCGGTGTAATAAAATTTTACAGAGACATTCAATGATGTACATGTGTTTCCACATCATTTGTTAAATTTAATAATACATATGGGATGTCATATCCATTAAATGATATGTCAGTACATTTCAGTAACCTCTTTTTCCCCTTTTTATCTTTCCTAAACGTATTCATGAAAAATGTTTGATAATAAATATTCTAATTAGAAATTCAATCCACTACTTCATTATCATATCACTAATAAAGTTCATTTTCTTGGTCAAGTCACGTCTTTACTTTTTCTCAGATTAATTTGTCAATATATATGTATAGTATGCGTGGTTAGAGCTTAAAAGAAAGAAGAATAAAAAAAAATCTCAGGATAATATTCATCCTTTAATTTATGTGGGTCTGATATATATGAGACATGGTAAGTATGAATCTCTGTTTGTGTAGGGCATGTTTCTGATCATCCCTCATGAAAACAGAGATAAGTTGAAAAGGGATTAATGGATCCCAATGGTTCCAATAAAATGGTGGAGCCCTAGCAAACTGGTTGTCGCATAAGGACAATTTACTCAACCCATTGTCTCAATGGAGGATGATAATAAAGGAGATGCGTCACCAAGGGGCCCTAGATGATGGACTAAACTTGAGTCATAAGCCTTCTGGGATAAGAGACATACTCATTAGGGTAAGCAAGGAACTTCCAAACTTTGTTGGAGCCAATCACTCCATTCTTATCCTTCCTTTATTTCTTTTCTTTCCATTCCCTACCAGTATGAGTCATCTTGTGCTTCACTTTACTTTGGAAACCTTTTTTTTCTAACCAACATAAAATTGAAATACCTAAATCACTTTTTGGAAACTCTTATCATGTATCTTTCTCAAGATATGTGTTTTATCTATCTGGCTTTTCTTGTTCAAATAATGGTGGCCGGCTCTTAAAATTGTACATGCCGTGCCACTTATTTCTCATAAAGTTCTCTTAAATATTCTTTTTGAACTTTGTGGCATACGCATTTAACTTTTAAAAGTGGTAGCAGGTTGATTAGGATTGATTTGATTTGACTATATGGTTTTACCTTGCTAATCTAATTATGCACTCAAATCATGATACAAAGGAAATTCACACCCCAAATTTTTTTGGTGAGGGACACCCCAAATTAAATAGGGGTGTGATATGTGGAGGAGAGACAAATTAAAAGGAAAAAAATTAAAGAAAGAAAAAATAAATGTAAAGAGATAGGTAAGAAAATGAAGTATAAAAAGGAGGGTTTTGTACAACAAGTATACAAAAATTTTGTTCAACAAATGAGTGAGATAAAAAAAAGTATTTTATGAAATATTAGACAATTCTAGGGTGAATCAAACAAAATTTAATTTACCCAGTTCAACCTAGATTTTATTGGTTAACAAAGGTGAATGAATAATTTTTTTATTAAATAGTTCTCATGTAACTCTTTAAGTTTAATTTAAGGGAAAATATAGATTTATAATATAACATATGCTAGATTAATTGAGGATTTATCAATTTAAAGCTTAAGAGGGAACTTCTACATTGCATGGTACTATCGATTTTGATTTTTTATCTTTTCAACCAATATTTCATGAAAATTAAATAAATCGATTTAATATTGGTTATTAATAAAATAAACGTTGAATGATCTGATGATCAAGAATTTAAATCACTATATATATTTTTACATTTTGGACCATGTGGACTATGGTACTGCCATATATATTTTTCATTACACTTTCTTTCATATCTTTTTTTTATTTTTTCTATCTCATCACATTAACTATCACATTTCTCATTTTCTTTATCTTCATTTCCTTTTTCTTTCTATTTCTGTTTTTCCTATACACTTTTAGACCTAATTGTTTAGTGTCAAAGAATCTTTTCCTTGTTCTATTTAGGGAAAAATATGTTTTTCATCCCTATAGTTTTGGTCAACTTTGGTCTTTTTCCCTGTACTTTAAATCCTTTGTTTTTTGTCCCTAAACTTTCCAAACCCCCAATCTATGATCCCTGGCCGTTAGTGAAATCTGTTAACCTGGTGAGCTGGGGAATAAAAGTTACATGTTAACTTCAATAGTGGGCCCCAAATAACTGACTCACCTAATTAATATTTTTTTATTAGTTTTTTAATTATTAAAATAACCATAATTATAAAATTAAATTTTTTATCGGGTAAAATTGCTTAGGTGAAAACCCTAATTTAGTAATTAGGGTTATTTTAATAACTAAAAATTAATAAAAAAGTTAATTAGATGATCAGTCAGTTATTTGGGACTCACTATTGAGGCTGACATGTAACTTTTGTTAGCCAGCTCATCAGGTTAACAAATCTCACTGACAGGTAGGGACCATAGTTTAGGGGTTTAGAAAGTTTAGGGACAAAAAACACATGATTTAAAGTACAGGGACGAAGACAAAAGTTGACCGAAACTATAGGGACAAAAAACATATTTTTTCCTTCTATTTATCATGTCATTTTCAATCCAAAAGCTTTTTATACTTATCTATTGGTTTCTTTTCTGGGTATAATATTTGTAATAAAAATATTTGTATATATAATTTTTCCCAAATTTTAAATCCTCGGTCATAATGCTGTATCTCGTATCTCATATAGTTGTGTCAAGAGAAACTAATGAGAGAGATATAGATTAAAATTAGTCTACATTTGTATTAATTATATATTATATATATGGGTACACAGTCATCTGCTTATTTAATTTATAGGCAAGACAAAATTATTATTCTTTCATAAATATAATGGAACTTTCTATTCTATCGTAGAGCATACCAAGCTTTAATTTGTAAATATCCCAAAATTTCTTAACACTTGCTATCTCTCTTTTTATATCACATATATATCGAATCATGTTTATCATTTCTCTCTTCTCTCTTCCTATCTCTCTCAAGAAGTAGACACCCAAATTAAAGGAAGAATTAAAGTATTATGAGAAAGGAAGAATGGATTTTAATTAAATTACAAAAACCAAAGGATTGGACTTCCACTTTTATATATTTACTTAAAAATCGACTAAAGCGCTGACGAAATTTTCATTGATCGATCTGTAGACTGTAATAAAGGTAGATACTTTTTAAGAAGTGTAACTCTCACGTAAACAACATTAACCTAGAAAAAATGCTTACATATATGACATATCTAATTATCTATATCACAAATTGGAACAAACTGGTAAAATTTTGAGGCTTACATTAAATATATAAGTGGACTGAAACACATTACAATATTTGTAATTGAGTTATTACAAGACTATTTTTGAACTTAATATGAAAGAATTATGATTGATTCCATTTGAAGTGGAAGAAGAGATACATAAGGCATCGAATAGGAAGCCATGGATCTCTCTCGTTTTTGAACAAAAAATTAAGAGATGGAGGACCCTCCAAAGATGCTGAGACCCACCAAAAGAAATTAAAAGGGTATTGGCATCTACAAAAGACAAGGATTTAGGATGGAGACAAAGTTTCCACACACATTTGAGCCTTTCGCAGACTTTAAGAAAAGGGAATTAAAGATCGATAATTAACACATTTGCTTTCCTTTGCTAGCTTAAGGTCACTATCCTCTGTTCTCCTTTTTGTCTTTGTTGCATGAAATTAAGGGAAAGTCTCTAGGATCCAAATTAAAACTCCCCTTATGTATGTATATATAGATATATATATATTCCCCCTCCCAGTAAATATTCTGCTTCGTTCTTTGTCATATCTTTGGGATATATATATATGCTTTTCATGGACTTACTTATCATTTGAAAGTGATGAGATTGAGGGATCCAAGATACTTTCATGTGCTGCTGTTTCAGACTTATTAGTTACAGTGCATGTCAGTGATCAATTAAGGTACCACCACTACCATCACCATGCATTATATTGCAAGTGGTCTCTGATGTAGAAAGAGTTTCATGGTCAAAAGAGATCATGGTGGGGGTAGCATATATACACGCCAATTCTTAAACCATGCAAGAATATTATGCATGTGTCTGTGATCTCAAAGAGACGAATATGGTTTCTGCTTTTCATGTTTGTTGGGTCATTTTCCTAAAGCGCACATGTGTGCTGTGTGATAAGAACGAGAAATCAAGACTACTCACTTTCCTCAAAGCATGTACCTTCGAACATCTTGTGCCATTGATGCAATTAATTCTTTAACATATACCACCAAGTTCTCTCTTTGAACAGATCAATAAAACTGTGTTTCTATATATGATGTGTTTATGTCTTAATTAGAACAAGTTGCAAACTTACAATTCACGAAACTGTTTCACAAATAAAGTTGCATGGACATTTAATTTCCCCACTTGTGATAGAAAGCGCTCTGCATGGCCTTGTCTTAAATACTCGGTCGGAGGGAGAACTTTGCCGCCCATAGAGATCCTACGCGGCTCGAAAAAAATTATCTCCCGTGGAAGATACATGTGATATTGCACAAAAAAAAAAAAGTTATATTAAATGGAGTAGAAGGGATACCTACCCTTAATACATCACTTTAACACACCTAAATACATTGATCAATGTATAACACGACAAGAAATTCAATCATGAAATTAAGAGAAGGTAATATCTACATATTTGGCCTTAATCCAAAAGTCATGCATACTCTTGAGCTTTATCAAGTCCACTATTTTATCAATTTCTACTTCTACATTTTTTTAACTTTATTGTTTTTAAACAACCAAATATACCAAACTTAATTAATTACCATACCATGCATGAAATTTAACATATGTATGCCCCAATTCTTTGGCACTTACTTATATAAACTACAAGAAGTATCTTAGATTGATAAATTCTAAGACAAGCATTTCAATGTACATAAAAATCAACAATGACAATCACTCAACAAAACACATATCTATATATTTAAGCGATTAAACAAGAACACATGTATTTGAAGTTGTGAAATTATATATTGTTGTTGTTAGTATTAAAATTAAATCCATAACTCTATATCCCCTAATTTCTCATAACGATTGGCGCATGGTTGACAAAGCATGCATTAGTAAGTATATATAGAACTTAGGCCTGATTGTTCAAGTTTTTAGAAAAAGTTATTTTAAAGTTGTATAAAAATAATTTAATTATTATTTTTTAGAGATTTTATGTAAAATAAAAATTATTATTGTTTGGTAACAATTATAAAAGCCATCAGTTTTTTCCATAAACTACTCAAAGCAGTTTCTTAAAATAATTAGAAAATTGATTATTTTTTTTAGAATATTTTCACAATCCTAAACAAACATGCTTGAAATTTTATAAGGTGATTTTTTATACATTCACATACACATATATATCTAAGCAAAAGCTCAAATCATATTATTTTTCTCACTAATATTTTTATAATGCTTCGATCAATAGTACTATCAAAATTTTAGGGATCATTAAACTTTTTTTTTTCATATTTTAGAGTTTCATACAAAAATAGAGAAATCAATACAAAATTATTTTACTATTTCCTGAACAAAACTTTAAAAACAAAAAATAAAATTAAAACAGTATAATATTTTTATAATTAAAACTGAAAAAAAATTATAATAAAGACTAAAAAGCAGAAAGTAAAAACAAAAAATATTATCCAAAACAAAATAGACCTTAGTTTTTTCTTTTTCTATTTTTTTATTTTTTTATTTTTTTTTTGGTCGATTAATTTTATTTTTTTTTAGTCAATTAATGTCCTCCTCAGCCGAAAGGTGCTGTTGTTGTAGATATACCAGAGATAGTGTATTTTTTTTTTGTCAATGGATCATACAATTAGGGAAAAGGACAGAAAGCCCACAAGGAAAGGCCCATACAGTAGACATACATAACCCAACCCCAGAAGCTCAGTCTGCTAGCCTTTTAGTATGTAGAAGGCCCTTAGTTTTCAAAGTTGCAAACCTAGATATAGGGATACAAAATCTCCTAACATGGCGAAGCATAACTCAAGAACGTACAGACTACATATGTAGAAGACTAGAAGGCCTTCAGTATCAAAACAAAAGGCTGCGCATGCATATATATGACGCAGACCTTTTTTTAATTTGCCATTATGTAATGCAGACTAAATCATTCAATAGAAAACCCACATTTGAGATTTGGGTTGGGCTTGCTAGCCCTAATTTAGCATATACTTTTCAGGTGTTACTATTCACACACTTCTTTTTACTATTAACACCACTATTTTTATTTTATGTTATTTCTAATTTACCCCTTCCCCCTCTCCATTTTTCCTTGTTCCTCTTTTCCAACTCATCCCTATTGTCATCCGATAAGTTCTTCTCCCTTTTTTTATTACCAGAAATTAATTGGATTTCCAATATATATTTTTTCATAATTATGTATGGAAAATATAATTTACGCAAACACAATTTGAATTGTGTTACAAAAATTCAATTTTGTTACTCAATTTTTGTTACATTATTTTTTAAATTATATATTAATAATTAAATTTGTGTAATTTTTAATGTACAATTTAGAAAATTGAGTACCAAATTTTTGTGCACAGGTGCACAGTTTAGAAATGTATACTGAAAATTTAATTTCTGTTAGTTAAAAACTTAAATTTGTTGAGGCATGAAGTTGTGTTTTTCTTCTGAAAATCCAATTGAAA
Source organism: Sesbania bispinosa (assembly GCA_026901365.1). NCBI lineage: Eukaryota > Viridiplantae > Streptophyta > Magnoliopsida > Fabales > Fabaceae > Sesbania > Sesbania bispinosa. Next base: position 25,366 of record QLOH01000854.1, read on the forward strand.
CATAACACCCAAATGAAAAAAAGGAAAAGGGAAAAAAAGTGAGTGAGAGAGATATAAAGGGGAAGGGGAAAGAGGTACAGGGGTGTTGGAGCTGTGGATGAGGAATAGGGATGGCAATTGAGCCCAAGCCCTATGGGTACCCACAAAAATTACCTGTAATGGGAAGGGTAAAAACCCTCAAAGCGGGTATGGACGCGGATACAGGCAAAAATCCACATTTTTCACGGGGATGGGCGCGGGTATGGGCACTTTGATGCCCAGCCCGCCCCATACCCGCACTCATATATACGAGTATTTAATAAAAAATACTATATATAATTATATATAGAGATATATTATTTTTAATAAAATATCTAATATATTTATACATATTTTTAAAAATTAATATGTATAATATATTACAAATTAAAAATATATTTTTATAACTATCTATTTGTGGTTTTTTTACTTTATAATATATGGCTAATTAGCGTTAATAATAAATTTTTACGGATCTTGAAGAATTCTAACACATGATATCTAAGATTATAAAATAGTGTGACGTGAAAGTATATTGTAATATTTAATAAAAATTTTGAACTTTAGATCATTTGTTGTGTTTTAGAACATTAACATATTGTCTTTCAATATAATTAAATTGTTGTATCAATGATATTTAAAAATTATTTTTAGACGATCTTCAAGTAACTTTTTCAATTGAGATGTAATTTTCTTAAATTGATATTCTTTTAGTAAATTTTTAATTTTTTACTTAATAAAAGTGAGGGTAACGGGCGCGGGTACGGGCATATAGGTGCCCAGCGGGTATGGGGACGAACACTAAAATTATTGCCCATGTGTGATGTACGGAAAGTGATTTATTCTAGTGAAAAAATATAATATATATTAAAATACTATGTATATAAATATGTAAAAACTCAGTAATGGTGAAATAAATTTTTATTAGTATTAAATAACATGATACAATTTAAAACATGCTCATTAAGTATTATTCAGTAATATAAAATTTATTTATATTTTAAAATTTTAAATATAACTACATCTCCTAAAATTATACAAAAGTTAATAAATGAGATTTGCAATATAAGCTATTAATGTAGATCTGTATAAAAAAAGGAATCCAAATTACTTATACAAGAACATAAACAATTTAGTAAAGTAACCATAGTAATAATTTACCGTATACAATAATGTCATAATAGTTGAAATATTCCATGTCAAAAAAATGAAGTATATCAAACTCCTAAAAAATTGCACAATTAAAAATGTAATAAATATATTTTTTTAATAAATATGTACGCAAGTTACCTAAGTTAAAATCTAGAAGACTTTTTTATACACTACGTTAGAAGTAGACGTTGAATCATTGCCTCCATGGTCATGTATAAGTATTTTCAAACCACTACAAGATGTGACTCGAGATATTGCAAAGTATAATTGGCCATGAAAGAAAATCACTTGTGGAAGATAAATGTCAACATGCTTCAATGATTATCCCAAACACTTATTCGTTGTCATGGAAAGGACACAATAATTGGAAATTGCCTATGTTGAAATTTGAAAGGCATCCATCCACAACTTCTCCCTCTTATCTGCGTTACTTTCTTCCCCCCTTATATAACAAGTGACCCTCTTCCTGGTATTGTCAATCGATCGACGTACAATGCTGGTCTTTGGGCCAGAGGTTCATTAAATTGTTATGGTTGGAGGCCTTCCTCGAAAGCTGAGACTATTAATTCCGGATTGGGATTCACCACTAACAAAGAAGCATCATTAAATCAACCCCAAGAATTCTCTCAATGACTCGTACGGTTTTTGTTTGGCATTAAAAAGCTTCCCGAATGTCATCATCCTCGACTTTCTGGCCGAAAACTGGATCGGGAATTTTTTTAATGAAATATTGTGTGTTGACTATAGGCAAGGGGGAAGGTTAGAAAACCATCATCGCACACTCGTCAATGTCCCCGAGAACAACTTGCACTGCAACACATCTTCCAAACCTCGTTTCAGCATTTGTATTTTGAATGCAGTCACATGAACCTGAGGGTCCATAGTTCCATCATATATAGCTGAAAGGGGTTCTCGGAAATCTCTGGGAAATAATGTTTTTGCAATCTCCTTCGAAAAGGGATGAAACTTTCTTGTTTCTCCCTCTAACTCCTCCTCCTCATTTAGGACCCTTGACAAGTTATTCACTTTGGCTTGCAAGTGCTAGTTATGTCACTGTAAATTCTGGTTCTGTTGTTGTATCGTATCCATTCGTTCCAAGATCTGCTGCAACACCGGATTGTCCGCTCCCAAACCTTTCGTCTTGGGTCCATTCTCTTTTTGGCTAATGGACCTTGCGGTCGTTCTCCTTGAAACTATGTTTTTTGTAACAATGATCGGCGGGAAGAGTTTTACCACTGCCTCACAGTGGGCGCCAAATGTTCTCGACAAAGGTTAATGGTTAAGTTGGAGCCCAAAGTGTCAAGCCTTTGGTTTCCACTTGCCGAAATTGTGAACTGACTCTTTTCCTGGACCTCTACCTCTTTTAGTTCCTTTCTCGTAAATGTCATATTCACACGTTCCCTGGCTAACCCCCAACCTTTCCAGGTCTTGTGGGACTTGCCCTATGTGGGTCTGTGAGCTCAGCCCACATCTCGGAGCGTACATAGCCCCCAAGCCTAAATCTGGTCATGAGACTAGATAAGAGGCTTGTTTTTCAGACTTCTGGGTCGACCATTATTCTAATGGTACATGAATGAAGTATAATAAAAATGAGTGTAGAAAAATTAATGTTGAATGTAGTTAATTGTTGATGGACCTCTATTACCTAATTATTACTCCCCCAGGTCCTTTTTATAAGACACATCTAACTGAATTACACATACCAATAAAAGGGGTAAATTTAGTTAATTTTGAGTTTTAAAAAATAGTTTAACTTTATAGTTTTACCCTTATTTAATATCATTCACTAACTCCACTACCATTTGATAGTTGAAAAGATATTAAAGTCCATAAGGGTAAAAAAATGGTAATAAAGGCTATCTTGAAATTATAAAGTGACTTATAAAAAAACCATAAAAATTTGTAAGAACTAAGGGGCCGTTCGGGTGGTTGCGAGTTTTCAGTTTTTGGCTTTTAAAAATTTTCAATCATGTTTTTACAACCTAAAATAAAAAAATGAAAACTAGTTTTTGTGGTTTTCAAAACAAACATTTTGAAAATCGTAAAAAGTGATTTTCAGATTTTGATTTTGAGTTATAAAAAGTTAGAGCCTGTTTGATTACTCTTCTCAAAAACAGTTATCAGTTTTTAAAAATTTAAAAACTAAAAAACTTGTTTGATTAATCACTTTTTAAAAATCATTTTTTAAAACTGTTTTGAATTTTCAATAATTAAAACTAAAAAACCAAAACAAATCTTTGTTGTTTTGCTTTTCTGTATTGGTTTTTAGTTTTGGAAACTCAAAACACACGGAGAATTACTTGTTTTCATTAATGGCAAAAATGTAATTTTTGTGAAATGATTTTAGGGTTTACGTTCTCTGTTCTTCCCTCGCAAGTTCGCCCTCAGCAGAGCCTTCTCTTCTCTCGCCTCCAACCTTCTCTCACCGACACCTTCAATCACAAGACATTTCGCATAGAGACGCTGCATTGTTCCTCATCATCACCTTCAACCTTTCTCCAGTCTTCAATCGCAGGTTTTTCTCTCTCTTTCATTTTCTGTTCTTTGATTTATTTCATTTTTTGTTCTTTGATTCATTTTCTGTTATTCAATCGAACTTTTCTTGCTGCTTTAGTGATCTGAGTATGATTTTGTTGAGCTTGAAGTGGGGTTTAGGCATTTGGGAGATATAGGTGGGAAGGGCGTATAGTGATGACAGTGACTTCTGTTGAGTATGATTTTGTTGAGCTTGATATGATCTGAGTATCATTTTCTGTTATTCATTTCCTTAGTGGTGACAGTAACTTCTGTAGTGAATCAATATGGGTGGGGAGGGCTTATAGGGACATTAAGGGTGCTTTACAGAATGAGGGTTTAGGCATTTGGGTGTCTTTGGTTCTCCTTATGCTTGACCTTGTCTTTGTCCTTAGTGCTTTACAAAATAAGGGTTATTAAAGATATGGCTTTTATGGTCTTATACTTGCATGAAGGGTGGGAAGCCAAAGTAGTGCATAGGGACATTAAGGCTAGCAATGTGTTGCTGGATAAGGATATGAATGGAAGGCTTGGAGATTTTGGGTTAGCCTGAATGCACAGCCCTGCATAGGGACATTAAGGCTAGCAATGTGTTGCTGGATAAGGATATGAATGGAAGGCTTGGAGATTTTGGGTTAGCCTGAATGCACAGCCATGGTCAAATTTCTAGCACCACAAAATTGGTTGAAACAATTAGGACTGGATGAGCTTCAACTCAGACAGATGTTTACATGTTTGGCATCTTGATTTTAGAAGTCATGTGTGGAAGCAGACCACTAGAAGAAGGTAAGCCACCTTTGGTGGAGTGGGTTTGGCAATTAATGGTGCAAGGCAACTAGTGTGTGCACTTGATGAAAGGCTAAGGGCTAAAGAAGAGTTTAGTTCAGTGTGCAGGAAGTAGAAAGGGTGCTAGAGTTGGTTTTGTTGTGTGCATACCCTGAACCAAAAGCAAGGCCAACAGAATGGTGTTAAAATAATTTGTGACACTGGCAATATGGAACCTGAAATCCATGATTGCTTGATGCTTTCCTTCTTGGGGCCCTCCATAGCAGTTGTGAACAAATTTAGCATCCTTTTCTCATATGAGAATGCAGCTATAGTCCTATGGTTAATAGTAGCTTCCATTGCTACTTGTGTTAGGAATATGCACTAGAGACTTATATATATATATATATATATATATATTTGTGAACATTCATCACTTGTATCATGTTATTTTATAAAGGCAAACTTATTCTTTTAGAATATAATTATTGTCCTTAGAATAGTAAGCTTAAACTTCATAAGGAATCAAGTAGATGACTTGATCGTGAGAGCTTATGAAGAACTATTCTTAAATAGTCCCTAGTCAATTATCATCTTAGGACAAAGATGCATTTAGACTAGTATGTGAGTTCATTGATGATCACATCTCACAGATCATGGATATGAGATATCATGTGCTCACATAGGTACACATTAAGAGTAATGGTGTACTGGACAGCCCACCTTAAGAACGTTGCATGGATTGTTACATAAGTGTCATGAACGTTTCTTAAATTGATAAATGTTATATAAAGTCCTTTGACCTGAAATCACTACGATTCCTACATAAGGAATTATGTGTTTTGAATATCATCAAACGTTGTCTGTAACAGGGTGATCATAAAGTTAGTATTTGGACATATAATAAATTATGTGGTGGAATGTGAGTGCCCTAGATGAGATTTGTCCCTCCTATGTAACCGGAGTTATATCTGTAGGCCTCTTGATAAAGTGAGACTGCAAAATGCATGGCCATGCTCAGGAGGATAAACATGAGATGTTTATTTTCTGTACAGTCTACTTTGGGATCAAGAAAATATAAATTGAACTATACAAGGTTGACACAATCCATGCCCTTGTGTTCAATTAGATATTTAGACAAAGGGACAGGTCATATAAATTATCATAAAATAGGATTTATCAAAGTTATTGATAATCTCAATATTTGGATAGTGATGTGTTGCTAGATACTGCTCACTATTTATGATATTAAATATAAAAGGGTTTTTATTTAATATTATAACCAAATATTAAAAGCCTATTGGGTCACACGCATACAACAAGCCACTAGGAAAGTATATTAATTCTAATTAAATTAAATTAGAATTATTACATAATGGGTCAAGCCCATAAGTGTGAGGGTTAAGTGAGTGAGGGGTAAAACCCTAGCCACCACTCTATAAATAGAACATAAGATGCACTACCCCAGATATATGAGCAATCGCTTCTTACTTTCTAAGGCTACTAGCAGAGCTGAGGAGGGTTTCCTAGTTCGGCTGTTGGCGTGGATAGACGTGGCTACACTTGCCTCGTTTATAATCCTAATAAGGTACGACCTTTCGTTTCAATACCTTTTATGCCTTGATTCGTGTTTTCGCAAAACGATTATAACCAAATATTAAAGGGAGAGAATCCATTTATTTCCGCTGCACCCTAACTACATGATTGATTCCCTTCAAATTGAGTACCCTCTCTTTGAGCACTTCTTGCTTTGCTTGACATACTTTTCATGAGAATGCTTTTTGAGTATAAACATGCAATGATCAAAGGCTGCATACCAATCATGATAATAGTCACCCTCCATGAAACAATTAAACCAAGTACAAAAGCTTTTGTAGCTGTGACCGAAATCTGAACTAACAATGAAATTCTTTCTGCAACAAGGGATCTAACCAAGTTGGCTTCAGTTGCCAAATGTGCACAAATTGCTGCACTTGAGTTCTCCTCTTGGTCAAACCATCCTACCTCAAAAGTTAGCACCTTTTCTAGCAAAAATTCTTTCACCCTTTTTAGCAACCTCTCTCCCATGATGGCAAAATTGTAGTGTTGAAGGAGGCCTTAGATGAAAATTACAACAGCTATGTAGCAAAAGATGAAGGAGTACAACCTGATTTGTGATTTGATTTGAGACCTATCTTTTCCAATTATTACAACTACTCCCCCCCCCCCCCCATCTCTTTATGACAGAAAACTTGTTAGCTTGGTTGGAAAGTTCAAAAAAAGATGATGGGATGCAGAAGAGGGTAGATAGGAGTGCCTTAAATGTGCTTCTTAATGTTGTGTTGCATGGCTTTCTGATTCCAACTAGAACCTAGGCCTGTACTGTACTATACTACTTTTTAATTTTGATTGTTCCATGTTATGGGTGATGATGATTAGTGAATCAAGTCTTGTACTGGGTGAATGACTTGATTAATTTCTTAGCATTTTCCATTATTTGACTAAAATTCCCCACCTAACTTTCTTTGTTTCTGCTCAAACAGAGGATCACAGAGATTGCTGGTGTGGTGCTTTCCTTTGACCCCAAGCCAATTCAGTTTGATATTTTCCTTCCCTCTTTAAGATCATTTTCCACAACACATTTTTTCTCCAACCCCTTTTGACCATTCATCCTTTTCTTTTATTTATTTATTTTTGGTTGTTGAATTAGTATTGACTCTACTTTTTGGTAAGCATCAAATGCCTATTTGGACAGCAAATCAGGTGGCACATGTCAACTGTGGGAACTGCAGGATGCTCCTTATGTACCAATATGGAGCAAGATTCGTGAAATGTGCAGTTTGCATATTTGTAACCTCAATTGGGGTCAGTATAATCTCCTCTTCCTTACTATATATGTAGATTCCTTTAATTGTCTTGAGTCCCTACATTATTGTGAAGAATCCCTTCAGGTATATATGTATATATCAGAAGAGCACATACCTTTCCTCTTTTCATTTTGGAAGAATAGAGAGACAATATAGCTTTTAATCAGTTTCAAATAAGCTCAAGTTTTATTAGTTAACAAACTGACATGAGAATAAAAAGTGAGAATAAAGGTTGTACCTTCAGATGCCATGAAAGACTGTTACTTATGCAGTGTGTGTTTGTTGAAGAGAAGCTTATATAGATTGGAAGAACAAAACGAAGTGGCTATTATAATCTGTCCGAAAATTGTACAATAAATAAGCATTTGATCATGTATTATGCAAGGGAGAAAGAAAAGGGAAAAAAGGAGTGGCTATTATAATATGGTTTAACAGTTTTTAGGAGTACAATGGTTTTTGGAAAAGATAAGGCTTCTGGGTCAGCTGGATGGGTGTGTGTGAGACTATATTTTTGCAGAAGGGGAGCATGAGAATTCAGAGAAGAATTCAGAAGGGTGTGTGTAATGTTTTCACTTTATACTAAAATACTTGTTTAAGTTCGGGATGGAAATTCCTTAAGGTCTGGTTTGTGCTTGGAGGAAAAGGGACTGCATCTTGAGATTAATTCAGTGAGGTTTGAGTTTGGTTTTGTAAAGTGGTTGCTGTGAGTGTATCTGTACTAGGAGATTGAGAAGTTGCATTGGTAGATCTAGGAGTGTTGGTTTAAAGTTCTTTTCTTCTTTAGTTCTATTTGTTCGTTTGTAACTCCATATGATTAATAGTTTAATACCATGGCTATTCTTGTCCGAGTGCCTGAGTTCTTTCTGAAATTTTAACCTGGTGATTTCCTTTAGCCTGAGTCCTGCAGGCTGCAGCAGCTACAGTTTATGGGTAAAAATTAATAGCTACAGATTAGCTACGAAAATTTCGTAGCTATTGACTTCAGAAAATTAAAAAAATTACAATATAATTTTAATCCCTAAAAACATGTAGTTATAATCTTTAATGAGTTCTAAATAAAATTTTCAAATTAAGTACTAAAAATGATATAAATTTTTCAATAAATTAAAAATATGTTTAAAATAAAAAATACGTTCTTCAATAAATTAAAAAAAAGCATAAAAAGTTCTTCAATAAATATTTTTAACTATTAAAAACAGTTTTTAAAAAATACATATTCAAACAAGTTTTCTGTTTTTTAATTTTTAAAACAGTTTTTGAAAATAAATTTATCAAACAAGTTTTTTTTGTTTTTTTTATTTTAAAAACAATTTTCAAAACAGAATTATCAAGCGAATTTTTTTTACTTCTCTTCTCAAAAATAGTTTTTAAAATGCATTTATAAAAGAATTTTTAAAAATTAAAAAACAAAACAAACTCAAACAAGCTCTTAATTTAAAATTTTTAAAAATTAAAAACTAAAAACTCACATTAATAGTGAAAGATCCTATCCCCAACGGAGTATTATTTTATTTTGGGTGATACATTTTTCACGAGCATTGAATCATTTTGACCGCATAGGATTCAAAGTAGGGAATGCTTATCTCATCGTCCGTGGTGGTCCCACATCTCTTGGGGGTCATCATCCATCATGAACTTCACTTCTCTTTTGGTAAAACCTGCATCACCATCGTAATGAAATGAAAACTCTACTACTAACAGTTTTCTATCTCTTTCACAGTTGGTAACCCGAAAATTTAAGGAAAAAGGCACATCGCAATAATAACACCCACATTTCCGAGAAAAAAAATATCGTTTTCCATCCCACCAGCCATCTGCCACCTTTAAACCCCATAACATAACCAGCAAAACATAACAAAGCAAGCCTTCTCCTACCGGCACATACCCCAATTTCTTTTTTCTTTTTTTATTATTTTTAATTTTTTTTTTGCCTAAAACCTCACTTCCCGTTTCACCCTTCCATTTAGCCCTTTTCCGTTTTTCGAAGAAACGACAAAAGCCCAAAAGCAACCACCGCACACTCGAAACAAAAGCAAGAACCCAACGCAACGGTGGGGTTGCGTCATTTTTTGTCACCATGATGGGTCTCAACAAGCTCGGAACTGCGATCACGGTGATAACCGCCATCACTCTCGCGGCCCTCGCCGTCGAGATCGTCTACGTGCTGTGGCAGCGCCGTCGGAGTCTCCGTCCGCGGGTGCGCGTGGAGCCTCAGGAAGCTTCTCTGCCGTGCTCGTCGTCTTCTTCTCCGGGCTCAACGGAGGGTGAACTGGACCTGGACCTGGACCTGGAGCAACACGTGTCGAAGTGGCAGTGCCTTTATGGTCCCTCGAGGGTACTCTTCACCATCAAGGAGGAGGAGAGAGAGGGGCTCGAGTCCGAGAATGGTTCTTCTGCAGAGTGCAGCGCGATGGTGGTGAAGAAGTCGACGGTGACGGCGACGAAAAGTGCGTGGTTGAGTGAGACGGTAGCGGTGGATGAGGTGGCGGTGGCGGTGGAGGGTCTGTTAAACGAAACGACGCCGTTCTCGACGCCGTTCTCGACGCCGTGCGCTTCCCCTCCTTACTACACACCTCACTCTTCTCCGAGTCGCGAAGCGTGTAATAAGGATAACAACGGTGGCAATGGATGAAAGATAACGGCACTGGTCAGTGTTAAGCACAGCAGAAAGAGTGTTTTAGAGTATCAACAGCTCGATTAGCAAAGTAAATAAGTTTACGATTTCTTTTTTTCTCCCACTAATTTAGAATATAAAGATTAATGTATTAGATTTAGATTTACATCAACGAATGGATCCAATGCGTGCGATTCTTGACACCGGAATTGGAAGAGTGAGCGAGTCACTTGGAATTGAAAGGAGAGGGTGGTTATCAGTGAACTGTGTTTGAATTGGGGGGTCTATCATTGTTTTTTCTTTTTTTTTTTCCTCTACAAATTCGAAGTTAATGTCGAGAGAACCTGGACTTCAAAATTTATTAAATTGATTAAATGCGGGCTTAGCCGTTTACGTTTTTTACTTTGTGCACTCTCATCTCGCACCTACATTACAGTATGATTTTTCTGAGGTAAAGGTGACGCCACTGAACAGTCACGTCCTTCTTGCTTCCACTTTCTTTCGATCAATTCATTGCTCTTTATTAAAAGCCTCGTACGCTTTTCCTTTTTTATCTTTCGGTTTTGATTTTGTTGTTCAACTGTTATTTAATCTGTTAATTCTAGTTATTCCATAACTAAACTTGGTTGGAGAGGCAAGAGATGATACTTACACGTAAACCCACCCACAGACACTTGAAATATATGTGTGTGATAAGGACAGCTAACTTTCGACAAGAAAAAAAGGACAGCTGACTAGAACCTTTTCTCTCAATGAATAAGAGAGTTATGAATGATCCTTGAAAGCAAATGACATGGGGAACATAGACAAGTCAAGTGGGCATAGATGGATGCTAGTTCCACTTAATTTATCATGGTGCACGCATCGCTTTTAGTTGTTTTCTTTGTTAGTTTGAGCTAACAATAGAGATAGATTGATATGCACGGAGAAATTCATGTTTCCATATTTTCAAACTACATTAAATTAGAGGGCATATATATATATATAAAATGAGGGTTCAACTTAGATCGGTGTAAGTTGTAACACCTTAAATTCCAAGGTAAGAACCTAGTCCGTTGGAAACTAAATTCTTAACTTAGAATTTGGAGCGAAACGTTTTAAATATCAAATAGTATCACGAAATTGTAAGAAATCCAACGAAAATCCAACAATTTAATGAACATACTAACTAATACATAACAGTCCAGAATTAGGTACAACCTTCATATAGAACACTTTTCCAAACCACTAAGATATACAAAGTACACATACTACATGACACCAAGTTCTACTAATCCATATATATAACTAAGCATGTCGATTCAACCAAAACAAACAAGGAATAGGACAAATATCTATCCCGCATGATCTTCACTTCCCGGATTGGGAATCCGACGACGAAGGTACCTGTTCAGCTAAACAAAATCCACATAACACGTGGTGAGATAAAAATCTCAGTGAATATAACTCATATGCATGTATACAGGGAAAAGATAGTTATGTCAATTTAGAAGCTATAAGAATTCAACACAATTATCAAATGAGTATAATGCAACATGATGCACTCACTGCTGTGCCCAGCAGGCATGATATTATCACTTTCTAGAGTTAGACCTGAGCTCAAACTACGGGAACCGGCTTTCCCGGGGACAAATCCCACCCAAACTGAGCCGAAGCCATGTTTTCAATAACATTAATCTTTTACTCACGACATAAAGCCGCCTTGAATGCACTTTAATCATATAATTTGATAACATAATTACACAATGTCTCATTCCTAGCAATTACAAACAATTAAACTAGTTTCGACCCCTATAAATCAACATTCAATTTTTTGAATCCAAACATCGAATTAACCTTTTCAATCCATAATAGTACTAAATAAAGAGATATAATCGATTAGAATGCTCATATGAGTTAAGATCGAGGGTTTTCGATAGTTTCGTAAGTTTTGTTAGTTTCGATAGCTTCGAAACTAAAGAATTCGACGCTCGATTCTAAACTCCTATACTCAATCTATCAATAATCATTCCAAACAAACAACCATTTATCAATTCTATCAATCAACTAGCCAGCATCAAGAAAGGGAAGAGAAAGGGGTGGGAGCATGCATTGAGACCAAAGATTCTACCATAAATGTGAGTTATACTCACCAATCTATGAAATTAAGGGAGGAATTGAGAGCTTGAAGTAATCCAATTGTCGATTCTAGCTTCAATCTCCTTCCAAGGCTCCAAAATTAACTTCCTCTCTCTAGAACTCTCACTTTCTCTCTCTAGGGTTGAAAGAGGGGAGAAGAAAAATGGTGAGTTCTGAATTTTGCATGTCCGACCTTTTATATAGAACAGCTGGTAATCGATTACGGTAATGCTGTAATCGATTACCAGAGGTAGAATTTTACACTGGAAAGTGTTTCTGGGAATCTTGTAATCAATTACACCCCTTGGTAATCGATTACCAAAACTCAGTCCTCAGGTAATCGATTACAACCCCGTAAGTAATCGATTACACAAAAAACTGCTCTCAGGTAATCGATGACGTAATCAATTACCACGGGTTCAGCTCTCTGGTAATCGATTACCAACAGGGTTGTAATCGATTACCAGCAACAAAATTTCTTAGATTTGCTTAAGTGAAAATATTAACTTAGTTTTTAAAACCTAAATTGTGATTCCCTAATTCTTCTACTTCCCTTTCCTCAATTATTCACTAGTATTCTCAGTTAAAATCTTATGACTTATTAAATCTAATATGCGGGCTGTTACATTCTACCCCCCTTAGTGCAATTTTGTCCCCAAAATTGACTTAAGACTAGAAATGTAGAACATAATACCTCAAATGAAAAAATCAGGATATTGACTCTTAATATCTCCTTCTTTCTCCCAGGTTGCTTCATCTGGTGACAAACCTTCCCATACAACCTTAACCAACGGAGTAGTCTTATTCCTCAGGGCTTTGGTACTTCTACTTACAATCTGTGCAGGCTTGGAAGGAATTGTGAGATTTTCCCTCAATTGTATTGATTCAGAGTTTAGAACATGAGAAGGATCAGGAATGTACTTTCTTAGCTTAGACACATGGAAGACATTATGGATTCTGGACATATGAGGTGGAAGAGCATTCCTATAAGCAAGAGGGCCAACCCTCTGCAGGATCTGAAATGGACCAATATACTGAGGACTTAACTTTCTGACTTTCACAGATTTTCCAAGACCAGTGACAGGAGTTACTTTTAGAAAAACATGATTTCCCTCCTCAAACTCTAAATCCTTTCTTCGGTTATCAGCATAGCTTTTCTGCCGGCTTTGGGCAGTTGCAAGATTTTTCCTAATGACTCTAATCTTTTCAGTGGTTTCTTGTACCAACTCAGGACCTAACAGGGCTTTCTCACCAACCTCATGCCAACAAACAGGAGATCTGCACCTCCTACCATACAGAGCCTCATAAGGCTCCATACCTATACTGCTATGGAAACTGTTGTTATAGGCAAACTCTATAAGAGGTAAGTACCTATCCCAACTGCCTGACTCCTCTAACACACAAGTTCTCAGCATATCCTCTAAGGTTTGGATGGTTCTCTCAGACTGACCATCAGTCTGAGGATGGTGAGTAGTGCTAAATCTAAGCTTAGTCCCGAATGACTGATGAAGTGCATTCCAGAACCTAGAGGTGAATCTGGGATCCCTATCAGATATGATGCTAGAGGGAACGCCATGGAGCTTAACAATCTCCTTGATATACAAGTCAGCTAACTTTTTCAGAGGATATGTATTCTTAATTGGGAGAAAATGGGCTGATTTAGTTAACCGGTCCACAATGACCCAGATGGCATCAAAACTGGCCTGGACTCGTGGTAACCCTACCACAAAGTCCATAGCTACGCTCTCCCACTTCTACTCAGGGATTTCTAACGGCATAAGGGTTCCTGATGGTCTTTGGTGTTCTATTTTCACTTGTTGACAGGTCAGACACTTGGAAACATACTCAGTTATCTCCCTCTTCATCCCTTCCCACCAAAACATCTTCTTTAAGTCCTGATACATCTTGGTAGAGCCAGGATGTATAGAAAATTTGCCCCTGTGGGCCTCCTCTAAAACTATTTGCTTCACACTACCCCCCTTAGGGACACAAACTCTTCCTTGGAAAAAAAATGTCCCATCATCTGATTTAGAAAATCCTACTTGTCCAATTCTACCCTGAAGTTCTGGGTCCGAACCCTGAGTTTCCTTGATTAGAGCTTGAAGCTCACTAGTAATCTGTAACTTGCACAACCTAATACCGTTTTCACCAACATCAACACTAAGACTTAGGTTCCTAAAATCCTCCAGAAGATTCATTTCGTGTACCATCATGGATGATACATGAAGGGATTTCCTACTGAGAGCATCAGCCACTACATTGGCCTTGCCCAGGTGGTACTTCAACTCAAAGTCATAATCCTTAAGAAATTCCATCCACCTTCTTTGCCTCATGTTGAGTTCTTTTTTATCAAAGAGATATTTCAAACTCTTGTGATCACTAAAGACCTCAAACCTTACACCAAACAGGTAATGCCTCCAGATTTTGAGGGCAAAAAACCACAGCTGCTAATTCTAAATCATGGGTAGGATAGTTTCCCTCATGAGGCCTCAACTGCCTAGAGGCATAAGCCACTACTCTCCTTTCCTGCATCAAAACACATCATAAGCCCTTACCCGACGCATCACTATACACTTCAAAGGTCTTAGACAAATCCGGCAATGCCAGTACCGGAGCGGTGGTTAATCTATCTTTGAGTTCTAGAAAACTCTGCTCACACTTTTTTTCCCACACAAAAGCTTGACCCTTTCGAGTCAATCTTGTGAGAGGCAAAGCTAAACGGGAGAATCCATTAATGATTCTCCGGTAGTAGCCGACCAATCCTAGGAAACTCCTAATTTCCGTGACGGTCTTAGGTCTTTCCCACTCAAGAACGGCTTCTACCTTACTAGGATCAACTGATACCCCCCTCTCTAGTGATAACATGCCCTAGGAAATGGACCCGGTCCATCCAAAACTCACACTTTTCAGGTTTAGCAAACAGTTTCTTTTCTCTCAGAATCTTTAAAACAGTCCTAAGGTGATTTTCATGTTCTTCTAGACTACAAGAATAGATCAAGATGTCATCAATGAACACCGCTACAAACTGATCCTAAAAGGGCCGGAAGATTCGATTTCATGTAGTCCATGAATATAGCAGGAGAATTAGTAACACCAAATGGCATCACTAAATACTCGTAGTGCCCATACCTGGTTCTAAAAGCTGTCTTAGGGATGTCTTCCTTCCTAATCTTAATCTGGGGGTAACCCGACCTAAGATCTATCTTAGAAAACACTGAGGCACCCCTAAGTTGGTCTAAAAGATCATCTATCCTAGGAAGTGAGTACTTGTTTTTAATGGTGACCTTATTCAATTGTCTATAATCCACACACAATCTCATACTCCCATTTTTCTTCACTAACAACACTGGAGCTCCCCAGGGTGACACACTAGGCCTAATGAACCCTTTAGCTATAAGATCCTCTAGTTGGTTTTAAGTTCATTCAGTTCTAGTGGGGACATCCTATATGGAGCTTTAGAGATGGGTCCCGCACCTGGCACTAAATCTATGGTGAACTCTAACTCTCGGTCAGGTGGTAAGGTTAAAACTTCACTAGGAAAAACATCTTGGAACTCCCGAACCGTAGCTACACTACTTAAATCTACCTTAGATTCTAAAGTTGAGGAAAGTAACAAAATAAAACATTCACTCCCATCACTGAGACATTGGTTAACCTGGGTGACACTGGACAAAAGCATAGGGGGTATCTCCCCCGAAGGAGGAGGAAAAGAGGGAAATATGACCTTTTTATTGAAACAGTCTAAAGTAACCCGATTGGAAGATAACCAGTTCATTCCCAAAATAATATTCATACCCCTCAAAGGTAGACAAATCAAATCAATTACAGAAGCCCTACCCTGAATAATAATAATAGAACATTTAGAACACACAAGGGAAGTGGAAATAGCCTATTTAGCTGGAGTAATTACATTAAGAATATAAGGTAAGGAATCAACATACAATTTTAACTATCCAGCACATTCAGAAGAAATGAAAGAATGGGTTGCCCCAGAATCAAACAATACAATTAAGGTCTTTTCTCCTAGGGTGCATATACCTCTCAACGGATTGTCTGCAGAAGCTGCCACTTGCCCACTGAGGGTAAAACCCTTCCAGTTGATTAAGGTTTCTAGGAATTCTTCAGTTTTGGACAGTCCCTCTTTATGTTCCCCGATTGCTTACAAGAATAGCACAAGTTCTTTCCCATCATACACTCCCCAGCATGCTCCTTTCCACACTGGTTGCACTTGAGTCCTCCTTGGCGTTGGGTTTGCTGAGTGGGCAAGACTGGTTTGCCTTGCCACTTAGGCTTGGAGCCTTTTCCCGGAAGGGGCACCTCAAACTTCCTCTTTCCTTTATTCTCCATTGATGTAGATGATGAAGTAGTTCCCTTGAAATTCTTCTCAGCAATGTAGCACTTGCTCACTAACAACGAAAAGTCTCTAATCTCTAATGTTCCAATCCGGTCCAACAGTGCAGGTCTTAGTCCTCCCTCAAATTGAGCACACCTCCACTCCTCATCAGTCACAGCTTAAAGATAACGAGAATACTTGGCTAGTTCCTCAAACTTTGCCACATACTAACCCACTGACATGTCTCCTTGCCTGAGTTGCAGAAATTCGGTCTTCTTTTGCCTCTTGACGGTAGCCGGAAAATATTTCCCCAAAAACAAGTTTTGAAACACCTCCCAAGTCATTGGTGCCTCTGACTCCGCAGCCCGAACCTTTGCAGTCTTCCACCAATCCTCAGCCTCTCCTCTCAACATATAGACTGCAAAACCCACCTTTGCTTCATCCATGCATTTCTTCACTTCGAAAATCCGATTCAAATCCCGAAGCCAATTCGCCGCTACGTCAGGGTCATAGACTCCGTTGAACTGTGTAGGGGCGTGCTTCCTAAACTCTGATAACCCCACAGCAAAAGAATCCACAACAGGGGGTGGTGGTGGTTCTGTGTATCTCCTAGCCATCTCTTGAAGCATGGCTGCATTGGTGGCAGCTTGCTCCCGAACCGCTTCAGCTTGGACCCAATTCGCATTCATTTGTTCTCCCATCATTTGAGTCAGGGCTTGAAGAGCTGCCGCCACAGGATCCTGAGTAGGACCCTGAGAAGAAGATGATGATGATGATGATGATGGAGGAGGAAAATTGACCCTTGGACGACCTTTCCTGCCGCCTACCATAATTCCCTACATATCATCAAGCAAATTTCGAGGTGATCAGTCTCTCAATTCATAAAATAATACATATGGAATCATTAATAAACCACAGAATATCTTAATCTCACAGTCCAAATGGATTGAACTGCTCTGATACCAAAATGTAACACCTTAAATTCCAAGGTAAGAACCTAGTCCGTTGGAAACTAAATTCTTAACTTAGAATTTGGAGCAAAACGTTTTGAATATCAAATAGTATCACGAAATTGTAAGAAATCCAACGAAAATCCAACAATTTAATGAACATACTAACTAATACATAACAGTCCAGAATTAGGTACAACCTTCATATAGAACACTTTT
The DNA here is from genome assembly GCA_026901365.1 of Sesbania bispinosa. Classification (NCBI taxonomy): domain Eukaryota; kingdom Viridiplantae; phylum Streptophyta; class Magnoliopsida; order Fabales; family Fabaceae; genus Sesbania; species Sesbania bispinosa. The sequence goes on from QLOH01000854.1 coordinate 42,895, forward strand.
CCAAACCACTAAGATATACAAAGTACACATACTACATGACACCAAGTTCTACTAATCCATATATATAACTAAGCATGTTGATTCAACCAAAACAAACGAGGAATAGGACAAACATCTATCCCCCATGATCTTCACTTCCCGGATTGGGAATCCGACGACGGAGGTACCTGTTCAGCTAAACAAAATCCACATAACACGTGGTGAGATAAAAATCTCAGTGAATATAACTCATATGCATGTATACAGGGAAAAGATAGTTATGTCAATTTAGAAGCTATAAGAATTCAACACAATTATCAAATGAGTATAATGCAACATGATGCACTCACTGCTGTGCCCAGCAGGCATGATATTATCACTTTCTAGAGTTAGACCTGAGCTCAGACTACGGGAACCGGCTTTTCCCGGGGACAAATCCCACCCAAATTGGGCCGAAGCCATGTTTTCAATAACATTAATCTTTTACTCACGACATAAAGCCGCCTTGAATTCACTTTAATCATATAATTTGATAACATAATTACACAAATGCCTCATTCCTAGAAATTACAAACAATTTAAACTAGTTTCGACTATTCGACATTTCGACCCCTATAAATCAACATTCAATTTTTTGAATCCAAACATCGAATTAGCCTTTTCAATCCATAATAGTACTAAATAAAGAGATATAATCGATTAGAATGCTCATATGAGTTAAGATCGAGGGTTTCGATGGTTTCATAAGTTTTGTTAGTTTCGATAGCTTCGAAACTAAAGAATTCGACGCTCGATTCTAAACTCCTATACTCAATCTATCAATAATCATTCCAAACAAACAACCATTTATCAATTCTATCAATCAACTAGCCAGCATCAAGAAAGGGAAGAGAAAGGGGTGGGAGCATGCATTGAGACCAAAAGATTCTACCATAAATGTGAGTTATACTCACCAATCTATGAAATTAAGGGAGGAATTGAGAGCTTGAAGTAATCCAATTGTCGATTCTAGCTTCAATCTCCTTCCAAGGCTCCAAAATTAACTTCCTCTCTCTAGAACTCTCACTTTCTCTCTCTAGGGTTGAAAGAGGGGAGAAGAAAAATGGTGAGTTCTGAATTTTGCATGTCCGACCTTTTATATAGAACAGCTGGTAATCGATTACGGTAATGCTGTAATCGATTACCAGAGGTAGAATTTTACACTGGAAAGCGTTTCTGGGAATCTTGTAATCGACTACACCCCTTGGTAATCGATTACAACCCTGTAAGTAATCGATTACACAAAAAACTGCTTTCAGGTAATCGATGACGTAATCAATTACCACGGGTTCAGCTCTCTGGTAATCGATTACCAACAGGGTTGTAATCGATTACCAGCAACAAAATTTCTTAGATTTGCTTAAGTGAAAATATTAACTTAGTTTTTAAAACCTAAATTGTGATTCCCTAATTCTTCTACTTCCCTTCCTCAATTATTCACTAGTATTCTCAGTTAAAATCTTATGACTTATTAAATCTAATATGCGGGCTGTTACATAAGTTATACCAATTTTTACCCCATTGAATAACTTCATTTAGATTGTGATTTTTATCGATAAAACCGTTGCAATTATAACTACTAATTATCATGATTCTTTATGTCAACTTTTATAAAACTTTGAAATCACTAAACTCACAATCAAATTATTCTTATTTTTATGTATTTCATACGTATATATGACATTAATATTTATCAATGTTTTTTAAACCGGACCGATGATTGAACCGGTCAAGACACTGGTTTCAAGGTCAATGGTCCAACCGTGGTTGAACCGTGGTCGAACCGGTATAAATAAAATAATATTAAAAATTTTATGATTATATGATATGTTAAATGATATTTATTTATATAAAAAATTAGATAGTTTATATTAAAAAATATTACATATTAATAAAAAGGATAAAGATAAATGACAAAAATAATACTAAGAAGAGTGACAAAATTTAAATATTTTTATTAATTTTTTTATCTTATGTTATATAATTTTATACAAATATTTTTTCATATTGTAATTTTTTTATGTAACTTGCAATCAAATTCATTATATATATAATAGTTGGCGGACAATTACTAAGAAACAGCAGTAGCGTGGTGGATCCCAGCTTTGCCCGCTTACCTGGTCATATGGGTTCGATTCTCGTGCACTCCAATATATATTTTTAGTAACGACTTGCACCTTCAGAGTTGGACGCTCAACATGAAACGATTCAGCCCGGACTTGTCTCGTTTGCCGGTTTACGACCGGTTCTAACCGGTTTACCGGTCTATGACCGGTTTGACTGCATATACGGTTCTTGATTTGGACCAAACCGGCCATAGGTCCGGTTCCCGGTCCGACCGGCCGGTCCGGTCCGGTTCTAACAACAATGATATTTACATATTTCAATGATAAAGTAAATAATTTTAGATTAATGTAAGCTTTTGTAGATATGATCTACATGGTAGTAAAGCATGGTCGGTCCAACCCCTGCTTTAGGCCCCTCAAAAAATACTCCTATTTTAGTCCCTTAAAATATTTTATTCACTATTAATATTTTTTAAAATATAAAAATAGTTAATAATTATTTAGTAAGTAATCTATTTCCTACTGTTAATCCTGTTTACATCTGTTCTAAACTCATACACGTGTCCTTCTCACGTTGTTTTGGTTTCCCGCTCATTTTTTTCCCTTGCCAGACACATGAAAGAATTGTCTCTTATTTGAAGAATGAAGAACTGTCTCTGAGTTGATTCATTGGGATATAATTAAAAAAACGAAAGCTTTGAAGAATGACATGTCCGTCTCTGGAATTAAAGTTGTGATTGAGACTTATAATGTTAAATAATAATATAATGTAAAATAACACTTGGCAATGGCAAGCTTCCGTTTATGTATCTGATCAAATTTTTAAAAAAAAACCAACATTAGCCTTTTTAGAGAAAGAAGCTACTCATAGCTCTGCCATAGCTGGGCTGCTGAGCCGCTGCGTAAGGTTACTTTGCGTGTCTTATCTTCCAAAGCTTTTACATACAACAACTTTCTCCTTTTTCCAAAATTATCCATTTTCCAAAACTTTTTTCTTCACAAAACTCTATTTCCTCCTCTGTTCTTTCCATCTCTTGAGCCGTGGTAAGCTTACTTTGCGTGTCTTTTTGCTTCCAAAGCTTTTGAAGAATACAAACCAAGCTCCGCAAGCTTGGTCTCAAAAATCATTTTACCGTTTAAGATTACCTTGCATTTGGAAAGAATTGGAAGAACAAAGTCGATTGAAAAGTCTGATCACATCTTCTGGGTTCTGTAGTATTTTTTAGATTGATTTTGTTTGCCATTTTCTTTGTTTACACCTTTTGAAAATCGTTTTCTTTCTCCCACTCTTAACCTTCAAATTATTGCTTCTTTGTTGGTACAATAGGGGTGTTCATCAGATAGAAGAGGCTTACTGGAATTCGTTTCCTTCCTACCACTCCTAAGTAGATATAAGAAGCTTACTGGAACCCTAACTACAAGTATGATCTCAGTTTCCTGTGCTTTATTATCTAGGAAAATTTTTAATATCATCGTTAAGTCTATGCTTTTTATTATGATAGCAGAGAAACTATTGGCATTTTCTGTGAGTATCGTCACTGCAGATTAACTGCTTATTTTTTTCTTCTGAAATAATCTCATTTTTTTAGACCCTTTCATGCCTCAATGAGCATATATGCATCTTTTGTCCCTTCGGTGTTGAATTTAATTTTGATCTTAAGAATATTCATTTGTTTTTGTTGTAATATTGGATAGTTGGCCTCATCTAGGTACTTTAGAAGATTAGTTAAAGTCTCAACTATCATCTCTTAGATTCATAAACTTGGCACAATGTTAAGAGTATACACTTCATAATATTGCCTTTTGTATAAGAGTATATACACTTCATAATTTTGCCTTTTGTATAAGAGTATATACTACTGTTCTGATTTGGGTTTATCATGTGCACGCATTTCTTTCTTGCTTATTATGATAAATAGTCCCACCTTACTTCACCTTTTTATTTATATATCCAAAACAAAACTACTATTTTGGAACGGGTCCAAAGAATTGAGATAAAGGGACTGAGATACAGAATTGAGATGGTTCTACAAGTAGTGATTATGATAATAAAGTGATTATGATAATGAAAAAAAAGGCCCCTTCTTGCTGATTAGATTAAGGAAGTGAGAATACTACTGTTCTGATTTGGGTTTATCCTGTGCACACATTTCTTTCTTGCTTATTATGATAAATAGTCTCATCTTACTTAACCTTTTATTTATATATCCAAAACAAAACTACTATTCTGGAACGGGTCCAAAGAATTGAGATAAAGGGACCGAGTAAAAGAATTTAGATGGTTCTACAAGTATTGATTATGATAATGATGTGATTATGATAATGAAAAGAGAAAAGGCTAAGGGGAAAAAGAAATGTGCAATTATTTATTAATTCATTAAATCAAAATAAAAAAGGTATGGAGTATTGTTGGTGCTTTGAATTAGTCTGCTGACAAACGCTTTGTGTCAACAAATTCAAAATGGTCATGTCTAATGACACTTATTATGAACTTTAATTTGGTGCATCTATTTAGCTGTTTTTTCATCTTTAGGGAGATTATTTGATTATTTGATTCATCTTCTATGTCTATGAATGTGAAATTGACTTTTAGGGAATTGAGGGTCAACATAGTTGTGAAATCTCTGTACTGACACTATATAATATATTGTAAATTCTTATGTGAAGACTTTAATCTTATCTAGGTATGTCCCGCAAAATGAACTTAGTCGAGGGAAATTGATCGTACTAAACAATCTTGGAAACTCGTCATTAGAGTGACTAATGCGTGGCCTTCAGAAAATTACGTGGATATGATTTTCATGGATGAAAAGGTATTACCTTATTTACGCACATATTTAGGCATCTTGCTGGTATTGAAAGTTGTTTCTTTACTTGATTTTACCTTTTAAACTTCAGGGAGGCAAAATCCAAGCATCATTAAAAGAAGCTGATTTACGGAAAATAAATGTTGTGCAGTTGTGCTAGAAGAAGGTTACACTTACAGCATAAAAAATTTGGAAGTCAAAGAGAATACTGGTGAGTATAAGTTGTGCAACCACCTCTACAAGGTTGGATTCATGAAAGGTACCCATGTGCAACAATGTGATTTCCCTCAAATTCCTCGAAATGTATATAATTTGACAAGCTTTGAGGATATAATCAAAGGAAATGCTTCCACTCATGTGTTAGTGGGTAAGTAGATATTTCATCTACCATCATTTGAGCTTTAAATTTAGTGGGATTTGTAGTAAATTGTTTAACATGTACATTTTGGTGTGTAACACAATTCTTATTAGATGTAATTGGCGAGTTTATTGACATTCAACACACATGTAGATCAAAGCATGCCAAAGAAGTTGGTTATTGTCATGCAGGATCAAAGTTTTTGATTATAGCTTTTATTTGTGGTAATTATTGTATTTTGTTTGTACACCACTGATTCATACTTATAACATAATCATCATATTTTTGGTTTAGGGGCCACACTATAAGCTGGACTTTGTGGGAGGAGTATGCAAGTCAGGTGTTATCTTTCCTAGGAACTCATGAAGGTGGACCAATCATCATGCTACTTAGTCTTGCTTACCTGTTTTCTTATAGGGTTCTTACCTAGACTGTTGTTATAATTGTGTTAATTTATTCTTAGGCACATGACACTAATAAGAGGAACATATTAAAATAGTTTTTCCACATTGAAAATGAATGGCAAATCTGCTTTTTTTAGTTGTATTGGTACAGGTCTTTTATGTCTTGACAGAGGAATAAGAAGAGTGGAAGAGTGGAAAAACATTGCTTTAAAACGTTGCTTCTCAAAAACTGTCTTCAGTGACAACAAAGTAGAACCAAACCAACTTTTCATGAAATAATCATATCTAAATTCTGAACTGTCAAATGAAAAATGCTACAGTCGCCTCAGCATCCAACAGGAACCCAAGACAAAAAATTGGAGACTTATCATCGAAATTATAATTACTCCCACTCCATCCACATGTGAAGAATTTCCCCAGACAACTATGCATATATTGTATAGTACACAGACAATGAACTAAAAACCATGCAAATATTTTAGAATGTTAACTTTGGGGGGGGGGTTCTTCTGTCTGATAGCATTGCAGAACCCAGTTATAAACAAACACGGTTAGACTCACTCAAAATGAAAGTAGCTACAAGCCAATAAATGCCTTTCTTAGTTGTATTGGTACAGGTCTATTACAAAACCTCTGACCAGATTCAATTCATCCATTTTTAAAATTCTGACATGTGATGTATCCTAACAGTTAACATTCTGAATTAAGCGTTCTGTTTAGCAACCTTCTTAAATACCTGCACTTGATTTGTACCTTGAGCTTTAAAGAATGCGGACTGAACTACTGGTTTATTTTCTTGGGTCCTCATCCTTCTGAGTCTTTTTTATCAGGTGCTCTACATTAAATTTCTTTCTAATTATATGTATTCAGAAACTGGGTATTTATGCTCTTACATTTTATGTCTCTCTATATTTGATCTACCAACAATAAGTGTTAGTTGGACAATAAGTGTTAATCTGTTCGGGAGTTGCACAAAGTTGAGTGTGACTCTCATACTGTGTTGTTATGACAAGAAATTTAGGCCAGGCTTTCATGATCTTAATCTGAAGGCTGTGTGACTCTCATACTGTGTTGTTATGACAAGAAATTTTGTAAGCTAATCTATCTATCTATTCTATTTCCACCCTTTTTTGCTTTGTCTGTCTATAGAATGTTTAACTTATGATGTTTCAAGTTCAACCCAATGCATGATGCAAGACCCAATCCAATTGTGCATGTGTATTCTACAGAAATAGATCTAGCTCTTTATACTCCTGGCCCTGTCAGCTCATTAGACAAATTAATGTGAATTGGATGTCTTACCATATAATTTAGGTACCTAATGAAGTGGGGTCAATGGTTTGGTTCTGGCTTACTTCTAGATGAAGGTTAAGAGTAAAATTCCCAGTACCACTGCGATTTTGGTTAATTTACTAGCTTTTACTTAAGAAAAATATCAGACTACCAACTTTAAGTGCAACTGGAAGACATAAAAATTAGCAGTGGCGGATCCAAGACCCCGGATCAGCGGGGGCAATTTATTTTTAAAAAATAATAATTAATAATAATTATTATCATGTGTGTGAAGGAAATGAAAATGAAGAAAATTAATTTTTTGTTACTCTCAGTTGTGAGAAACTAATCTTTCAAGGTATTGTCAAGCGCAAAGAGAAGACCTTCTCAACAGTATTTTCTCCATACACATGGATTTAAGGATCGAACCCAAGACCACATGCTCAAGGGATCCGAGCCCCTTCCACTTGGACCAATTAATGCATGTTGGTATGAAGAAAATTAGCTAGTAGTTATTGTTATTGAAGAAAGATAAATTTTTACTTTAAAATCAAATACTTGAAAACATATAAGAGCATCTCCGAGGTGCTCACAAATATTAAGAGCGTTGCCTTATAGCAACTTTTTTCGTTAGAGAGATACCCATGATGCTCAACAATTTTTGAGTTGCTATTTGCAACAATCCAAAAGTGGATTGTTGCATGGTTTTAAATTTTTTGTCATTTATTTAGTAGTTTAAGATTTTAATTATAAAATACTTCATCCGGTTCTATTTATAAGACAATTTAGACTAAATGACATATATTAAGAAAAATAATTAATGCATTGATTTTCAAAAAATTATTCTACGACATTCCAAGTTTACCCCTATTTAAATTAAACTTCATTATCATAGTAATTGTGTCAATTTAAAACCTTTAATGGTCAAGGGTAAAATATGAGAAAAAAATTATTAAATGCTTCTAAATTTGTGTATTTTATCTTATAAATAGGACTACAAAAAATTCAAAAGTTGTCTTATAAATAGGACCTGAGAAGTATATAAGTGTGGGGTAGGTTGTTGGGTCTATTTAAGCAAATTTGAGAGTTATTAGGTTGAAGCTAAAAAAGATTGAGTTGCTTAAAATAATAAAAATAAAATGATAATATGAGAATGTGTGAAAAATTATAAAATATTGGTTTAAGAAACTTTTGAGAATTGCTAGGTTGAGGATGACTAAGGGGAGTGAGAAATTGGGTAAGCGTTAGATTCAAAGATACAAAATTAGAGGGGGCAAAGTACCAAAATACAAGATATTTAGTTGTAATTTTATGAAAGTGAGTGGGGTGCAATTGCACACCCTTATATCTGTCACTGATAGTGGGTTCAAAGATATAAAATTAAAGGGGGCAAAATATCAAAATATAAGATATTTAGTAGTAATTTTATCAAAATGAGGGGCACACCCTATTCATACCTAGGCCTACTTGACATAAGCTGTGTGGATTCTTTCTACTGTGTTTCTGCTGTCACTTCATTACTTAAATTGCACATTATAGTGAGTGATGTTTATAGAAAGAGAAGTGCACACTCAATTAGCCTTAAGTCTATCTATTGTTGTACTGCTCACTCCCCAAGCAACAAGAAGCATGTATCTATTCTTTTTTCTTTATGTTTTCTTTTAAATTTGTTCAAATTTTTGGACAGGTGGATGTAGTTCGAGTTAATGACATTGTGAATTGTATTGATGAGCGAGTGGAAGAACATTCACTTTCTCCAGAATTTTTCTAATGTTTTTGGTGATCCAGACATATTTCCTAGGGTGGGTGAGCAGTACCAGATTGAAATTCCATCTTTAATCTCAGAGTCTGACTATAATTCATTTCAAAGGAATACACATGAGGCAGAAGGCACAGCCAGTACTCTCCATAAGTTTCAAGTAACCGATCCCAATAATTTGGATTAAGGATGAAGTAGAGAAACAATAAGCATGATCCACTGAAAAAGGAGTGCAAGTCAATTGAAGTTACTAATAATTGAATCTTCCAAAACTGGAATGCATTGAAGAGACCCAGAATGGTGGTCTGGACTGTGAGAAGTTGAATCCAAAACTTGAGGCCATTGACAGTACATTGGTCAATGGAATGAAATCAGAAGAACTAGAAAATTCCAATGCACAGCAAGAAACAAAGATTGGGATGCAAGAGAAGCATAGTGATAAAGGTCACCGTCTAGTTCCTGGGTCTGCAAGTGATACCTGGAATGAAATTGAAGAGGCAAATTAATGCTTCCCTCCATATTCTTTTTCCTTTCTATACTCATGACATTGCTCTGCTTTTCATGTCAATCTTACCAATTATTATCGGCTAATGCAAGGTTGGTGCTTTAAGACAAAAATGAAGTATAATCCAGTCCAGACCACTACAAGAATTTTACTAATTTGCTACTAAATTTAACTACTCACACCATTGGTAGTTAACTAAAGGTTAATTAACCAAGGATTAACTACAAAATATAATATTTTTAAGAAAACTGACATGGTTACACTTTTTAAATCCAATATTAATTGTATACTTTTTTACACGGTTAGTTTTAGACATTTTAACAAACTCCTTTCCCTCGTTTTCTCTCTCGACCCGTGAAGGTTCTCCTCTTTCATCAAGGTTTTCGAAAAATTTGATCTATGGTGAGCTTCAATTTCTTTGATTTCTTCTTCCACATTAGATCCGATTCTGGTTTCCTCTTAGGTTCCCTTTTCCTTTTGATCTAATTTTCTTTGCATTTTTTCAATTTTTCCATCATTTGTTTTGTTTATTCGATGCATGAATCTTGTTATCGAGGGTTTCCTAAATTGAAATTGAGGTGCAATGAGTTTTGTTTTCATGTTTTTGGATGTCATTGGTTCTTTGCTGTCTCTAACTATATCATTGCAGTGAATCTGTATTATAAAATGAAGTAAACTAGTCAAATATGTATATATATATATTAACTTATAAAATGAATCTGTATTATCTGTATCTTGTATTAATCTAGTACTCTAGTTTAAAAAGATTTCATTGGAAAATAATAGCACTACTACTCTCATTCTATCCACATAGTTCAGATGGTGAGCTCATTCAAGAAGTAAACTAGTCAAATAGATTCTGCCAAATATATTACCTTGATCATTTAATGCTTCATCCTCATTAGATACCAACCCAGGGAATAACCAACTACCTGTTCAAACCAAGAAGAATTCAGAGTTCAATTCATGTTTGATGTCATAGATAAATTAATTAAGGACTATAAAGTTATAAAAGTACCTATTGGAATGAGGAAACTAAAGCATGATGAGCATCTTATTGTATCAGTTTGCTGCAGGGGTTGAGTAACAGCACTAGTTTGTTCCCATTCTTCCCTTTGAATGTACACCTTTTGGATACAAGCTTTACAATTAGGACAGTAGAATCCATGTGTTGGAGGTTTCTGAAATACCCTTTCCAAATATAGTTCTTGCCTTTCCTGATCATTGTCTCTCATTTATGCTAACTGTTCCACTTTCAGTTGTCACATTGCTCAAGAAGTGTTGTCTTTTTAAGCTATTTCAAAAGTTTGCTTATTTCCAAGTCCCACATTGCTTGGTGAGGGAGCCTTATAAGGGTTTATATATTAACTTGTGATATTGGTTGTTAAACAAGCTAGTGAGAGGATGGGCTCGCGTGCACAAGGATGGGCTAGCTAGTGCAAATTCTCCGATTTGCCCCCCCATGCGCGCACGATAATGGTGCCTCACCAGCTTTTTACTCCCACTTTATTTAAATTATTTTTTTTAAATTGAAAGACTAAACCTTATCTCAGAAAACGGTTTTATTTAGATTTTAATTTTGACTTGGTCTTACTCGGACCGCACTAACAGAGTAGTGGTTCCTATTTTCACTCCACTTCTATCTGTCAGTTACTTTTTAAAAAAACAAAAAAACACACAGATAGATGTCGCGCCCTCAGGTCTTCTTATTTTGCAGGCTGCAGAACTCATCAGCAACAAACAATCTTAAGGAATTCAGTATGTCTTCTGCAACCCTCTGCTTCTGACGCTGAACCTTCCAACGGAGATGGCGACCCCAAAACCACCTCCTCCTCCCGTCCATGCGCTCTAATGCGAAACCATTCCCTGATATCTCAAAGATAGAGGTTTTTTGGAGGACAAAACTATCGAAGATGGCAGGAGCGCCTTTTCTCTGTTCTCGATCTCCATGGAGTCGCTTACGCTCTTAACAGAATCAAGGCCACCACAGACTGCTAATCTAAAACTCATAGAAGAGTGGACCAACGCTAATAAGGTATGTCGTCACACTATTCTCAGTACCTTATCTAACGAGCTTTTCGATTGTGTATTGCTCTTACAAGGAGGCAAACAAAATTTGGGAGTCCATCAATCTAAAATACACGGCTGCTGAAGATGCTGGGAAGCAGAATTCGTCATCGGCAATTTACTACAGGTGGGAGATGGCTGAAGACAAGGACATCAAGGTCCAGATAAATGAGTATCATCTGCTCGAGGATCTGAAAGGAGAAAATATTGAGTTACAAGACGAATTTGTAGCTGGTCTATTGATTGAGAAGCTGCCCCCTTCCTGGAACGATTACAAACAACAACTCAAACACAAACATAAGCAATTGTCGCTGGCAGATCTGATCACCCATATCATCATTGAAGATACCAACCGCAGGGAGCTCAAAGTGGCCAGGGCAAGGGCTCTAGCGGCACGAGCCAATCTCATTCAAAACAAAGCTAACAAAAAAGGTACGAAGTCAAACTCTGATCACTTTGTCCCTAAGGTTACTAATCCCAACGCTAACTTCAAGAAAAAGGGATGTTGCTTTGTTTGTGGAAAGCCAGGTCATCAAGCATATCAATGCAGACACCGTGCGAGAAACGACAATCCTCCCAAACCAAAGGCAAATTTGGTAGAGGGAGATGATATCATTGCGGCGGTTGTTTCTCAAGCTAATATTGTGACTGATGTGACCAAGTGGGTGGTAGACTCTGGGGCTACCAGGCACATTTGTGCCAATAAAGAGGCGTTCACCTCCTACATTGCTGTAGGGGAAGGAGAAGAACTTGTATATCTTGGTGATTCCAGAACTGCACCAGTTCAAGGAAAAGGAAAGTACTTCTCAAACTCACATCAGGGAAGACCTTGGCTTGAATGATGTACTGCATGTCCCTAATATTAGGGCCAATTTGGTCTCTGTGTCTTTATTGTTAAGAGTTGGGGTTAAGGTGTCTTTTGAGTCCAACAAAATTGTGATGACCAAAATAATGTATTTGTTGGCAAGGGATATTGTGATCAGGGACTTTTTGTTCTTAATGTTTCCGAAGTATTGAATAAAACTGTTTCCTCTTCTGCTTATATGCTTGATTCGTTTGATATATGGCATGCTAGATTAGGACACGTTAATTTTTCTTATATTAAGAATATGCGCCAAATTGGTATGATTTCTGGTATTAATAATGAAAATCAAGATAAATGTGTTGTTTGTATTGAATCTAAATTAACCAAGAAATCTTGTTTCCTGTTCAACGTGAAACTGAATTACTTAATTTAATTCACTCTGATTTAGGTGATTTAAAACAAACTGTAACAAGAGGAGGTAAGAAATATTATGTGACGTTCATAGATGATTGCTCAAGATACACTAAGGTTTATCTAATTAGACATAAAGATGAAGCATTTGATATGTTTTTATTATATAAAGCTGAAGTAGAAAACCAATTAAATAGGAAAATCAAGAGGGTTAGATCTGATAGGGTGGAGAGTACATTTTATTTAATGAGTATTGTGAAAAGAAGGCATAATACATGAAGTAACTCCACCTTATTCACCTGAGTCTAATGGGGTAGCAGAGAAAGGAAAAATAGGACCTTAAAAGAAATGATGAATGCCATGCTCATTAGTTCAGGTGCACCAGATAACTTGTGGGGGGAAGCCCTTTTAGCTGCCTGTTTCTTGCAAAATAGGATCCCACATAAGAAAACCGGTAAGACTCCTTATGAATTTTGGAAAGGGTATAAGCCTAACTTAAGTTATTTGAGAGTGTGGGGGTGCCTAGCTAAGGTTATGCTTCCTGACCCTAAGAACAGGAAAATAGGCTCTAAGACCTCTGATTGTATGTTTGTTGGCTATGTTGAGCATAGTGCTGCCTATCGTTTTCTTGTCTTGAAAAGTGATGTGCTTGATTGTAATACCTTTTTGGAAACAAAAAATGCTGAGTCTTAGAATATGTGTTCCCTTTGAAGTCTGAATCTGTTCTCGTGCAACAATTCAAAATAACAATGAGAACTCATATGAGGATTTGAGAAGGAGTAAAAGACAAAGAAAAGAAACGTCTTTGGAAATGATTTTATACTTACTTGATTGGAAATGATCCTTTGACCTTTGATGAAGCTGTTTCTTCTTCTGATGCCGAATTTTGGAACAAGGCTATTAAAACTGAAATTGATTCTCTTTCTAAAAATAAAACTTGGATTTTAGTTGATTTACCTCCGGGAGCAAAAGCCATTGGTTGTAAGTGGATTTTTAAAAGGAAACTTAATCCTGACGGTTCTATTGAAAAATATAAAGCAAGATTGGTTGCGAAAGGTTTTTCTCAAAAACAAAATATTGACTATTTGATACATTTGCTCCTGTGACTAGAATTTCTTCAATTCGAATTTTAATAGCCTTGGCTTCTATTTACAAATTGATTATACATCAAATGGATGTAAAAACGGCTTTTCTAAATGGTGATTTAGAAGAAGAAATTTATATGTCTCAACCTGAAGGATGTGTAGTTTCTGGTCAAGAAATAAAGTTTGTAGACTTCTCAAATCCTTGTATGGTTTAAAGCAAGCTCCAAAACAGTGGCATGAGAAATTTAATCAGACTTTGATAGATGATGGTTTTTCTATTGTTCAAGTAGACAAATGTGTTTACACAAAAGTTGTAAATGGTGAATGTGTTATCATTTGCTTATATGTAGATGATATGCTTATATTTGGCACATGCTTGGATGTAGTGATTAAGACTAAGCTTTTTCTTGCATCTAACTTTGATATGAAAGACATGGGTGAAGCAAGTGTGATATTGGGTGTTAAAAATCATAAGGAAGGGTGATAGTATTACACTATCCCAAGAACATTATGTTGAAAACTTCTTAGGAAGTTTGGACACTTTAATGACAACCCTGTGAGTACCCCTTATGATGGCAACACTCAATTAAAGAAAAATCGAGGTGACCCTGTCTCTCAGTCTGAGTATGCGCAAATAATTGGGAGCTTGTTACATTTAATGAATTCTCTCGACCTGACATTGCCTATGCCGTGGGCAGGTTGAGTAGATACACTCAGAATCCTAATAAGGATCATTGGGGTGCACTTGTTAGACTCATGAGATACTTGAGAGGGTACCATGGATTATGGTATTATGTATGGTGGATTTCCCGCTGTATTAGAAGGATACAGTGATGCTAACTGGATCTCAGATTCAGATGAGACAAAATCCACTAGTGGTTACATCTTTACACTTGGTGGTGGTGCTGTCACGTGGAGATCGACCAAACAGACTATAATAGCCAGATCCACTATGGAATCTGAATTTATAGCTCTGGAATTGGCCGGTAATGAAGCTGAGTGGTTGAAAAACTTCTTAGCAGACATTCCGTTAGGAATGAAACCAACACCATCAGTGTATGTTCATTGTGATAGCCAGTCGGCTATAGCCGTTGCAAGGCAAAAGACTTACAATGGCAAAAGTAGACATATTCAGTTAAGACACAACGTGGTGAAGCAGCTGCTGAAAGATGGAATAATTTCCATTGATTATGTAAAGTCAGAAGTGAATTTGGCCGATCCTCTGACTAAACCCTTGGGTAGAAAATATATATATGAAACATCGAGGGGAATGGGACTAAAGCCATTTTGATACTAACAGTGATGGTAACCCAACCTTTGTGATTGGAGACCCCATGAAGAAGGTTCATATGGGTAAAAACAAGTCAGCTGTTAGTTTTGCTAGCACTATTTTACTTGTCCCTTCCTATGGTGTATGAGGTGCTAGACTGCATATTGGAGAGGATAAGCCCGAAAGGCTTTTAATGATTCTCATATCCCTTACAGGTGGTGTATGAAGTGCAGCATACACTTGATGAAATCACCTATATGAGTGTCAAGTGGGGCCGCTTGCATGAGATTTAGGCGAAATCTCTAGAGCACTCATGAATACCAGGCGAGCGCATGGCCTTACAGCGCAACACAGCGGTAACAGCAAGAACTGTAGGGTGTGATGTGATTGGTAAGACCTCTGGCATACACTAAAGTGTCTTGGTTCATAGGAACTCGTTCCCACCGATTCGCTTGTATGTTACGACTTATTAATCTAGGTCTGGTTCATAGTCCAAAAGACACCAGATTCGACGCATTAACATTCATGTTAGTGGTTCAGAGCAGAACTTTCTTCCTTTTAAAATTGTTTTTTAAAAACTTTTGAAATATGTGGGGGATTGTTGTCTTTTTAAGCTATTTCAAAAGTTTGCTTATTTCCAAGTCCCACATTGCTTGGTGAGGGAGCCTTATAAGGGTTTATATATTAACTTGTGATATTGGTTGTTAAACAAGCTAGTGAGAGGATGGGCTCGCGCGCACAAGGATGGGCCTAGCTAGTGCAAATTCTCCGATTTCCCCCCCCCCCATGCGCGCACGATAATGGTGTCTCACCAGCTTTTTACTCCCACTTTATTTAAATTATTTTTTTAAATTGAAAGACTAAACCTTATCTCAGAAAACGGTTTTATTTAGATTTTAATTTTGACTTGGTCTTACTCGGATTTTATGGGATTACCCTAAACAGAGTAGTGGTTCCTATTTTCACTCCACTTCTATCTGTCAGTTACTTTTTAAAAAAACAAAAAAACCACACAGATAGATGTTAATCCTATCTGCTTAACGGTATCCTCCTCCTCGGTTCTGCTCTTCTGATCCTACTGATCGTTCTTGCCAGTTCAGTGCCACCTCGTACTTGCTCACGGCGGTTCGGGACGAACCTGTTGTATCCTGGGGGAGCATCACATCCGGTCGATGAATCCTTAAGGACGGCGTGCCCCTCACGCGCCTCAGGTCTTCTTATTTTGCAGGCTGCAGAACTCATCAGCAACAACAAGAAGTAGAATCCACTGGAAGAGAAGAATCAGAAGCAGGTAAAATCATGCTATTCTCAATATCCTCTTGTGGGAAAACCATTTCAGCATTCTCCCACCGTTTCTTCCTTCCTCTAGTTTCCTGTTCATGTCTTGTAACTCTTCCTTAATTAGCTCCGAAATTTAAGAGGGGGCAAAAGCATTTTTAATAAAATTAATGACTTTTCTTTTGATGTCAGATTTAGTTGTGTATTATTGTTTGCTTCATTAGGCAAAGCACAGTGAGTAACCTTGTGTGTTATGCCAGCCAAATAGAGAGAGAAACAGAATCAGAAGAGGCATGATGGCGAGGCTTTTTTGGGTTGGCATTGCAATAGGACTTGCAACATCAAATATACATATATATATATATATATATATATATATATATATATAATGTAAACAAAATATGGGTTTCCATCGAAAATATCATATGACAATTTGAAACACTTAAAATGTGATTAATGCTAGATAACAAGTACAGGGTGAAGTTGAAAGGAGGAAACATGTATTATTACATAATACAAAAAAATTTCTGCGCATACATTGATTTTTTAGAATAATATATCTGTTTATATATGTATTCAAAAGACAAGTTTTGATTATATTTTTGTCCATCAGAATTGAAGTAGCAAGTAACAGTCTATAACTATTTTGTCCATCAGAATTATATTTTTGTAAAAAAAAAAATCATTGCATGTTTTGGTTATTGTTACAGGTTACTATTGTTCACTTAAAATGGATGTTGTTTATGCCTATTTGCTTTAATAATACGTTAATTTTGATATCCAGGTTTTGAAGGTTAATGGAATACAAGTTGACAATCTATAAAATACTTATGCCAACTTTCTGAAAGCTGTAGCACAACTTACGGTTTCATTTGGACTATGAAATGGAAAGAAATTACCAAGTAATTTATTTTTGAATTTTTTTTTGTGTAATATGCATATTTGTGATCATGTTCAACAATAATAATATGATATTTTTTATAAGGATATTATTGTAAATGTAATAATATAACAAAAAGTGTGACTATGTCAATTGAGAAAATTCATTAAACTATCACCATCTTCATCTTCAAATTCTATAAAACCATATATAAAAATGAGTTATGTTAAAAATAGTTTTAATAAAAAAGTATTTTATTAAAAAAATATTTAGGTGTTTCTTGGAATATTTATTCTATTTTTTTTTTGTGTTAACCACACGTATTCTCTATTTATCTGGGACAATCATGTTCGGAGTTTAGTCACAGTTAAGACTCATCACCCCTCCTTATTCTATCTTATTTAATTAAAAAATAAATTTATGGTTATATTTTAATACTAATTTTCTATTTATTGATTTTTATGTTATAGTATGGGATTAGTATATATACTTTTGTTTCTATATTACATTATAGTATATATACTTTTGATTTTACATCATATTATAGTATATATATGATTAAAAAATGTCTATCTATGACATTGCACAAGTTTAAAAAATTAGTTTTTTTATATTATAGTTTACGTACTTAAGGGACCGAAGCGACCACACATTTCAGCACATATTGGTTTAAATTTTAATTACAGTAAAACACATATTAATAATGGTTTTAAGTAAAACTAATTATTAATGTTAATATAAAAAAGGCTCTTATCATTATAATCAATATAATATTATTTAAGGTCTATAATTTTAAACAGAGATCGACCACAGTCCACGGCTATCATTTTTTATCAAAATCATATTTTCATTTATTTAGTTTCTATTGTAGTGTTTTTTTCCCCCTTTTCGTTTGTGTTTTATTTAATCATTCACTTATAATATCATTTTTCTTCATCCTCACGTTAGTAAAGTGTTTTTTTATGAATCACAAGTATCATCCTCGGGAGACAATCTTAATCCTATCATTTTTTTTTCTTTTATTTTTTTTATCACAATTTCGTTTTCTTTTTTTTTTATTATGATATTAAATTATTTTCTCTCATTATTTGTTTTTTTAATATGTTTCATTGTGAAAGAATCTTTTATGAACTATGGATATTCTCCACGGGAAACAATCATGTTCCTACCATTTTATTTCTTCTCACACATTAATTTTCTTTATTATTATTATATCACATTTAATGTACATCAACACATTTATTATATTTCCTAATGTGTGCTTTTATGTAAAAAAATCAGAAATGGACGATGACAAAAACTGTATCATCCTTTTTACTTTCTTTTCATTTTTTTATCAAAATCATATTTTCATTTATTTAGCTTCTATTGTAGTGTTTTTCTCCTTTTTGTTTGTGTTTTAATTAATCATTCACTTATAATATTATTCTTCTTCATTTTCACGTTAATAAAGTGATTTTTTTATGAATTACAAGTATCATCTACAAAAAGCAATCTTAATCGTGTCGTTTTCCTTTTTCTTTTATTTTTTATCACATATTCATTTTTTTATTATGATATTAAATTATTTTCTCTCATTATTTGTTTTTATTAATATGTTTCATTATGAAAGAATATTTTTATGAACTGCAGGTATTCTCCACGGGAAACAATCATGTTCCTACCATTTTATTTTTTCTCACACATTAATTTTCTTTATTATTATTATTACTATTATTATTATTATATCACATTTAATGTACACCAACACATTTATTATATTTCCTAATGTGTGCTTTTATATAAAAAATCAGAAATGGACGATGACAAAAACTGTATCATCCTTTTTACTTTCTTTTCATTTTTTTACAAAAATCATATTTTCATTTATTTAGCTTCTATTGTAGTATTTTTTCTCCTTTTTGTTTGTGTTTTAATTAATCATTCACTTATAATATCATTTTTTTTCATTCTCACGTTTGTAAAGTGATTTTTTTATGAATCACAAGTATCATCCACTGGAGGCAGTCTTAATCCTGTCGTTTTCCTTTTTCTTTTATTTTTTTATCACACTTTTGTTTTCTTTTCTTATTATGATATTAAAACATTTTCTCTCATTATTTATTTCTATTAATATGTTTCATTATGAAAGAATCTTTTTATGAACGACGGGTATTCTCCATGGGAAACAGTTCCGTTCCTATCATTTTTTCTATTCTATTTACTCTATATTAAAACTTTTCCCACAGTACATGTATCGTGTTTTCAAACTTCCATTTCTTTTTCTTTTTTTGGTTTTTTATTCTTAATTTACTAATGGTTTTTTATGCAATGAATAACAGGTATCCTTCACGAGAGAGTCTTGCTTTTGTCGTTTTCTTTTATTTCTATGACACCTTTGTTTTCTTTTCATTGATTTACCTTGAAATTTAAGTATTCATCGTAACTAATATTTTTCCCGTGCGAAGCACGGGCAACATTAACCGTACCATCAATTTACCCGTGCGAAGGCACGTGTATCTTACTAGTATTAAATTATTAAGAGTAACTAAGTCCTTTTCCTTAAAAAAGTCTCATTTTATCATAACTTTCTCTCTTCTCTCATAAATAATAATTATTAACAATTGATTCTGTCCATTTTTAACATTGATTTGTCTCACCACTTACTTCTTTTTTGTGACTTTTCTTCTTCAGGATGCACTATATTGATAGTACATATTCTCTCTTACTCTCCCCGTCTCTCTTTTCTATACTTGGTTGAGTGTAAAGGTTTGTCTATTAGTGAGTACGCACACAAACACATATATATGGATTTAATAACTATACACTGTCAATGTAAAAGAATTTTACACAGTTATCTAATGATGTGTTGACACATCAATTAATGAGTTTAATGACTCATGATATGTCATATTCATTAATTGATGTGTCAAAATATCATTGGATGACAGTGTAAAATTCTTTACATTGTCAGTGTCTAATAATTAAACTCTCTCTCTATATATAAGCATGTCACTTTACTTGTCTAGACTCTATTGTGTCTGTGTGAGTATATTTATTTATTTAAACAAATAATTATATTTTAAAAAATTATCCTAACAAACATGCAATGATATATTGAAAGATAAAAAAATTGATGATAAAATTCGCTTTAGGCCCAAAGAAACATTAGGTCGACTCTAGTAATTTGCAATCTAACGGTAGATTTCGAAATTCATTTGTCCAGTAAAAGTTATTCAATAGTGTAATAGTTAATGTAACTTACACTGGTATGAGTGGAACCCTCCTCATATATATAATAACTTACTCCGGAAGTAATTCTTGATGAACATTTAAAGTTACACCAGGGGTCACTTTGGAAAGTCTTAATAACTTTTTATAAAATGTGAAAGTAATCAATCCAACTATTGAATTGAAAGTTTTTGTGGAGCATATCAAGTCTAAAAAATTTCATGCAAATAAAAAACTAATTAATACTCCAACCCACCACTTTATTTTAATGCATATTATGTTTTTTTTTTTACGTAACGCATACTATGTTTTTAAAATATAAGTAAAAGTCTATTTCTAGATAACATACTTACAAATATTTGAATCATTTGAAATTTAACATACGTGATTATGATAAGATAATATTATTCAATGGTTGAATTAGTCGATTTCACATTTTATAAAAAGTTATTTGCACCACTCAGTAACTTTTTGTAAAATGCAAATTTAATTAATCTAATTGTTGAATCATATTATATTACCTTTATGATCATGTATATCAAATTTCTTATAATTCGTATATTCGTAGGCATGATATCTAATTATGAGCTTTTAGTTATATTTTAAAATGTGTTATACATTAAAATAAATTAATTTGATGAAGTAACAATTAATTTTTTTGTTTTTATGAAATTTTATAAGATCGATCTAAAGTATAAGAACTTTCAATTCAACAATTAGAATGATTAAATTGTGAAGGGAATCAAGCATGTGGTCAGGGTGCAGCGAAATAAATGGATTCCCTCCCTTGTTATGATCGTTAATGCGAAAACACGAATTAAGACATAAAAGGCATAAAACAAAAGGTCGTGCCTTTTAAGGATTGCGAACGAGACAATAGCAGCCATGTCTCTAGTGGTGTCCACGCCAACAGCCGGACTAAGAAACCCTCCTCAACTCTGCTAGTAGCGTTTAGAGAGTAAGAGCAACTGCTCATCTGTCTAGGGGAGTGCATCTCATGCTACATTTATAGAGTGGTGGCTAGGGTTTTACCATCACTCAATTATCCCTAACACATATGGGTCTGGCCCATTATGTTATAATTCTAGTCAAATTAGAATTATTATCTTTTCCTAGCAGCTTGTTGTATGCGTGTGACCCAATAGGTTTTTAATATTTGGTTATGATATTAAAATAAAACCCTTTTATATTTAATATCATAAATAGTGAGCGGCATCTAGCAATACATCACTACCCAAATATTGAGATTATCAACAACCTTGACGAATCTTATTTTATGATAATTTATATGATCTGTCCCTTTGTCCAAATATCTAATTGAACACAAGGGCATGGAATGTGTCAGCCTTGTATAGTTCAATTCATGTTTTCTTGATCCCCAGGTAGACTGTACAGAAAATAAACATCTCATGTTTATCCTCCTGAGCATGGCCATGCATTTTGCAGTCTCACTTTATCAAGAGGCCTAAAGATATAACTCCTGTTACATAGGAGGGACAAATCCCATCTAGGTCACTCACATCCCACCACATAATTTATTATATCTCCAAATACCAACTTTATGATCACCTTGTTACAGGCAACATTTGATGATATTTAAAACACATAATTCCTTATGTAGGAATCGTAGTGATTTCATGTCAAAGGACTTCATATAACATTTATCAATTTAAGAAACGTTCATGACACTTATGTAACAATCCATGCAACGTTCTTAAGGTGGGTCTGTCCAGTACACTATTACTCTTAACATGTACTTATGTGAGCACATGATATCTCATATCCATGATCCGTGAGATGTGATCATAATGAACTCATATATTAGTCTAAATGCATCTTTTGTCCTAAGAAGATGCTTAACCAGGGACTATTTCAAGAATAGTTCTTCATAAGATCTCATGATCAAGTCATCTACTTAATTTCTTATGAGGTTTAAGATTACTATTCTAAGGACATTAATTATATTCTAAAAGAATGAATTGCCTTTATAAAATAATATGATACAAGTGATTGATATTCAAGATAAAACATATAAGTCTCTAGTTCATATACTAACAGATTGATCATGCGTCAATTGATCTTGTCCCTATCTGTGTACACACGCACACACATGAATGGAGTTGTTAATGTACTCTCACTTGTTTCTTAGAAGAAGTATGTTTACACGCTACACCTTCATATGTACATAAAAAATTTAATTATAACTAATTGCTAACATACTATTAAAAAAATAAACGAGGGTACATTAGCAATCTCTATAAGTAGTCGTCAACATACTCTCACTTGTATTCTAGAAGTATTTTAGTATTCAAGGGGTCATCTTTCAAAGTGTAAGGATCATCTCCAGCTCTCCAGCCCTCTCTAGCCAAGTTTAGCTATGGAATAACTACGAAATTTGATTTCCTAGTTATTACGTAGCTAAACTTGTCTGGAGAGGCAAGAGGACTTGAGAGGATTCAGATCCTCTTTCAAATAGTTGTGAAAAAATTGATTTTATTGGTATGGAGAAAATAACTAATTAGTTTGTTCAATTTATATTTATAGTAAAAATGAAACTTTCATACATACAAAGAATTATTTTTATTTATTACTTAATTGTTTTTATTTGTAGATAAAGAGAAATTTCTATAACAATAAAAAACTTTCAAATTTATTAATTAATTTTTATTTATAGATATAAATAAACTTTAGCAAATACTAATGATAAGTGTAGTGTACCGTTCAAGCTCAGTCATACTTCAACGATGTTTCTATAAATCGGCCAGCACCTCCCGGGAACATGCAAATCATGTCTAGGTTTGATGTATGGATCAATTTAGGAAAGATAATCACAGTTATTACCCTCGTCAATCAGCGGTAGAAATCACGTCGCAGATCACAATAAATAAGGAAAGATTCAAATAAATAACTCCATTTAAGGACGGTCAGTGTCCGAGAATCGCGCCCAAGATGATATGAGCATTAAAGAAGAGATCAACTTGTGCAAGACTATATAAGGACCACGATATCTGTAGAATAGACACCTTCACTCTTTACTTAGGCTACACAATTACTCTGTCAAATTATATTCTCAATATTAAGTAGGGTTTTAGTAGTTTTTGTAAGAACAATAAGAAACTTTTAATTGTGTATAGAGAAATAATTCAATTTGTTATAGGAATTTAGTTATTATAAAAAATAGCTGAAAGAAAAGGGAAGAAGAAGAAATGGTCGAACACTAAGGGTGAATTTTGGAATGTGGAGGGAAGTGAGAGAGATAGGTTAGGGGAAATTGAGGGCGAGGAAAGAGGAGAAAAAATTTGTAAATTATTGCACTTTCCCAAAAATATAGGTTGAAGGCTTCTAATTACAACATTTTCCCTTCCCTTCCCTTCCCCTCCATTTCCCTATTCTTAAACATACCGTAAGGGAATAGGAGGAGGTTTTTTTACCTTAGTTCAAATAATAAAATTAAAAAGCATTAATCTTTTCCTCCCCTATGGATCATCTACTTATAGAGCTAAGAAAACTTTTGGACCTTGACCCCATTGAATAAATTCAAAATAAAAGCCTAATAAGAACATTGGCTTGCCTTATATGCTCTTCTAGATTTGGGGATTAATTACTAGATTTTTTTACTAAATCCCTAAGTTAGGTGACTATGTGGCACAATATGATTAGTTACTACTCTCTTTAAACATTAATGAGGTAAATCTAATTAATATTTACCCAATCTTATACTTGATTTAGTGAACTTGGGCCAAATCTTTTGTTAAGTATAACATGTTAACTATTAAGATGTTTTTTTTTGTTTACATGGAATGCAAATTAAGATGCTTTGAACTCAACATAGTTGATACAATTCTTTCTCCTTTGCATTAACCTATTAGGCATATGACGTGGCCTATTTAGAGGGAATGAATTCATACTCTTAGCTCTATTGGATCAATTCTTGTACCCAACATTTATAAATTAATTGCACTTTTGGTCGTCATACTCTCAATTGGGTGATCTTGATCTCTGAAAATTTTTATATGTTACAATCAAGTCCCCTCGTTAATATTTCATATATATTTTAAACAAAATATGTTTCCAATATAGTGCACATATATGCATGTATTAATGAAGTTCATGTAACAAGATTAGGCTTTATAGTTAATTTGAAGCATTTAAATGTATTAATGATATCATCTCCCTGGGAGTCCGAGGTGAAAATTCGGGCTACCTGGTCCCGCCTGACCCGACACGATGCAGTAGCCGAGCTTTTACAAGCAGAATTAACAAGTTTGGGAGTTATTCAGACTTCTAAAATAAGTGTATGAATCCTACATTTTTACGGGTTTTGTTGGTTTTGTGGGTTTTTATGGGGTATCGGTGGGGATAGTAAAAAAACCCGCACCCGCGAATATATCCGCAATAAGTACTCGCATATTTATTAAATGGGTGGGACGAATATTATACTATCTGCCCCGCGGGTACCTGTATATTAAAATATATTTTCTATTAAATATAATAAAATATTTGAATTTTTATTATTTTATGATGATATAAAAATTATTTTTTACTATTTTATAATGATATTTTTTATATATTAACGCGTAATGATATTATATAATATTAATATTATATGATATTATGATATATTATATGACTTTTCTCTCTTTCTTTCTATAAATTATAAATTTCTAAATATTAATAGGTACTCGTGGATACCCGCTACCCGCATGGGTACCCTTTTAATTTCAGCGGGTATGGATACAGATAATGCACTACCCGCCCCGTCTCGTTGACATTCCTAGGTAGCAGGCTTTTACAGGTCGGGATAAAAAACTCAAAAGTTATTTGGGTTTATGAAATGAATGCTCTAACACTACATTTTTGTAGACCACACCGGTCGGGTTAGCGCATTTTATGGCTCTACTTGGAGTACATGCTAATAAAAAATGACAATAAATAAAAATACATGAAATAATAACTTCAAATCTTGATATTATTACATGGAGTTCATTAATAAATGTATATGCATTACATAGTTAACAAATTTTGTTAAAAATTGAGTGAAGACTAATAAAATGAATTGATTGTAACATCATGAAAAATTCAAGGACCAAATAGCACATCATGAGGACCAAAATCACCCAAATAATAAGAGACAAAAAGTGCAATTAAGATTTAAATTATATTACTATTGACCCAATTCACCGTAGTTTAAATTCTTAAGCTCAAGTTACTTAAAATAATGTGGTTTAGAGTTTAGACTATGTTTTATGTTTTAGGCCAAATATTAAACCCAAAAATTATTATTATTAGGGAAAAATATGTTTTTCGTCCCTGTAGTTTCGGTCAATTTGGGTTTTCGTCCCTATACTTTAAATCCTTGATTTTTTGTCCCTGTATTTTCTAAATCCCTAAACATTAGTCCCTGCCGTTAGTTTGGACCGTTAAACCTGTGACGTGGCATGCTAGGCAATTGACACGTGACATGCTAGGTAATTGACGCGTCACAGGTTTAACGGACTAAAGTAACGACAGAGACTAATGTTTAGGGGTTTAGAAAATACATGGACAAAAAACCAAGGATTTAAAGTATAGGGACGAAAACCCAAGTTGGTCGAAACTACAGGGACAAAAAAACATATTTTTCACTTGTTATTAACATAAAATGAGGATGTTATAGCTCCTACAAGTCTCCCTAATTTATCTCTTTTTCTTTCTCACATTCTATTCTTTTTTTTTGGACTTTCTGACTTTCCTATATTATTCGTATTCATTCTCTTTTAGTGCGTATTCTTTGCAGAAGGAAAGTAAATCCATTTTTAATTGGCAATTCTTAAAAAGTGAGGAAAGTAATTTTTGTTTTTCAATGCACAAATCACAAACGTTAAAGAACATGCGAAGTAAATCTCTTTTAATATGTAAGTAATAAACTTTCGTATCTTTTCAAAATTCAGTGTACTTGTAATAATAATTAAATTCATTTAAAATCTGGACAAAATATTTTTAGTCACTAAAAATATAGGAGAATTTAATTTCGATCCCTCATTTATTTTTATATTAGTTTTGATCCTCCATTATTTTAAATAACATACTTTTAGTTCTCCCCATCAACTATAGTTCGTTAAGTTACATTGATAGCTCCACTGAAGCTTTTTTCGAATACAATTTCATAGGAATTTTTTTGTGATCTTTTTCTCCAGAAAAATTATATGTAATCAATTTAAAAAAAAAACCCAATATTTTATGGGAAAATGTTATTCATAAAATTTATTTATTTTATTGTAGAAAAATCCAAAGAAAAATTTTCATAAATTTTAAAATATGAATAAAATTTTCTATGAATTTTAAATTCGGTTTTTTTGGGTTTAATTCGGTTTGTGATTTTTACGATTTTTTCAGTTCGATTTCTATGATTTTTAACTTTTTTAAATTTTAATTTAATTCATTTTATGTTTTTCGGTTCAATTTTTTTATGTATTGCAAAGCTCACATTACTCATGTTCATAGGGTAAGGAATTGTGTAGCAGTCCAGCAGATTGGCTTGAGAATTTTGATCACTCTCTCCCTCTTGGTCTTCACCTTCTGTTTTCTCCCACTGTGGGGATCAGACTTGCTTTACTAGTTGTTGTTTGTGGTGTTTCATTTCTAGGAGTTTTGTTGAGACGAACAAATTTTCAGTAATGAAGAGCACCCACTACTCCCCCTTCATTATTCGAAGATTTTTTCTTTTTTTTTTAATTTTTTTTTAATTAAAATTTGGGATGCATAACTAATCGTGCCGTGTTTGATTTGATTTTAAATGGTTTTAGATTTTTCGCTAAAACATATTAATAACATGATTAGATTTCCAATTGCTCCATCCTAAACACAGGTTCACCTAAAAGTATGAGTTTTAATGAATTAGATTGAAAGTGTGTCTGGCTTTTGTAATCTGCAAATCAAAATGCTCTAAAAGTCTTCTGAAAGTCTATTTATCTTCACATTGAAACAAGAGGCAACTTAAGAAACAATCTGAAGTTCTGAACTGCTTATGAACCAGAAAGTAACAAAGAAGGCAAAAAATCGATCGGCAATGAATTTGTGGAATATGTTATGCAAAACATATCCTAGTACTAGTATTTAGCGATAGTAATATATTACAAAATAAAAATTTATAACATAATGGACCTCCAGGCAGGAGCATCACTATAGACTATAGTCCAATCAAGGAACAAATAAA
This sequence comes from Sesbania bispinosa, assembly GCA_026901365.1. Taxonomy (NCBI): domain Eukaryota; kingdom Viridiplantae; phylum Streptophyta; class Magnoliopsida; order Fabales; family Fabaceae; genus Sesbania; species Sesbania bispinosa. The sequence goes on from QLOH01000854.1 coordinate 70,285, forward strand.
TGTCATCAAGAAAATATAAATAAATCACCTAAAAAATAAAAAGAGCAAGATAAAAAAAAAATGGGGGACATGATCACATGAAGACATCTAAAAGATCCGCATCCATTTGTAATCCCAATCGCATTCGGTGGCCTGAAATCCAGTGATCGACGAGGTTCCGTTGTGTGATTTCAGGGGAACCTGCAAGTCACAACGAACCTTGGGCTTGGCCGTTCCGCTCTTAAACAAACCCAACTTGAACCTCACATTAAGAAACAGCTTCACATCGATATGGTAAACCGAATCACTCTTGTCCTTATTCAGCTCCTTAGTCTGGTCTTCTCCGAGGGGCATCACCTGTTGCCCTTTAAACACAGGGCTCAACACGCTAGTGTTCTTGTGGTGCTGGAAAAAGTTCCCCAACGTCTGGGAACTGAACCTCACATCCTGGTAAAACGCGTTCGCTTCGATGTAGTCGTAGTAGATGCCGACCCTCCTGTTAGGGTTGCGGATCGTGATGTTTAGATCGAGATTGTAGTGGAGCGTGTTATTGGTGTAGGTGAATTGAGTGAGCGATGCATCAGTCACGCGGAATTTGACCACGTTAGGGCGCACGATGAACCAGAAGAGAAGAGCGACGATGGCCACGATGATGAGGATGGTGGTTAAGATTTTGCAGAGGATGCTGAAGATGCAATTGAAGATGCAGCCGCAGCAACAACTGAAGCAGCCGCCGCAGCAGCTGCCGCCCCGGCTTGGGCGGTGGTAGGATTTTGGTGGCGGCGGAACGGAGGGGCCGTAGTAGGCGCCGTTCAAATGAGACATGGCTCTTTGAAGCAGAGAAGAGCAAAACTCAACTAATCGATTCGAATTTTGAAGACGTTGGTAAAGTGATCTGTGAGGATTAAAAATATATAAATGCCAATGGAAGGAAGAGAGGGTAGATAAGAAGGAAGTTTCTTCCCACTCGCTTTGTGGGTAAGTGTAGTGCGGTGTGGGGTAACTGATAACCCTATATATATTTGAAGAAAGGAGCGTGTAAAGATTTGGAATAGCGCGTGACGTGATAGATGCTGAATCGCTTATCATAAATTGAACAGAAACTACTGATATTCAGGACACGAATTGCAGGCTGCAGGAAAAAAAACGCGTTTGATTTCAATGTTAAATTTTAAATATTGAGTTAATAAAGCAGTGAATCAAACGTCATAAAGCAATTAATTTTTCACCAAAAAATAGCAATTAATTTTGGTAAAAATAAATACGAAGTTATTAATCGATTGAGATTCTAAGTTCGGGACAATTTTGGTTTGGAACAATCTTTATTGCAATGAATAGAGGGGGATATATTCCGTCAAACAACAAAAATAATAGAGGGGGATATAAAAAAGTTACTATTCTTTTGCAATTTGTAGTATGGCATTTTTTCCTCAAAACTTTTATTTTTCTACAAAATTTACTTTACTATTCATTTACTTTTTTTTACCAAATTTTCAATTCTCTCATTTATGTTTTTTTGACTAATAATATTTTTAACCTTTTACGTTTTAATTTTAAATACTTTTTTCTAAATTTTTTAAATAAATAGCAACCGATAGTGGATTAATTTTTAATAAATTCAAGAATGCATATTTTATTAGCCATATTGATCTTAAATAGAGATGTATAAAAAATATACATTAATATAATATCCACTAAAAGATTTTTTTTTATAAATTTTATTGTAAGTTTGAGTGAAAAAAATATTTGAATAATATTTATTTTGATTTGTTTTTTATATGTTTAATTGATTATAAGTTTTAATTTATTTATACTAATAATATCATTATCAACATAAGTCATGTCAAAGATTTTATAAATAAATAAATATATATATAAAAGATGTCAAGATAAATAAAAAATCACATAATATATATGATGACACATAATACACACGATGAGGTAAATTTTTATTTATTTTTTAATAAAGAATAAATTGATTTATTAGATGTAAAATAGTGATTCATCACCAAGGGAGTGAGCTATGTCTTCGAATGATTATGTGAGGGCCGAGAGCTTCACTTAACGGGTAAGAATCCTCTCCGGTCATTGAATTTATCTTGTAGGAGAGAGAAATAGAAACATTTTAAGTGGGTCCCATCTATGTAGGTGAGACCCATCTAAAATGTATTTCTTTCTCTTTTCTATTAAAAAAAATCCAGTACAGGAGAGAATCCAAACTCTCACTTAATTGGAATCCTTAATCTAAAAAAGTTTTTCATGCAATTATGTTTATGAAAGCTCTCGATCAAAGAATAAAAAATAATAATTTGTTAGATGGAGACGTGATTTTTTTAATGAAACAACTTGTTAGGCGTAAAAAATTAAAATTCGAAGCAAAAGCAATTCGAATGCTCAAGTTGTATTAAATTCGAAATGAGAAAGCTTGGGAATCAAGTTTGCAAGTTCGAAGTGGCTCAGCTAATGGCCAATAGAAGAAAGTTGTATTAATATGAAGAGTACAATGAAATAATTTCCTACAAAGCTAAGTCTTTCCTATTCGAACTATTGGCTAATGCCCTAAATTATTTTGGCAGGTATTTGCCTCGAATTACTGAAGGCATCGATCTGTGACGCTTCCTGCCAGTGTCATGTCCTCGGAGGAGAAAGACACTAGAGGGTCGAAAGGCCAGAGAGAAAGGATTCGAAGCTTGAATCTTCCAAATAATCCATCCTTTCCAGCTTTGCATCTTCATCATCCTCTTCTTTGACCTTGCCTCCTCAGCACCTCCCTCTTCCGTACTTTCCTCCACCTCCCAGGATCAGAAGACTGGGCGAAGAGCAGACATGTGATTTCCTGCCCCGTTGTCGAAGCTGGAGCCAAGGAGGTGGAAGTAAGGCCAGACCTTAAAATTGGTCAGGGCCTGGTGATTTGGCTGTACTGTTCGACCTAAGGTTACTAGTCCTTTCGAAGTAACCTTTAATGTTGGACATCCTAACGGCCTAAGATCCAAGAGATGTGGAAGTTTTAGGCGGACAAGATAGCCAATATTAAAAGTCCCTCCATCAGAATAGAAGGTAATGCAACACCAGTTCTGGGGCTTTGTCTTTTATAGGGGTTTAGTTTCGATGACTCTGAGGAAGCCAGCATGGAAGGCCAATGAGAAGTAATCTTGAACACAATGACCAAGGTGGCCGATGGTCAAGAAGGTTTGAATGGCCGGTGGTTCGAAAGAGAAGCAAATAAGATTACGCTCGAAAGGAAGCTTTTGCAAGTAAGTTGCCTTGTGCTTCGAATAAAGGGTAAGAAGAAGGCTTTAGTTCGAAGGCATGGGAGTTCAGAAAGTCGAAGCTCCCTTGGAGGAATTCGAGCAAGGTCATTCAAGGATCAGCAAGATCGAAAGGGAAGTTACTCTCAAGCGTTCTTGCATCAATTGCCATTAGCCACATCATCCAGAGCAGTTACTGAGGGGAGCATCAACGTTCGTGCAATAGAACGTGGGGCGAGGCACCTATCCTTGGGAGCAGTTGAGGCAAACTCGTAGGTTGAAGACGGTTATAAGGGTGAGAACTATAAATAGGAGAAGGCTCCATAGATCAAAAGTTCGCAACCTGAACACCTAAAAGCACCCTGAAAACGCCGTAGCATCCACCATAGCGATCAAGGCAAAACCAGCAAGCTTAGAGGAAGTAGGGACTTCGCAGACCAACTCTTTTACTCTTTTGTTCGTTATTTTTCATGTTTCTTTGCTGTTCTTGTATCTTTTACGCGTTTTATAGGCTAGGAATCCACGGCACTGTAACTGATTCCATCAGTTGCTTGTGTTTGTAAGTTACCCTTTTTTTAATGCAAGCTAAGGCCCTGTCAGGGGCCATTGTTGCATCAATAGTTTTCTATTTCATGGTAACGTCACATCTCACATGCTCGAATCGCCCCTGAGATTTCACACTAAGGTAGAACCCACACTAACTAATAGAGGATTCGTATCTCGTCCCAGACTGATCAGAGATACATTTGTTTGTGCAAAACCCAAGGACAAACAAATTGGCACGCCCGGTGGGACCCTTCCAATAAGTGTTGCATGAATCTTAGGAGTGGTAAGAGAACCATGACCAGTAAGAACAAGAATGGTTCTGGATACTCATCAGGGAGTTCCTCAACCAACGAACCACCTCTTGATGGCCACAATGTTAGCCAAATCCCTCATAGAGGTGTAGGAAGGTATACAAGTGATGAAATACCTGTGGGTACTCTCCCACAACCTGAAGAGCCTGTAGTTAGCCAAGTGAGGGCGTATGAACCCCTTAGGGCAGAGGGACCACTTCCTGGTTTCCAAGCCCAAAATGCTATGGCGACCCTAGGGATGCCGCAGAGTGTGTATACTAACCCGTTAGCAACACACATTGTTCCTAGAAACAATAGAGGCTCACCAGAAATGTGGTCCAATCAACTTGGACCTACACCTTTTACCAACGTTGCCTTACAATCCATGAGGCAACAGATGGATGAAAGTAACCATGACATGGTTAATATGTTAACTCACCAAATGGCCACTGTGATAACCCCATTAGTTGCAACCACCAATCAAAATTACCAGTTGCTGGATAGACAAATGGATAGAATTGTTGAAGTCTTTGGTACTGGGTCTGATACGGAGGGCTTCGAGAACCGAGAGGTAAATCGAAGAGAGCCCCAAGTCGGAGCAGACTTGAATGAGCCTGGTCAAGCACGACCAGTGATAGTGGCTCGAAACCAAGATCCTGACCTAGTGGTCGAAAGGGTTAGGCATATGAACCTTGGGGGGGCAACACAATGTTGCCAATGTAGTTGAACAAGTGTTGAACAGGCATGGTTTTAACGTAGGATATGCGAACCAACCTTTCTTTGTTTCAGCTTTTCCTCAGGACGTCTTAAGGGCAGAATTGCCTAGAGGAATCAAGGTTCCAAAATTCTCTAAGTTTTCAGGAGAAATAGGGGAATCAACAGTGGAACACATAGCCAGATACCAAATAGAGTGTGGAGACCTGGCCAACAACAAGTTGCTAAAGATGAAATACTTTCCAAGCTCGTTGACCAAGAATGCTTTCACCTGGTTTACGACCCTCACCCCAAACTCGATCCAAAATTGGATCCAGTTAGAAAGGACCTTCCATGAGCAGTTCTTTAGGGGTGAAAGTAAAGTCAGCCTAATGGACTTGATGGGTATCAAAAGATCACCCAATGAGACCATCGAAGACTACTTGAATAGGTTCAGGCAGTCCAAGGCTAGGTGTTTTACCCATGTGCCTGAACATGAACTGGTTCAGATAGCCACATGTGGGCTTGAGTTCTTCATTAGAAAGAAACTCATCAATCTCCCTGTTCGAGACATGGCTCAATTGGTTGATAGAGTTAGAAAAATAGAATAGATAAAAGCTGAGAAGGCCAAATATAAGAAAAACGAAAAGATAGGGAGAAAGGATAAGATAGCCTATGTGGAGGCTTATGATAATGAAAGTGATTCGAATAGTGATTTCAAAGAGAGTGAGATCAATGTGGCTGAGCTAAAGCCTGGACCCTCTTATGTATGCCCTTCACTTAGACCCGCTAAAGAGGGGTCTACTTCATCTTCGAATGATAAATTTAAGAAACCAGCATATGGTTTCGATGTAACTATGGCTGACCAAATCTTTGATATTTTGCTGAAAGATAAACAAATCACCTTGAGTGATGATCATAAGATCCCTACGCTCGAACAGAGAAAGGGAAGAAAATATTGCAAATATCATAATGTTTATGGTCATCTAACCAATCACTGTGTGCGTTTCATGGACTTAATCCAGAAAGCAATTGTTGAAGGAAGACTCAAGTTCGAAGAGAAGATGAAAGGAGCAATGAAGGTGGACACAGACCCATTCGACAACAAGGTTCATTATGTTGAACCTTTAGAGATCAACATGGTAGAAGTCGAACCAGTGAATGCAAGGGCCACTGACATGGCCATTGATGACTTCGAGAAAGAAGTAAAGGACATCTATCCTTCAGCTGACGAGACTATCATGGAGTATCTGAGCAAAAGCAGAATGAGGATAGGCATGTAATGTTCTATCCTAGGTGCAGCGCAATCTTTGACGCTGATTCTGCCAAGACCTTCGAAGAGGCTTCGAACAAGAAGCGTCAACTGAAACAAAGGTTAGGGCCTCAGAAGTATGAAGAGGGGCAGAAAATGTTCAGAGCCATGAAAGGAATGGACGGGGGCATGCCCGGTCAGGAAAGCACTTTCGTTCCCCCACAGAAGGTGCTTTCGAACCAATGGGTGAGGCGGGTTCCAGCCAAACCAAAGAGCCAAGTAAAATGGCAACCAGTGCCACAGCAGACAGGAACTTCCCAAACTTCGAAAGGGAAGGAAATAATGGTCTTACCATCCAAGGAGGTTCGACCACCAAGAGAAAGCTGGTATCATTTCAGCCAGTATTCCAAAGCAAAGGGTTCGATGACCAAAACCCAATGACGCAGGGCCCAAAGGTTGTACAGGGCCAGGATGGAACAAATAGAGGCAGAATGTGCCAGAACCCCTCAGAGAATCAAGAGAAGACATGAAGCCTCATCTTCAAAGGCTCAGCATGATCTGCGTGAGCAAATCAATGCAGCAAAGGTAAAAGAGATGGATGAGGATGATCTCCTTACTGAAGAATTCGAATCAGGTTTCCTTGATTCAATCCAGGAAATATGTGGGATAGTTTCGATCTTACCAGCTGAATTTGCCCAGCAGGTGCAAAGATTGGAGAATGAAGAGGACTTTGAAGATGAAAATCTCCAAATCCTAGTTATGTTGAACCAGGCAAAGGAGACCAAGAAGGAGATGGTCAGTATAACAAAACCTGCCCCTGGAGACATGGCTCATATGATGCCATTGTACATCAAAGCCTTTGTCGAAGGAGACCCCATTAACAGGGTGATAATTGACGGAGGAGCAGCCATCAACCTCTTACCTAAGACTACCTTCAATAAACTGGGTAAGACTAACAGGGATCTTCTCCCACATAATATTGTAATTACTGATTTTGCAGGTAAACCATCACGGTCAGAAGGCATAGTGGCATTGGACTTGATGGTGGGTGGCCAGATGAGAACTACCATCTTCGTGGTAATTCAAACAAAGGCCAGTTTTAACATGTTATTGGGCAAAGAGTGGATCCATGGCATGGGGGCAGTGCCATTTACTGTTCACCAGAAACTGTTCCTTTGGGATCAACAAGGGAATCCCATAGTGGTCGAAGAAGACCAAGGAGTTTATACTGTAGAGCAAGGATTGGTAGAGATGGATTTTGACAGGAACTTGGCTCACATCAGTCCCTATGAGCTCGATTCAAAGTCAGCAATTCACTCAGCCAGAGTGCCTTATTCAGTAAGGTTGGATCCTATCAAAGGATTCACTTTGAAGAGAGAGGTCGATCTTGATGCGGCCTTAGAAATACTAGGTGATTCATGGAAAGGCTAGATATGTTCATGAAAAGAGTAACGGCCTACATGGCCGAATCTAAAGGTGAAGTTCCTCCAAATCCAGAGAAAGAAAAGGCAAAGGGTAGTGAGGATCATCACAAGCAGTTGCAAGCACGAGAAAGAGATCCAGTTCGACTGGACTGCATATATGATGAAGAAGACATAAACATCGAATACGACCATGAGAAAGTCCCTAGACTCGAGGCACAGGATCAGCTCGAAGAAGTGAACCTAGGAACGGCCGAAAATCAGAGACCAACCTTCATCAGTGCCAAAGTGGATCCAGAGATCAAACCTCAATTAATAGAAATTCTTAGGCAATACAAAGACTATTTTGCTTGGGAATATGAGGAAATGCCGATACTGGATCGTGCCTTGGTCGAGCACAGGCTACCCACGTTACCTGGAAAGAAACCAGTAAAGCAACCCCCACGAAGGTTTGCACCAGAAGTGGTTTCGAAGATCAAGGAGGAGATCGAAAGGCTCCTCAAGGCTAAGTTCATAAGAACTGCCAGGTATGTGAATTGGCTCTCAAATATTGTGCCAGTTATTAAAAAGAATGGCAGGTTGAGAGTTTGTATTGACTTTAGAAACCTTAATGAGGCAACACCCAAGGATGAATATCCAATGCCTATTACTGACATGTTGATCGATTCAGCAGCAGGAAACGAAATGTTAAGCCTACTTGATGGCTATTCTGGTTATAACCAGATTTTCATTGCAGAAGAAGATATTTCTAAAACTGCATTTCGTTGCCCTGGGGCATTGGGTACCTTCGAATGGGTAATGATGCCTTTTGGATTGAAAAATGTTGGGGCCACATATCAAAGGGCCATGAACCTGATATTTCATGATTTCATTGGTGAATTTATGCAGGTTTATATTGATGACGTAGTGGTCAAGTCGAAGACCAAAGCTCAACATTTGGAACACTTGAGATGTTCGTTTGAAAGGATGAGGCGACATGGTTTGAAGATGAATCTCTTGAAGTGCGCCTTTGGAGTCTCTGCAGGAAATTTCCTGGGTTTCTTGGTCCAGCAACAGGGGATCAAAGTAGATGCAAATAAGACTCAGGAAATCATCAATACGAAGCCCCCGACAAACAAGAAATAGTTGCAGAGCTTGTTGGGAAAGATTAATTACTTAAGGAGGTTCATCTCGAACCTGTCAGGAAAAACGAGAATCTTTTCCCCATTAGTCAAATTGAAGAAAGGGGAAGAATTCGAGTGGAAAGAAGAGCATCAAATGGCTTTCGATTCAACCAAGGAATACTTAGCCAAACCCCCAGTGATGACTCCCCCGGTTCGAGGAAAACCACTTCGATTGTACATTTCTGCATCTGAAGAGACCCTTGGTAGTATGTTAGCCCAAGAGGACGATAGTGGCTTCGAAAGAGTGATATATTATCTAAGTAGAAGCCTTAGTGATGTAGAAAAGAGGTATTCACCTGTAGAAAAGTTATGCTCATGCCTTTATTTTTCATGTACGAAGCTTAAGTACTATCTGAAACCTGCAGAGGTTTTTGTAAGTTCTCATTTCGATGTAATTAAGTATATGTTAGTTAAGCCAATACTTCATGGCAGAATTGGGAAATGGGCGTTAGCATTAACTGAATTTTCTTTAAAATTTTTGCCTTTAAAAGCTATCAAGGGGCAAGCCCTTGCAGATTTCTTAGCCGAACTCCCCACTACCAAAATCGAAGAGATTAACTTTATAGGGGTCAAGCCTTGGAAGTTATTCTTCGACGGTTCTAAACATCTTAATGGTAGCGGCATTGGCATGCTGATTATATCTCCCAAAGAGATAATAACCAAAGTAATGTTTAAGATCGATGGTGATTGTTCGAACAACGAAATCGAATATGAAGCGTTGATTGCAGGGCTAGAGTTACTATTGAGTCTCGAAGCGTCCCATGTCCACGTTATGGGGGACTCTCAGTTGGTCATAAACCAATTGAAAGGGATTTATAAGTGTTCGAGCTCGAAGTTGGCAAAGTATTTTGCCAGGGCTAAAATCTTGCTAAATCAATTCGAAGAGATAACCTTAGAACATGTTCCTCGAATTCAGAACGAAGTGGCTAACGAATTAGCCCAAGTAGCTTCTGTGTACAAAGTTAAGCCAGAACTCTTCGGAAATTTTATCAGAACTAACACTCGACTAACAAGAGAGGAGAGAGTGGTTTGGAATGTCGACATCCTCACCCCTTCAGACTGGAGGAAGCCTCTCATGGATTATTTAAAGGATCCATCACAACTAGTCGAAAGGAAGGTTAAACTTAGGGCCTTGAATTGCACTATTCTGGGAGATGAATTATACAAGAAGTCGAATGGAGGACACCTGCTCAGATGTTTGGGAGAGGCAGAAGCATATCTTGCCCTTGCAGAAGTTCACGAAGGCATATGTGGAGCTCATCAAGCGAGGGAGAAAATGAAATGGACGCTGCTGAGGTATTGCTATTTTTGGCCGTCGATGTTGAAGGATTGCCATGACTTTGTGAAAGGATGTGAAGAATGTCAAAAGCATGGTAACTTGCATCATATTCCTGCAGCAGAACTTCATTCGATAATTAAGCCTTGGCCATTTCGAGGGTGGGCCCTCGACCTGATAGGTATGATTCATCCCCCTTCTTCGAAAGGTCATAAGTTCATTTTAGTGGGGGTAGATTATTTTACTAAGTGGGTTGAAGTCATCCCCCTAAAAGATGTAGGCCAAAAGGAAGTGATAGATTTTATAGAAGAATATATAATTCATAGGTTTGGCATCCCTGAAACCATAACCATAGACCAGGGAACTATGTTTACAGGGAGAAAAACGGCCCAATATGCTGAATCTAGAAAAATTAAATTGCTTACCTCTACCCCTTACTATGCGCAAGCGAATGGCCAAGTCGAGGCCACTAACAAGGTCTTAATAGGGTTGATCAAGAAGCACATAGGGCATAGGCCTAGGAATTGGCATGAGACACTGAGCTAAGTGTTATGGGCGTATAGGAATTCTCCAAGAGATACCACTGTGGCTTCCCCATATAAATTAGTGTATGGGCATGAGGCTGTTTTGCCTTTGGAAATCAACCTCGAATCTCTTCGAATCCAGAGGCAACATGAATTTTCTGTTGAAGATTATTTGAGCCTAATGTTTGATAAGTTAGATGCGCTTGATGAGGAAAGATTGGTCGCATTGGAAAATATAATCAAGCAAAAGGAGAGAGTGGCTCGTTTTTATAATCGAAGAGTTAGTAATAAGAATTTCCAAGAAGGTGATTTAGTTTGGAAAGTGCAATTGCCTTTAGGAAAAAAGTTACCAAGATTCGGTAAGTGGACCCCTAATTGGGAGGGACCATTCGAAGTAGAAAAGGTGTTGTCAAATAACGCTTATACTATTCGGGGCGTTACTTCAAATTGCGTGATTCGAGCCATAAATTGCAAACATTTAAAGAAATATAAACCAATCATGCACAAAGTAAAAATTTGTCCCAAATAAATAACGAGGTCTGGGCCAAATATGGCCTAAAGAAAACAGGAAAAGTGCCTTAAAACAAATTCTTGGTCATGAAGTCGAGGTATTCCTTTTTAGCCTTTTCAAGAGTGGCGTCGAGGGTAGCATGGTAGTTCTGCGTTATCTTCAAGCTCCTATAACAATTGAGCAGTTCACTAGAGTCAGCCCTGACCACCTTCTTCAAGTCTTCCTGACGTTTTCGACCTTGTTCAACGGCCGCAGAAAGAATATCTCTCTCTTTAATCTTCGTGGCCACTTTCCTCTGCAGATCTTCGATCTCCAAGTCCAAAACCCCAAGTTGTTCAGTACCTTGCCCCAAAGTGGTAGAACATGCTTCGAATTGGGTTTTATGCTCGATCAGTTTGTTCCTCAGGGTAACCTCTTGGTTGATAATCTCATCCTGTTTGGTTTCATTGGCATGAAGCTTGTTAATAGTTTCAGTAAAAGTGTCATACCAGGCGTAGAATGCTCCAACAGCTTCGTCCAACTCAACAGGCATGTCTTCATAAATGGCTTTCAACTCAGTCAGGACCTCTTTGATTTCCTTATCAAGTTCGTCATTTAGGACTTCGATAAGGTCTTGAGAGAAATCCAAATGACGAAGTCTACTTATCAACCCCTGAACTCGATGATGGGCGTTGGACTCAGAAGTTTTAGCACTGTGGCTTGCTGAAGCAGCAGGAAGTGACCCTGCCAACAACTTGTTAATAATGAAGAAAGGGTCATCTTCGAGTCGTTTACTGAGAGTCTCAAGATCGACCTCTGAGGCAGAAACCTTGGCAGGAGAGGGAACTTGTGGCTCTTGCTGAATGGGAGTCGAAGCAGAAGCATTGGCTCGAGTTTCAGCCTCTTTTAAGACGTGAGGTTCCTGTTGTTTGGGGCTCGAAGTAAGAGCAGCCTGTGGGATCTCAGTTTCCTTTGAAGTGGTTCGTGCGGAAGTACCCACGGGAGGCGTTTGATCGAGGCCTTCATCAACATTGTCATGGGCAGTAAGAAACGGGGTCGAGGGCACTTCACTTTGAGGATTCTGATCACCTGCTTGCTCTTGAGTTTTCGCCATGGTAGAATCATCATCTTGTTGGCGCTCTTGAGCAATTTGAGGTTGAGAAGGTTCAACAAGCTTGGGGTCAGGAACACCTCCAGTATTTTTGCTTTGAAGGGCAATTTTCTCAGGTTCTTTCTCAGAAGTTGTCCTCTCAGGCTGTACTGTTGCCTTTCCCTTTGCTGAAGCAGCCTTGACTATCCTGGTGATGGTCACATCATCGTCATCATTAGATTCATCAGAGGTTTCTTCTTCTTGTTCTTGCCCAGAACCTTCAGCATGACCCTCTCCTTCTTCCTCTTCTTCTCCCTTCTCCTCTTCTTGAGTATGGCCTTCAGAATGGTCAGGAGAAGTGGCTTCCTGATCCTCATTGGTGGTTTGACCTCCTGCAGTCTCAAATCTTAGAATCCATTTCGACCCAGGATATTGCATAGCAAGAGGAAGATAATTTAAAAAGGTATCTATACTGGAAGAGCTAGAACCTGTAGAGCTTCCTTGGTGGGTCTAATCTGATAATATCTGAAGATAAAAGACTAAGTTAGCAAAGAAGATCGGAGTCAACCACAAGAGAGGATAAGGCCAAGTCTTACCACATTGTTGGCCTTCCAAGAGTGCCTAATGTTCGGAGCAACATGTTTAATCTTCTTTGGAAGGGTTTCCTGCAGGAAGGAAAGTTCGAATGAGGCATTCGAGGATAATTCAATAAATTAAAAGTCGAAGTATCTACCTTAGTGGTTTGAAAACCAAGAGAAGGGCCAAGTTCATGGGTTCCGAGCCCAGTGGTCTCGTCCAAAACAGGGAGAGTAGTTCCTTGCGCAGAAGCAGTCGTAGTCTCTTTACTCGAAGGGTCGATATCTTGGGTATCAGTGGTTCGAGCCTGGTCAATAACAGTTGGTGTTTCGTTTTCAGAAGTGGTGGCAGCAGGAGCCTTCCTTTTCCTCGAAGTACCAGGAGCTTTATGTGTAGGAGGCTTCGAAGTCGACTTGTCTAGGGCCTGAGCCTGGTACAGAATGCGAGTAAACATGAGGATGCCAAAAGAATATAAGCTTGAGGAGAAAAGGAATAACTAAACTGTAAGCTTACCTTATCTTTTCGAGGCTATTTTTTCTTAGCTTTAGGAGCCCCGGTCGTATCAGTCAAAGCCACCTTTTTGCCTTTCTTGGTAGCCTTCGACCTCTTAGATTCTGAAGAATCCCCAGCATCTTTCGAAGCTAAAAAATCACAATGTAAAAAAAAAAGGAAAATGCAAATAGAGCAAGAAAGAAAATGAAAGGTAATTTTTACTCGTAATACCTTGTCTTTTTCGCTTCACTAGTTCTGGATACTCTTGCTCAAGAATGACACGCTTGAGGAAATCTTCCTTCGAACATGTCATTTCTTTATAAGAATTGCGCCACCAGTGGTCGAAGGCAGCAGTGCAATAATTTGCAGGAGTGAAGTCGGTAGCCACGTAGGGTGGTTTGGTTTCTTCGAACTCCTTGATCCTCAAGATGACTTCATCCATCGAAGTACAAGGAGCAATGTTATGCCCTTTAAAAAAAGGAACAAGGATATCTTGGCAAAGACCAAACTGCCTAGCCACAAGGGTTGGCTGATAATGCATCAGGCAGGGGATGTTCTGATCATAGTGAGGAAATATCAATTGATTTCTAAGGATTTCACTCCACCTTTGATCTTGAGCAGTTTGATCAACAGGATACATGCTCACTAAGGGTTGATGAACCCACCTGGGGCCAAGAGTTCTTTTGGCATAAGGGGTTAGGGTGTCATCAAACTTATCCTGGTCAAAGAAATATGACATACAGGCTTTGATTCGATCCAGTTCTTCAGAAGGAGGACAGGGGATGGTGAGGTTTAAATTCTTGCATGTGGGCTCAAAGATGTTGGAAACCTCGCAGGGGAGTTTGATGTCTTTTGGAAATGTGGCTCGAAGCTAGTAGTCAAGGAGCCAGAAAGGGCCATAGAAGCCACTTAGTGGTTTGGACAATTTGTATAAACCCAAGACATCAGAAAGGCAAAGGTACAAATGGCGAAGGAGTAACTTAGCCAAATTGATTTTTCTGTCTTCATGGAGGCAGACAGCTAAAGGGTAAAGACCCTGAGGAACTTGAAGAGACCTAACACAAAACACAAAGTTTGCTAACCAAAGCCAGAGGAAGGCAATGTGTTCTTTCTCAGATACATCAGGGGATTCCTTGTTATGGTTACTAGTGATGAAGGCTTGGAAGGTCATTTTATTAGTATCAACACTCCCATAATCATGGTCAGAGGGTCTGGTATTGGGAAGATAAGTTTCCCCACGGGGTTCAAGTCCAGTAATAACGGCAACATCCAACAAAGTAGGGGTAATCATTCCGCAAGGAAGAAAGAAGGTACAGGTACCTCGATCCCAGAAGGGCAGTGCAGCAAGAATGAGGTCGAAGTCATATTGCATGGGCAACCTGGAGAGTTGAATCAGGTCGAAGATGCCCAATTCCTTCCACAGTTTCTCCTTCACGGGTTGCACCTTGTCCAACCAGCTGAAGTAGGCTTTCTTGTTCACCATAGGAGAAGACCTGAAAGCTTGCCTCTCTGGTTTGGCTACATCATCCCGAACAGCACTGGTGAAATCCAGAATCTTTTCTGATGGATATAGAGCTTGATAGGCTTGAAAGGCAATAGTCCTTGAAGGGAATTCATAGGGGCCAAGAAAACCCATACGAAGACCATCCACATTGGTAGGAATGATGACGCTGGAACCCCATACCTTCAGATTTTCTCCAGTAGGCTCAGGTTCCGGTACGAAGGTATCGCCGTCTCTGACAATGGTTTTGCCATTTTCAGCTGCAAGAGGGGTCGAGCAGACTACTTGATATTTCTCACTTGGGAAAGTTAGGGTGAGAGAAGAAGACGCCATTACAGTGGTAGAAGCAGAAGGAAACAAGAACAGTGAAGAAATCCAGGAAAGTAAGGATTTTTAAAGCTGAGAGCTAAAAGAGACGTGAGGAGGAAGGTAAAGAGCTGTGAGAAGAGTGATGATTACTAAAAGCTGTTGCAAAGTGAAGGAGGGAAAACCAAAGGTCATTGGCAGTTACAAGCCCAATTGACATTAGTGGAAGCCCAAATGTTCTCAGTCCATGGGATCGTGGGAAAGAGAAAAGAAACGTCAAATATTTCTGAATCAACGTAAAAATGACACGTGCAAAAATGCAATAGCTTCTAAAACAACTCGAAGCTATGTATTTTGGGGGGCATTTGTTAGGCGTAAAAAATTAAAATTCGAAGCAAAAGCAATTCGAATGCTCAAGTTGTATTAAATTCGAAATGAGAAAGCTTGGGAATCAAGTTTGCAAGTTCGAAGTGGCTCAGCTAATGGCCAATAGAAGAAAGTTGTATTAATATGAAAAGTACAATGAAATAATTTCCTACAAAGCTAAGTCTTTCCTATTCGAACTATTGGCCAATCCCCTAAATTATTTTGGCAGGTATTTGCCTCGAATTGCTGAAGGCATCGATATGTGACGCTTCCTTCCAGTGTCATGTCCTCGGAGGAGAAAGACACTAGAGGGTCGAAAGGCCAGAGAGAAAGGATTCGAAGCTTGAATCTTCCAAATAATCCAGCCATTCCAGCTTTGCATCTTCATCATCCTCTTCTTTGACCTTGCCTCCTCAGCACCTCCCTCTTCCGTACTTTCCTCCACCTCCCAGGATCAGAAGACTGGGCGAAGAGCAGACATGTGATTTCCTGCCCCGTTGTCGAAGCTGGAACCAAGGAGGTGGAAGTAAGGCCAGACCTTAAAATTGGTCAGGGCCTGGTGATTTGGCTGTACAGTTCGACCTAAGGTTGCTAGTCCTTTCGAAGTAACCTTTAATGTTGGACATCCTGACGGCCTAAGATCCAAGAGATGTGGAAGTTTTAGGCCGTACAGGATAGCCAATATTAAAAGTCCCTCCATCAGAATAGAAGGTAATGCAACACCAGTTTTGGGGCTTTGTCTTTTATAGGGGTTTAGTTTCGATGACTCTGAGGAAGCCAGCATGGAAGGCCAATGAGAAGTAATCTTGAACACAATGACCAAGGTGGCCGGTGGTCAAGAAGGTTTGAATGGCCGGTGGTTCGAAAGAGAAGCAAATAAGATTACGCTCGAAAGGAAGCTTTTGCAAGTAAGTTGCCTTGTGCTTCGAATAAAGGGTAAGAAGAAGGCTTCAGTTCGAAGGCATGGGAGTTCAGAAAGTCGAAGCTCCCTTGGAGGAACTCGAGCAAGGTCATTCAAGGATCAGCAAGATCGAAAGGGAAGTTACTCTCAAGCGTTCTTGCATCAATTGCCACTAGCCACATCATCCAGAGCAGTTACTGAGGGGAACATCAACGTTCGTGCAATAGAACGTGGGACGAGGCACCTAGCCCTGGGAGCAGTTGGGGCAAACTTGTAGGTTGAAGACGGTTATAAGGGTGAGAACTATAAATAGGAGAAGGCTCCACAGATCAAAAGTCTGCAACCTGAACACCTAAAAGCACCCTGAAAACGCCGTAGCATCCACCATAGCGATCAAGGCAAAACCAACAAGCTTAGAGGAAGTAGGGACTTCACAGACCAACTATTTTACTCTTTTGTTCGCTATTTTTCATGTTTCTTTGCTGTTCTTGTATCTTTTACGCGTTTTATAGGCTAGGAATCCACGGCACTGTAACTGATTCCATCAGTTGCTTGTGTTTGTAAGTTACCCTTTTCTTTTAATGCAAGCTAAGGCCTTGTCAGGGGCCATTGTTGCATCAATAGTTTTCTGTTTCATGGTAACGTCACATCTCACATGCTCGAATCGCCCCTGAGATTTCACACTAAGTTAGAACCCACACTAACTAATAGAGGATTCGTATCTCGTCTCAAACTGATGAGAGATACATTTGTTTGTGCAAAACCCAAGGACAAACACAACTAAATCATAAAGTGTGTTTGGTAAGTCATTTCAGCTAGCTAAAAGCTGAAATTAGTAGTTGAAATCATTTCCGCTGTGTTTGTCAAGGTAACTTTTTTGGGTAGCTACCAGCTTTTCTTGAAAAGGTACTTGGGGTACCTTTTTAAAAAAGCTCAAATTTTCAGCTACTAGCTGAAAATTAATTATAAGTTTAGCCCCTAACCGCCCTCATTTATCATTACCTAACAATTAATGTTGTTCTTATATGTCATTCTACCATTTTTAACTAGTTTTACTGTTATGGACTAATCCTTTAGGCCCATTAATCAACATGACCGAAAGCAATCTTAGCAGAATTTGTTATGTCATTATTGACTTACTACAATTATATATAGACATACTTACTACAATTACATATCCGCCTACTTACTACAATTACATATCTGCCCACTTACTACAATTATATATCTGCCTACTTACGACAGTTATATATTGCCTATTTACTACTTTTATAATACTTGCTTACCATATTTACACACGCCCAAGACCCGCACTTACCCTTTTATAAAGATACCTGCTTACCATATTTATACAGGCCCAAGACCCTTATAAATATATAGGAGGTATCAACAATTTACAAGGTACACAATCTTTACTCAGTCAATCACTTAATTTGACTGTTATACATATCTGACTTGGGCGTCGGAGTGTCTTTGCAGGTACACCCCCCATTTGTGGACAACCCGGATCCGCTCCTCAATACCCAGATCCGAGTTCGACTTCACATGCTCGAGTCCGAGTTCTACACCAGAACATTTACCAATCACATTCAATAGCTTTTCAGCTTTCAGTTAATTTTACCAAACACACTCGTAATGAGATTTTAGTATTAGAAGTTAACTGAACTAATAAAAATGTTAAGATTTATTTGATGGTTATATAGTATAAAAGTGATTATTTATATGATTGATAATATTGTGAAATAAAATCATATTCGATTTATTCAGTTTAAATTTTGTGTGCACGCACATGTAAACATACACACTGGTGAATATTATTTTATATATATTGCACAATTTCAAAAAAGTATAACATAAATTAGAAAACATTCTACTAAAAAGTTCCATAAGATTATAACTTATAGAATTATTTTATAGAAGCTTTTTATTAGAAATTACATTTATAATATTAAATATTATATTTTTTAATAAAGAGTTTATATTTTAATTTTTTTAACTAGTGTTGTTAGGGAATCCATTAGCATTTCCCGTTAAAAAATACTTAAATGTAACATATTTAAAATTAATTTTAAAAAATATATATTATAGAAATGAAAGTTTAAAAAATTTATTATCTAAAATTGCACAAGTCAAAATAGTGAAATACAACATTTAATTGTATTTATTAATTTGATATAATCTGTTAAAATTAACATTTGTGATTCTCAAATTTATAGTTATAGAAGATTTTCACATTGACAATTAGACAGTTTATTATTGTTTGAATTTAAATAATAAGATTTAAAGGGATTGAAATTTTGAAGAAAATAAGATAATAGAGAAATTAAATATTGAAAAATTGAGAAGTCATGTGACATATTAAAAATAGGATGATTTTAGGTTAGACCCTCTTAGGTTTGGGTGTACAGTAGACCCTCCATTTTATTACTATAAAAGATAAATTTAATTTTAGAATGTATATTGTTAATAATTTTAATATTAAATTTATACTATTTATAGTAAATGTGTACAATATACTACTTTTTTGTGATCTATCCTAAAAATTATACTAAATTAGAAAAATTCCTCACCTTTAAGAATTTTAACTCACAACGGTTGGTTTGCCTTGCTATATCTTAAACAACACCGTTAATTATCAATTTAATTATAAATTATCTTGGGTGAAAACTACTTAAAGATTAATAAATTATTCGTTAAAAACATAATTTATTCCAGGGTGGGTCTAAAGATGCTTTCTAAGCTAGGTTTCATAATGAGAAATTAGCTATTACCTATGATCAAAAGTCATTGATAAAACGAAGAAACCATTGATAACATCTTATTACTTACAACCATTTTTTTGACAAAAAATTTCTCCTTGCAAAATTAATCAATGACCATAGTGAGGTCATTAGTACGTAATTACCTACAATCATGTCATTAGTAATGAATTTGTTAGGGTTTACCATCAACAAGGAGCATGGGACGGGCATAAATAATATATAGATACCTGCACCTGTTGGTGAAAATCCACCTCATACCCGCGACTTTTTGACCAAAATAATGTAAAAAGATAAATTAATTACCAGATTAATGCTAAAAAAAAATTATTTACCAAATTGCGGTGAATTCTACCAAGCTGAAAAGAAGTTGCGCGTAAGACGCATAATAACACAACGTCATGTTCAAGGGGCATAGAGACGTGAAATGTGAATGCACTTCTAGTGGCGCAAAGTGGGAATGCATAACTCGAAGATGATTATAAAGAGAAACTTGCACATGGAATATGATAGAAATCAGGTTGAAAAGGTATTTTATTCTTCATCAGTCATGTGTTAATGTTCTGTGTTTGTTTTCTTTCCTTCATTATATTAAACTGAAAGTCATTTTAATTATAACAAATAATAATAATAATAATAATAATAATAATAATAATAATAATAATAATAATAATAATAATTCTTAATTTATTAAAACATTAACATATACCTTGAGTCAGAACTTAAGAATTTAATATTTTAATAAATTAAAGATGTTAATTTTTAATATTTTAAATAAAGTATTTAAACAAGGATATATGTTAATAAATTAAAAATAAAGTACGTATAAGGATTTAATATTTAAAAAATAAGAAAATATTTAATTTTTAAAAAAAATCAACAATAAATTTAAAACTTTTATTAATTACTTAATGTGTTAGGAACATGCATTAAAATAATAAATTAAAATTTATGGGATTAATATATGGTTGAAATGCAGACGCTAGGATTTAGAATTGTTAAAATTAGATATGATTTTGTAGTTATTAGCGGTGTAATATTTGGTGTAACTTACACCAGTGTAATTATAACCCTCCTCATATATATATATATATATATGCAACTACCAATTATGTGGAGTAATTGGGTAAAAGGACAAATGGCTATAATAGAAAATTTAATTTCGTTTTCTCATTTTGCATCTTTGTATACCTTTCAAAAAATTTAAAGTGTGGCACATTTCAGTCTTACGTCCCGTTTTGCGTCTCAAGAAAAAATTGTTTTTATCTCTGTATAACTTTGTCTCATTATGCGCCTTATGCATAGCTTCTTTCCACCATGGTTGAATTTACCCCAAGCTGGTAAAAAAAAAAATTTTTACATTAATGGTAATTAATTAATTTTTTTTGCATTGTTTTGGTAAAAAAAAACTCATATCTGCACACGCAATACCTACTAAGGGGGTTTTAAATGAAATTATTAATATCTATGTGTATCCACAATTATTAATGGATATTTGTTAGAAAATAAATATTAAGTAAAAAAATAAGAAAGAACTTTAAAAACAACCTAAATTAGAATATCTTTTACATTAAATCATAATTTAAAAGATAAAAAAAAGCAATTAAAATTGAGTAGCGCAGCGCAACTCAATTTTAAGTAATTTTATTTATATTGGATAATTATTAGCGCGAATACCCCTCTATATGTGTGACCCATTAATAAAAGAGTCGAGAAAAATATGTGTTTTTTTACATGTAGGTACCCATTTAAATACTTAAATTTCACGTGATAAGTGTGCCTAGGGGAATAATAATTTTGCCATCCCTAATCCAAAAAAGTGAAAAGAAAAACAATTAAACAAGTCTTTTGGAAAAAACAAAAAAGTATGCCCAAAACGACAGGTCAACCCTTCCCTAACTTGCCAAATTGAAGGGTTAAGCAGGTCAAGGTAGGTGGGTTGATGGGTTGAGTCACCTAACTCATCCTGCCATTCTTTTTTACGAGTTAAGTGTGATGACCTATTAAGTCCCCAACTTGTTTTAGTATCCGTAATCACAACAAGTATTCTAAACGTTATTAGCTTGGGCTCAACTATTAGGATACTTGCACAAATACTCATTTTTGTAACATAAATAGGAAGGGGACTACTCATGGAGTGATAAACAAGTCGTAAACATCGCCAAATAAATTAATTTTTACATTAAAACTATAGACCTGATTAATTAAACTAAGGTATAAAGATGAAAACGTGTCTTTTAGCTAAAAATATGAGATTTGGCTATTATAAAATATAAAATGAGGAATACACCTTTAAAAAAAGATGTAAGGATAACCATTGGTTAAAAAAATTAAATGTTAAGATTGTGTTACAATACATGTACATATATTATAAATAATAAAGAATTTTGTACCTTTCGGGATCTAGTCATTGCTTGATCTTCAACATCTTCTCAACGACCCCATATATCAAGCTCCTTTGTCTTTCAGACTTGAAGTTTAGGGGTTGTACCATCCAGAACCTAGTCATTGCCCAATCTTCTACATAATTTCATACGATTTCGAACTCGAAACTTGGAGGTCGTGTACCATTATAGACCTCACCAATGCTCAATCGACTAACTTTTAAAAAAATAATGAATCTTAATCAACCTATTGTTAGAGTCTCACGTTGAATAAAGGTAAAACCAATAAGATCATATAAGTTAGTTTTCGGGGTTGAGTTAGACATAGTCTAAAATTTAAGACAGTATCAAACCCATCCTAGATATGTTATCGGGCCACTTGTGGATGTCCAATGGATGACAAATGTTCATTCTTGCAAATTTCACGCTTCATATGCCCGGTCCTTGGCGTGATAAAGTATGTTAGAGTCCTACATTGACCACCGATAAGGCCAATAGTCGTATATAAATTTTGGACAATCCTCACTCTACAAGCCAACTTTTGGGTTTGAGTTATGCTCAATCCAAAATTTAAGACTTATCACTACACATCTTTGAGTTACTCATATCATATATATGTTAGATCTATGAGGGCAAATATTTTAAGGGCGACAATTGTGACAGAATCACTATAAATGAGAGCTCACCAGTGTAAGGCAAAGATCACACCATACTCTTACTCAAAGGTTATTTTGTATTGACTCAGAGTCTCTTAACTAGGCTAACATAGATTAGCTTTGTAACGATTAAGTTATTAAAATCTCAGTGTTGATTTTTTAACCAATAGTTGTAATTATGTATTTTATCATCTAAACTAAGCCCCTCACATATCAAGTACCATAATTTAATATTCATTTAGCCAAAAATTGGAGATTTTGTTTTTTAAATTCAATGCATATAAAGGGATCTTTTTTTTCTTTCAAAATCTCAACTTGCATCACTTATCTACTGATCTAACCTCTTTAGAAATATTAATAGGTCCTATTTTTTATAAGGATTTAATAAGTATACACTGACAATGTAAACTTATTTTACACTTTCATCCAATGATGTGTTGCCACATCATTTATTGAGTTTAATTACACATGAGGTGTCATACTCATTAATTGATGTGGCAGCACATCATTGGATGACCGTGTAAAATAAGTTTACATTGTCAGTGTATATTAATTAAACTATTTTTATAATGAGGTACAAAATGAAAGGTCAATTTAATAATCTAACCACTCAAAGTGTATAATATCATTGTGTATATAATAATTGTTATTAACAACTATTAAAAATGTTAATTTTATAAAATAAAATGATATCACCATTTCAAATAAATATCATAACTCTTCTTGCTCCACATATTATGAGTGGGTTTAACATGCTTGAAAGCTATAATTAGTAGCTGAAAAATTTATTAAATTTTTTCAACTCTATTTGGTAAAATGACTTTTTTTAAAAGTTACTAGCGATTTTGAAACGCTACTTTCATCTCATAGCCGAATTGAGTTTTTTACATGGACTCAACGTGTATACACTAACAATGTAAATAAATTTTACACTATCATGCAAGGATGTGTTGCCGCATCATTTAATATTTTTAATAACACATGAGATGTCATACTCATTACATATTGTGGCAACGCATCATTGGATGACGGTGTAAAATTTATTTACATTGTCAGTTTATACTAATTAAACTCTTTTTACATTTTTATTCTTAGAAATGTTCATAATTTTTAAATTTCAAGTTTTGGTCCAATAATTAATAATGACCTCGTCTATTATTTTATTGTTATCATCTAGTTTTACAAATACTTTCAATTCAATCAGCTATATATCAAGTGTAAAAACCATCCATCAATATTAATGGTAACCTTATCTATCATTTACATATCAATATCGAGGAGGGTTCAACTTACACTGGTATAAGTTACACTAAGTATTACACCGCTAATAACTACAAATCAAATGTGTTTTTTAGTAATCAAACCATTGAATTATGTTTATTTATCATCATGATTATTTGTGTCAAAATTCGTAAAATTTTAACACTAATAACTTGATAATCAAATAGTTGGAATTTTTCATATATTTCAAATGTATATATGACATTAATCTTAAGACATCTCAATGAGATATCAAATAGTTTCGGATTAACATAAAATTTTATATGTATGATCTATATGATGGTAACTTTCAATCCAAATAGTCGATTACTTGGTACAATAATCTATTAAAAATTATTGAGCGATATAATACTTCGTGTAACTTACACTGGTGTAATTTGATCCCCTCTTATATATCAATGTCAATTTTCAATTCAATCATTAATTAAACAATCCATGCCCATAATTATATGTCTCTTGATTTTCATTTCATCAAGTATAATAAAGAACATAGTAAAGGAAGGGAAGAGATAGGAAATATATTTATTATTAGGTAGATTCTATGGTGCCTTTTTCTGTTCTGGGGCACCGGTGTATTGGTCTTTTTATCCTATAAACAAGTGACATGTGGCAAATGCTATTATAATTTAAGTTATTCTATTTTCACCCCAATATTTTCATCTGTTAAAATCTGTACCCATAAAAATTTAATTATTTTCTCATTGCCTATGTATTTCTAATATTTATTTGTAGTACCCAGATTCAAATTTGATTTATCTACTTTATGTTTTTGCTATGAAGAACTATGAACCCTAAAATCCAGAGGCAGGTAACCCTTCTTCTCTCGACCGGAGCTATCATCTTCCTTTTTTCCCAGTGGCAGCTTACCCTTCTTGTGTGAAGAAATCGACCGGAGCAATCGAAGACGGTTTTTCCCCGTAATCTCTTTTCCTTCGTTTGCTATTCCGGTTGCTCGAATTGCGCAGTATTCTTCCCAAATTTGTAATCCCTGTGAAGTACAAAAACATGTATTTCCTAAAGTCTCTTCGTTCTCGTTTTCGTTTGTCGAAGAACATCTCATGCTTGTTTGGAGATTTCGTTGACAGATTGAAGTTTTTCTCAGCTTCTTCAAGCTCACTCTCTGCATTCCCCCTATTCAGGTTAGTTTATACTTTGTAGCGATTCAATCCCCCTTAATCAAATACCATGAAGTATCTATTTTCATAAGCTGTATATTTGGTTTAATTTATGAAACATCTGAGTAATTTGTTACGTGATCCTTTAGTTGCATGAATTAGGTTTTTTAATTTATGATTATGCTATTCGTTTAGTTATTCTTTTGATGCATTGTTATTTTTTAAATTTAATTTAGGTTTTAATGGACAATTTGAATGATGAGTTATTATTTCAAATGATGCAAGAGAAAGATAATAGGAGTAATGAGGGTGATGGTGAAAATAACTTGAAATCCAGTAATGAAGTCACTGTTTGCTCTGATGAGGATGGTCCTGATGTTGATAAAAGGATTTCTGAGTTAAGTGATGAAGATATTAGATTGCTTGAGTTTGATTCTCTTCAGGATGCATATGATTTCTATAGTGAATATGCGAAATTTAAAGTATTTGTTGTTAGGAAAGATGATGTATATCGTGATCGTAATAAGGATATTACAATGAGGCAATTGGTATGAAATAGGCAGGGGAAAGGAGTGAGAAGCATTTAAATAGGACAGATGGAATTAGGGAAGCTAAGGCCATTACTCGTACTAATTGTCTTGCGAGGATTCGATTGCATATGGACAAAGATAGTAGCAAGTGGAGGGTTGGAATGTTTGAGCCAGATCACAATCATGAGCTAACTCCTTCTACTATGGTACATTTGTTACCCAAATATCGCGGTTTGAGTGTTGCTGATAAGGCACAAGTAAACAGTCTTCACTTATACGGTGTAAGGACTTATCATATAATGGGGCTAATAATGGTTCAGAAGGGTGGTCATTCATAACTTGGATTTTGTAAGAAGGACTTGTACAATCACATTGACAAGGAGAATATGGCCAAAATTGAGGATGGGGATGCTTTTGCTGCCTTGTGCTATCTTCAAGCAAAGTATGATAATAATCCTATGACATTTGTTAAGTTTACTACCACTGGAGATGATAGACTTGAAAATTTGTTATAGGCTAATGTAGTTAGTAGAATTGATTATTTATGCTTTGGTGATGTAGTTGCTTTTGACACAACTTATAAAAAAAATAAGTATAACAGGCCTTTAGTAATTTTTTGTGGTTATAACCATCATGGTGAAACCACTATCTTTGGTTGTGCTCTTGTTGCGGATGAGAAGACAGAAACATATAAATGGGTACTTGAAACTTTTCTGGAAGCCATGTTCAATAAAGTACCGAAGGCAGTTGTTACTGATGGGGATGGTGCCATGCGTGAAGCTGTTAGGACTGTTTTTCCAGGTTCTCTTCATAGGCTATGTTCATGGCACCTTCACCAAAATGCTTGTGAGAACGTAAAAAATCTGAAATTTCTTGAAGATTTTAAGATGTTATTATATGCCAATTTTACTCCTGAGAGGTTTGAGGAAGAATGGTTGAAGGTTATTGAGAAACATGGTTTGAACAATAATAAATGGGTTAGGAAAGTGTATGACTTGAGGAGGATGTGGGCCACTGCTTATTTCAGGGACAATTTTTTTGGTGGAATCAGGACTACCTCTATTTGTGAAGGTATTAATTCATTCATTAAGAGATATGTTCAGAGTAAAAACAGTCTTGTTGATTTTCTTCACAATTTTGAGAGAGTACTGAATGAATATAGGCATAATGAGTTAGCTTCTGATTACAAGTCTACATACACCCAACCTGTTTTGACAACTGCTTTGGAAAAGTATGAAGTACATGCTTGTAATGTGTATACCGGGAATAAATTTTTTGATGTAAGAAAAGAGATTGAGAAAGTTGTTGCCTTGAATTTGGTTGATAGGTCAGAGGTAGGTAATATTGTGACAATGAAGATGAATAAGTTTGGAAGTCCTGATTCCTTATATGTTGTGATTTATGATAAGGTTGTTGGTAAGTTGATTTGTGACTGTCGCCTATTTGAATCACGTGGCTTACCATGCTCACATATTTTTTGTGCTATGAAACATGAGCAAATAGAATCAATCCCCCCGTCGTTGATTTGCAAAAGGTGGACAAAGTTTGCTAACGTTGATCAGGTTTATGCTATTTATAATGAAGATGGTGACACATCAAAAAAAGAAGTGTTGAGGTCTGGTGCTGTTGGTGCAGCCTGTAACAGGCTTAACAAGGCTGCACATAAAAATCCTCATAATTTTGTGAAAAATGTTGAGGATATCGATCATTTGGCAGATCAAATGGAAAGGCAAGATGGTGCTGATCTAAAAATTGGTGACATATCAAGGGTTGTTCGCGATCCAACAATTGTCAAAACTAAAGGTGCACCTCGTAAGAGTAAGAAAATGATGAAGAAAAGGAAATGCTCTTATTGTAAGCGTCCAGGTCACACATTCTGTAACTGTAATACTCCTTTTTACTAATTTGAATTCTTCCTTAATGTGAACATTACTGTTGTTTTCATAATGATTGTTTATTTTTTAATGTCAGGGCACTTATAATAATGAATCTTTAAACCATTGCGAAGGTGTAAATCATTCTGTACATGGTAAAAGTTCATCAGGACAGGTGACTTCCCAATGATCTTGGTATCTTATTTGTCATTAATTCTGCTACCTTTTTTTTGTAATGATAGTTTGACTTTTGGGTTCCATTAAAGGTTCAGAAATGTAATAAGAAGGCTAAACATGATGATGTTGTCAAATTAACTCAGGAGTCAGTAAATGATAGGCACTGTGGCGATGTAAGTTATTTGGTACATATGTTTTATTTACCAAAATTAGTTGTATTTTGGTTATAAGCTGTAAATTCTGTTTTTTTAAAAACAGGGTACAAATGCTCATTTGAAACAAGATTTGAATAAAGTGATTTATGAAAATAGAGGTGGTAATGAGGATTTCACACAGATGCACAATGATCAAAGGTTCTCAGGAATGTATCAATATCGACCATCTATGATACAACATTTCGTTCAAGTTTAGTTTAATAGCAGAGTACATGTGGTGCCCCAGTACCCTCATATACCCATCCAACATCCATTTCATAACTCCACAGGTTATCATGGAATGAATACTTTTCCAAGTCATTCACAGGTAAAAATTATTGTACTGGGCTTAATTTTTACACATATATGGGTTATTTTGTAACTTTTTGTTTTCTATTTTGATGCAGAATTTTACAACTGCACTGAACGAGGTCGAGAGCAAAGTTGGTCTGAGCATGAAGTGTTTCAACCCAAGAGATAGTTGAATATAGCAAAATCCTTTATGCATTCTGTTATCAAAGACATAGTCATATTAGTGGCCAATTTCTCTGTAATTTTGAAGTTGAATGTGTTGGATATTGTAGTAATCATATACAATGATGTTGTAATGGATAAATGTTTTGATCAATTGGTGGTTATAATAATATTTTTGATTCCGGTGAAAATGAATCCTAATTTGGTTGTGTTTTTAGTTCAAAAATATATAATCGAGGTAAGAATAAGAATCACAAGTAACTCAATCTTTCCGTTAAAAAAATTTATTTTAAAAAAAATTGAGAGATGTCCAAAATCATTGTTCGAACCCACGAACTTGTGTATGCAAATTGAGACAACCAACCACTGAACCATGGAGTCATTTTATACTATTTATGTGCTAAAATATATATTATATGGGTTATGTCAAATAGGGAATATAAAAGCATAGGTTATATGGGTTATATAAATATGAGAATATAAAAGCATAGGTTATATGGGTTATATAAATATGAGAATATAAAAGCATAGGTTATATGGGTTATGTCAAATAGGGAATATAAAAGCATAGGTTATATGGGTTATGTCAAATAGGGAATATAAAAGCATAGGTTATATGGGTTATATAAATATGAGAATATAAAAGCATAGGTTATATGGGTTATATAAATATGAGAATATAAAAGCATAGGTTATATGGGTTATGTCAAATAGGGAATATAAAAGCAAAGGTTATATGGGTTATATAAATATGAGAAATAAAAGCATAGGTTATATGGGTTATGTCAAATAGGGAATATAAAAGCATAGGTTATATGGGTTATATAAATATGAGAATATAAAAGCATAGGTTATATGAGTTATGTCAAATAGGGAATATAAAAGCATAGGTTATATGGGTTATATAAATATGAGAATATAAAAGCATAGGTTATATGGGTTATGTCAAATAGGAATATAAAAGCATAGGTTATATGGGTTATGTCAAATAGGGAATATAAAAGCATAGGTTATATGGGTTATATAAATATGAGAATATAAAAGCATAGGTTATATGGGTTATATAAATATGAGAATATAAAATCATATGTTATATAGGTTATATAAATATGAGAATATAAAAGCATAGGTTATATGGGTTATGTCAAATAGGGAATAAAAGCATAGGTTATATGGGTTATATAAATATGATAATATAAAAGCATAGGTTATATGGGTTATATAAATATGAGAATATAAAAGCATAGGTTATGTGGGTTATATAAATATGAGAATATAAAAGCATAGGTTATATGGGTTATGTCAAATAGGGAATATAAAAGCATAGGTTATATGGGTTATATAAATATGAGAATATAAAAGCATAGGTTATATGGGTTATGTCAAATAGGGAATTATTATAAAAGCATAGGTTATATGTGTTATATAAATATGAGAATATAAAAGCATAGGTTATATGGGTTATATAAATATGAGAATATAAAAGCATAGGTTATATGAGTTATGTCAAATAGGGAATATAAAAGCATAGGTTATATGGGTTATATAAATATGAGAAATAAAAGCATAGGTTATATGGGTTATATAAATATGAGAATATAAAAGCATAGGTTATATGGGTTATATAAATATGAGAATATAAAATCATATGTTATATGGGTTATATAAATATGAGAATATAAAAGCATAGGTTATATGGGTTATGTCAAATAGGGAATAAAAGCATAGGTTATATGGGTTATATAAATATGATAATATAAAAGCATAGGTTATGTGGGTTATATAAATATGAGAATATAAAAGCATAGGTTATGTGGGTTATATAAATATGAGAATATAAAAGCATAGGTTATATGGGTTATGTCAAATAGGGAATATAAAAGCATAGGTTATATGGGTTATATAAATATGAGAATATAAAAGCATAGGTTATATGGGTTATGTCAAATAGGGAATTATTATAAAAGCATAGGTTATATGTGTTATATAAATATGAGAATATAAAAGCATAGGTTGTATGGGTTATGTCAAATAGGGAATATAAAAACATATGTTATATGGGTTATATAAATATGAGAATATAAAAGCATAGGTTATATGGGTTATATAAATATGAGAATATAAAAGCATAGGTTATATGAGTTATATAAATATGAGAATACCAAAGCATATGTTATATGGGTTATGTCAAATAGGGAATATAAAAGCATAGGTTATATGAGTTATGTCAAATAAGGAATATAAAAGCATATGTTATATGGGTTATATAAATATGAGAATATAAAAGCATAGGTTATATGGGTTATATAAATATGAGAATATAAAAGCATAGGTTATATGGGTTATATAAATATGAGAATATAAAAGCATAGGTTATATGGGTTATGTCAAATAGGGAATATAAAAGCATAGGTTATATGGGTTATATAAATATGAGAATATAAAAGCATAGGTTATATGGGTTATATAAATATGAGAATATATTTAATAAAAGTAAATAAATGGTAACTCTCTCAAAATATATTTATTAACAGTTTATTTTTCCAATCTTGATGCATAATGTGTATGTTAATTGCGAAAATTTTTCCCTCTGCCTTTGAGTCTGTCTATTCAACTTCGCGCGGGCACCATCCTTCTCACTACGCACGTTTTGCTTCGAACCCTTGAACCACGATTTAGTGCCATTATGTCCCTTCGCAAATTCCCACCAAAGCAGAGCAATCAGATGCAAGCTGTAACATCCCGGAAACTGGAACCTAGAAAACCTAAGAGAATCCTTAGGTGGTGAACTTAGTCAAGAGAGGGAAGTTAGACGTAGGGTAAGAATTCAGAGGTTAAGGGTGATTTCAGACAAGAAATTCGGGAATCCATTAGGAATTATGAGTTTTAAAAGAGTTTAGAAAAGGAAACAGGAATTAAGCTTATTGACTGTAGGTAGGACCTAGAAGGAACCACACCATGTATCAGAGAGAAGTATAAATGTTTAAGAATGAGAAAATTAGTTTGGTTAAAGAAGAATTAAGTTGAAAGGAAGGATTATGAGAAAGAGTTAGGGAGAAGAGCTACACCCGAGATCTTAGCCATTAAATATGGAAGAATGAGCCTCGTAGTCAAGGGAATAGATTTATCAAGGATTAGAGTGGTGGAGATTTGGATAAGAAGAACTAAGTTAGAAGAAGTTTTGAAGGATAGAAAGTAGGTTTGAGAAGGAGAGAATTGAATTGGAACCAAGAGGGGCACAAACTGAGGTTACTGCTTAATTTTGGGAATTAGGCCTAATGACCTTGGTGTACTAATTCGCAAATATCTAGAGTTGTAGATGTCCGATTGAGGTGATTCCACTCTCATTAGAAAGCTTATTTCCGGGGCTTCAGTTTGATATGTTATATGATAGGGTTTGGATGAAAACTGCACCTTCAAACAGACTCATTTTCGCTCAAGCGCAGCCTGAGCGAGGATATCAGCAATAAGGGAAAATTGCAATCTGGTTTTCTCGCTCGAGCTGAGCTCGAGCGCAGCCTGAGCGCAGAAAAACAGAGAGCAATTTGAGAAATTCAGCTCGAGCTGAGCTCAAGCGCAGCCTGAGCGAGAACTTGCGCTTGAGCGCAGGCCCGATTTCTGCACTTTAAAAACATAAGTTACGGTTTCTTTCTTGAATTCTTTCCGTTTCTTCTTCATTTTAGAGAGAGAAAAAGCGGTTTCTAGAGAGAGGAACGCCTTGGGAACTTGGAGGAAGAGGATTAAAGCTAAGGCTCTCCAACCCTAGTCCTCCCCAACCTTCTTCCCTTCTCTTAGGGCTTCTATTGAGGTGGGTGTGACTCTCACTTGTTTGTCTTGATTGTCCTCACAGCATGTTCCCCATTCTTTTTCCCTTTCTTCCACGGAATAATGATGTATGTATGAGATAAGTTTATGAATTATGAATGTATTGATGATTGGATGTCTAGAATTGCAAAACCATAGGGTAGATGATTTGAGTGATTATGTGTTATGAACCTTGAACATGTTATTTATGAAATCACGGGCCTTTGGCCATCACAGTCATGGATTATGAGTTGAGATAATGATGATGTATTATGAACCTTGAATATTTTATTATGAAATCATGGGCCTTTGGCCATCACAGTCATGAATTATGAATTAAGATATCACAGGGCTTATAGCCATCACAGGGCCTCCGGGCTATCACAGGGTCATTGACCGTCAAAGGCCTTCGGGAAATCATGTTTAAGAAAGACGAGGTGATCTCATCTAACCCTCGGCCAAGGGGAAGATGTGGGATCCTCAATTATTAAAAATAATCAAGTAATGTGTCATTCATGTTCAAATAAGACTTAATCTCAGGTTTCCCTGGACGACGGTCCTTGGATTCTCAGGCCGAGCGCTCATCACAGTCACGTTACAGTGTAAAGACCCCGGGTGTCGGGTAACAACACCTCACAGTCATGCATTGCATCATAAACATTATTTCAATGATGATATATTATGCGTAATTCATTTATTCATGATGCTCTAGATAGATATGTGTAATTGTGATGATTCTTGATTGTTTTCCCCACACCGCACACACTTGTTACGCTCACTGGGACGTAGTCTCATCCCACGATATGGGAATTATATTTCAGTTGTGCAGGATGAGTTTCAGGATCAGGACGAGAAGTAGAGGATACATGAAGTACCATAGATTAGACCTTTATTTCTTATTATCGTTATTGATTTGCTTAGGACTACCGTAGTCTTTTGTTTCGTTGTTTCCTAGGAAATTACTATGTTAATTTTGATGCATTGTATTGGAGCCTTGACGGCAACTTTGTTGGATTTTTCTATGTTTTAACTATGTAAAGTGGAGCTTTGGTAATGGTTGGATTACACAAGCGATTATGTTTTATTTTGATACGCGAAATTGACGAATTAATTTTATGAATTTGGAAATAGTGCTCCCAACAAGCATTATTTCTGAATTTAGAAATTAGGACGTTACACAAGCATTTGAAGCGTCCCTTATGTCCATTACCCATGGTGTCGATTCGGATTTCTACGAGCGTGTTAATTGAAGATTTACTCGTTGCCTATAAATGGACGCTGTCTAGAATCATTGTAAGTTACAGTTTTTTTTCCAATCACTCTAAACCTGAGTCTTTCAGTCAGTAAATTAACATTGTGTGTTTATCAAAAAATGAAATCCAGAGGAAAGACACCAACTAGATTCAGCAATAGGGTTCGCGCTAGGAGAACGGACCCTAACGAAGCAGATTCAAGGGTACTTCACGGCGGAAGATACTCTCTGAAAGTTAAGAAGGATAAGCCACCGGTTGTAGAAATATCTTTCAGGTATTTTTGTGTATACTTTGAATGAATTTATTTGAAGTGGGTTACATCACACCGTTTACATTATTGAGTGTCTCTGTTTTGTTTTTCATGTACTATTTCAACGCATGGCCATCATGATTCGTATCTGAATAAAGAATTTAATGACGAATGGAACCCTGTAACTGAGGACACCCAGCCGCAACAACAACAGGTATATTAATTTAACTTGTCTTTTAATTTTTTTGTTTATGATTACCATTAATATGAATGAATTCCTTTCAATGTAGGGGAACATTGAAGGTAGGGTTACTATAATGAAAAACAAATTGGAGAAAGTGATTAAGACAATGGACACATTATCTCAACATTTCATGAAAAATAATGGTCCTCAGATGACCACATTTCAATCACCCACAAATGTTTTTCCTGCACTTGGTCATGGTGGTCAAGATAACCATATAGTAGATAGAAGGCCAAAGGATGAGACAGAGAGGATTTTTCAAAAACTATGTGAAGGGGAAGTTGGTTTGAAAAATACACAGAGCAAAGGGACACAAAAAATTGAAAGAGGGATTAGTCAAACATCAGGTTCGGTGAAGAAATTATTTTCCTCACCATTATCTGCAAGAAAAAGTAACATGGTTCTTATGACTACAGCAACAGAATCTGGTTTTTATCTCAACTGCACTCACAATGTTGGCCATCAAGAAGGTTTAATAGGTCCTAATATCCCACAAGTAATTCTTAATCTTTGATTAAATCTAGTTAAGTTTTTTGGGTAAGAAGATAATTTTTTGAACTGTAATCCTAATCATATAAAATTGGTTTAATTTGTACTCAGTGCTTGAAAGATTTGTTTAAGCCAAACATGCCAATATCATTGAGCAAAGAGGAGGCTGAAGTGGCTGCATATGTCTTTTGCAAACTTCGTGATGAGTATGAGTATTTCATATATATTGAAAACTTTTACAATTTTAAGTCACCTAGAATGTTTAGAGTTTACTAATTATATGTATTTTTTGAGTGCAGGAAAGAGAGCATTGTGGCATCTCCACTTGGATACTGTGAGGGGGAGTAGGGCATGCCTGCAGAGTCTGAGGCCCAAATGTGAGATTGAGTAGGATGTGAGTAAACAACTAATAATGTCAAAACAATACTTTCAATACAAATAGACAGTAACTGTTGATTTAAAATTTATTTGTTTACAATAATCACTTATAATTTTTTATTCTTAGGTCATTAATCTGTCTGCTTGCATGCTTACAATGAGAGAGTCTGTTGATACCACATGCAATGCTGCATACTGGTTTTTACCAACCACCTTTGCAATATGAACTCTATCTTTTTACATTCAATTGTTTGATTTTATAAAATTTAATCGTGTTATTATATGTGTTAACAATGTATAATTATTTCTTTGTAACAACCCCAATAACAATTTGTATTGGCTTGGAACATTTCTGTTCCAAAAATGATAAGTGATTACAAAGCAACTTTTATGGGATGTGTAGACTTGATTAAGAAGGTATGTCTAAATACATTAATATAATCAATAGCCATCAATATATATAATACTATTTTTAATTAACTCAATATTATTATGTCATAGGTTTTTATCCCAGTGAATGATAACAATTATCACTGGTATCTTGTGGTCATTGATTTTGTTAACAAGGAGGTTGTTTATCTGGATTCCTTTCCATCCGATTCAAGAATTGTAGCAAGAATGAGAAGTGTCAAGATCTTGGTAATTATGTTCATTACAAAGTTTAAAATTCATACATTATTTATATACTAATAAATATTAAATTATACTATTAGGCCCTTTACATGGAGCATATGTTGCAAGACCCATCATTTTATCAATTTCAGAATACACCAAAGCCACTCGTGAGCCAATATCCTATTTATAAGCCAATTGATATCAGCACTCAATCTGGTGATGGGTAAGTTGATTAAAATTAAATGATTTAAAATTTTGATATGTACATGAAAGATCTGATGACTTTATTTTTAAATTCATGTCTGTGTAGGAATGACTGTGGAGCATGGGTTATAATGTGGATGGTGGAGATGGGATTGAATGGGTACAAAATCCAAGTTGATGAAGGGACAAGGCTAAGGATAGCTCTTGACTTGGCAATGAATCCTTACAACACACTTCAGGACCAAGTTAAAAACCGAGCAGAGACATGGATGCAGACTTTGGATTAGCTGACTTTTTTCATTTTGAAATTCTGAGCAATTGATAGATGTTTATATCAATTTTGTTTGGTTCTTATTTTGTTTCATGCTACAAGCCTTAGCCTTTCCCTGTTTTGCTTTTGATTGTTGCTCACTTTGCTCTGTGTAAAAAGGCCTTAGCCTTTTCCTGTTTTGGTTCCTTTAATCGTTAAAGGGTGTTGAACAATTGATCTAATTATAATTTTACTGCCAAGCACCTTAGCTTTTTATTGTTGAAATAGTATTCATTTGTCTAAGTTAATACTTTTCTATTTATGTGCTTGTATTTCGAAAATAAGCCTATGTTTAAGTAACAAATATACACTGTCTGTTATACCAAATGGTTACAAATATACTTTCAACAAAAATCTAAAAATAAGGATAAAATGTTGCTTAATTTGCTTGTAGTTACTTTGAGAATATAAAAGCATAGGTTTGTAACATCTTTCTTAAATAAGGAGAACAACAAATAAGTATGAGTTTGCCCTCGTAGGTTTGTATATGAAAACATTATTTAAAAAAGAATAGTTCACTATCTAATGAGGATGATTTTGTTAAGTTATTTAAAAAACTTATTTTCATAATAAGATTTAATTGTTAATAAAAAATTAGTCTGTTAAAAAAGTTAATTTACACAAGTTATTTTGAGAGGTTTGAGTTATAGTACTTTAGGTCGATGCTTACAAATGCGCTTTTGGAAATTTTAATAAGTAAATTCATATATTGTAACACAAAAATTGTACTCAAATAACCTTGTAAATTAGAGACAACCTAACATAGTCACTAAAGTAACATTCATCACAAATAAAATAGCTATAGTTTACAACCCAAAAGCTAAAATTTCATCAACATTGAAATGATCATGAGTAAATAGACACCTAACAAAGTAAGTACAAACAACTCCAAGCGTTTCCTTGACTCAGCTATATAAGTTTTCAGACTTGAAATTTCTGAGTGCAGATTATCAGTCATCATCTGAAACTCCATCTTACAAGCACAACACTCATTAGCCGATTCCAATACATTACAGGTAGAAGATGATTGATTGATCTTAGAGGGACCATCTAACCAGTCAAAGTATTTGCAACCCTGTGAAAATGAATAACTACATCAAATATATATATTTTTTATATCCATAAGGTTCAAAATTGTAACTTAAATGTTAAATAACTCACATCAAATTATTTTTTGCCTTATTGGAACAAATGAAATATCTCCTTCCTGGGTTTTTCTCAGACCAGGAAGTCCTCAAAACAGACAACATTCCACAAAAACAAATCCTTTCATGTTGCATGAAACCACTTCTTCTATTTGAAGAAAATGAATTTGAAGACATTCTCTGAACAGAATCTGAATCAGTATTTTTTTCAATTATTTGAAATCTGAAAAATCATGTGTAATCAATACAATGGTAGTATTTAATTCAACATAAAAAACTTATAATTTGGTAAACATACAACAACAAAAAATACAGAGTTTAAACAAGGAAAATACAGAACGAGAAAAATCAGACTTGCAAGCTCATCAAACTCATCATATCAACAAAGTATTATATGATCTAACACACAAACATATATATATATATATATATATATATATATATATATATATACTTATCCCATAAGATGTCATAATTAAGCTTGATTATATCAAGTTCATTACACAAAAAAACATAACTAAAGGCTTAACAAAAAAAAGGATCCCCAAGTATCGATAAAGCTAAGTCTGCATGTCCCATAACATCTATACCCCCTTGCGAATGATATCAACCTTGACCCTGTTTAATCCTTTGATTATTGTCCTAAAACCCCACTTGTCTCCTCTTTTCAATTTCATATCAGACACCAGCTGGTACCAAGGTTTGCCAAGGTGGCAATCTTTCTCACTTCCTGGGCGCCAAAGTAATGTACAGGAATAGTAGCGACCACCTCCAACCTCCAGGATCAACTCTGTCCAGTATTTACGAATAAACTCTTGAACAAACTTCCTGGGCATTGGCTGATAAAAAAACAAACAAAAAATTATAATGTGCTAATAAGATCAATGTAAATATTAATGAGTTATATTAAATGTGGACACTAACCAGAGTCTGTCCACCACGTGATTGACTCTTTGTAATCACTTTCTCAAAAGTCATGATTTGCCTTGGGGAAACTGTAGTAACACGACCAGAATGATTCACAACACCAACTCTAACATTGTTAGGATTGTGAGGTACACTCACAATAACTACCCCATGAGTGTTAGCACCGAGCATCTGATTTACAAGACGTAAAGGTGGGATAACAGGGGTGACAATTTTATTCATCTCTTCATCCTTCATCTCAATTTTGAATCTAATCCCACCCTCATATTTAAGGAACGTAGACAATTTCTTATCTAAGCGATAAAATCGCTTCAAATGTCCAACTCCTTCCCACATTACCACACTTCTGGCCCCAAATTTCAGTCCCATACTAAATCGATGATCAAAATCATCAATAAGCTCTACTATTGTCCCTAACACATCCTTCTTGGAATGATAAAAGTCAAATGGAAATGGAACATATGCACCTAAAAGGAAAGACATGACACTATTTAACTAATGAATAAATTATAAAAAGAATATCACATCAATATTAGAATAAACATTACCATTGTAGGATCAATCACAATTTTAAAAGACTCCATCTTCAACCAGATGCTAATGGACTTTTACACAACTCTGAAATTACTAAATCACATCATATATTAATAAATCAAATTGGGAAATTAGTAATGATCAAAGTACCTTCAATGCAACAAAATACAGAAGATCTCAAGTAAAGGACAAACTGATAGAATTAATTTGGATTACTAAACAGAGATCAAATTAGTAAATAGAGAAAGAATACTAACTCAAATCAAATACTGACAAAAAAAGGGAGCAATTTATGATGATAAAAGTAACTTCAAAAAGTACACAAAACATCAAAGGGAAAGGATAAACAAAGGACTGGACATGAGTGGACATGACACACAAAGTTCATGTAAATAAAAGGTTGATCCATCTACTTAAACATCAACAAAATAATGCAAACACGAATACCAAAGAAACAACAAAAATAAGTCTCAGTCATGAAAGGAAACATGAATTCCACAAATATTTCAAACAGAGACAAAAAATGCTATATAATAAATGAAGCAAAAAGAATGAAATGAGACTCAATACCAGCAAAAATTACACATTTTATAATATTATACCACAATCAGTGCAACCAACAAAACCCATGTACAGTACTGATCATAATCATAATCTTAATCTTATATGAAAAATTGGATTATGCATGAATGATGCTTAAGGAGTCGATTAGGGCACAAATGGAGAGAAAACCCACCGAATGCAAACTCATACAAATTACAGAACGGAAAATAAAACAATCAAGTGAAAATAACCACAATACACCGAACGAAGTAATAAAATAGAAAGCTTTTACATTCAAAGGTTCAACTCTTTCACTTTAGGGTTCATGAAAAACGCAAAACGATCGAAGCCGAATAATCAATCTTTGAAAGTTATAGCTAAGCAAAAACATATACATTAAGAGCTCACTCTCTGCAACAGGAAAATAAAATGAAATGGTAAGTATGCATACCGGTTTCGCAAGGAGAAGTCGGACGGAGAGCGACGATGACGAAGAACGGAGAAGACGAAGAAGTTCTGGAAATGAAGAGGTAAGAGGGCAAAGCTTTCGAAATGAAGTTTAATGTCACTTAAGGCACAAGTCTTCAGAGAGTATACCAGTTTCTCTCCCCAGTTTTGGAAGTTGAAGAGTTTAGCAATTTCTCAAACTAAATTTCTAAAAGACTACCACAACATTTTAAAAATTATAAAAAAGCAACATGGGGAAAATATGTAATTACAAAAGGTTTAGGGGAGGAAAACAAATAAATAGGATATGTCATTGGTAGTGACACATGGCATCATACTATTAAGTGAAACACTACAATGTACCGGTGCCCCAGTTTGTTAAATGCACCGGAGCAAGCACCTTATTTTTATCCATTGAAATCCTATAAAAAATAATGAAGCATTCATGATGGAAAAATGCCGGTGTTTATCTAATTTTCTTAGTGAAAATTAAGAATTTTGAATATCCTTGTTTGGTGAATAAAATATGTAAAGTTTACAATTCAACGCTAATTAATCCAACCCGTTAATAAATAAATTATAATAGAAAATTAAAGTTAAATTTATATATTTTACGAACAATATATATTATTTAGTTCTTAACTGTCATATTTTAAAATTTTTCCAATATCTATTTTTATGCATTACTTGTCTTTTTTTTTGTGTTAACTATAGGTATCCCCTATTATCAAGTTCAATCCTATTAAGTACCGTGACTAGTCACAGTGTATTACTTGTCTACATTGTTGAGAATTAAGTAAAATAATTAAGAAGCAGGATAAGATGTGCTTGTCTAAGTCCAAATGACCAAATCTCCAATGATCGAGGGCGAGGCTGATTTTTCTTTTTTTTCATTTCCACTAAATGAATATACGGCATACTTCAAATTTTACTTGTAATGGATTTATACATATAGAAATTAAGAAATATAATTAATTTTTTAAATTTTATAAAAGTTATTAAGTAATTTTTTAATATATCCTTTATTTTATTAATTACATTTTGTTTCATTTATCATTATGAAATATATAATTAAGAAAAAGAAAACTCATTTCACGCCTTGTCTCGTTGCAATGTGTAGGAATTTTTTAGGTAAAAAATATAAAAATGTTATTTTTATACTAAAATTAAGGTTAAAATATACTTTTCGTCCCTATAGTTTGGGTCAACTTTGGTGTCCGTCACTGTAGTTTAAATCCTTTGTTTTTTGTCCCTAAACTTTCTAAACCCCCAATCATTGGTCCTTGTCCGTAAGTGAGATCTGTTAACTTGATGAGTTGGGTAATAAAGGTTACATGTCAGCCTCAATAGTGAGTCTCAAATAACAGATTGATCATCTAATTAATTTTTTTATTAATTTTTTAATTATTAAAATAGCCATAATTATGAAATTTGATTTTTTATCGGGTAAAAATTGCTCAGGCGAAAATCCTAATATAGTAGTTAGGCTTATTTTGATAATTAAAAATTAATAAGAAAGTTAACTATATGATTAGTTAGTTATTTGGGGCTATTATTGAGGCTCACATGTAACTTTTATTACCTAGCTCATCAGGTTAACAGATCTCACTGACGGTCAGGATCATGCATTGGGGGTTTAGAAAGTCCAGGGACAAAAAATAAAGGATTTAAACTATATGGACGAAAACTAAAGTTGACCGAAACTATAGGGACGAAAAACATATTTTTCCCTAAAATTAATTATGAAAAATTAACAAAACAAAAGTTTCAATTAAAAGTGCCACATGTAATTTAATAAAAAATGAACATTTTGATTAAAAAACAATTCATCTCTATTTTACGAATACAGAGCAAAGTGAACATGTACTTTACGTAATCCTAAAAGAGGAATTGTTTTTGTACATGTTGTATATGTACAACATGGAGAGAGAAAGAGAGAAAAGAGAGAGAAATGTGAGATGTGATGGATGATATAATGGAGAGAGGTAGAGAGAAAAAGTGTGTTATATAAGTTGTTGTAGGAAAAACTTATCTCATCCTAAAATCTACATTTATCCTATAAATTATTACAAACAAATATTCAAACGCATATACAGACCTCGTATGGGCAAAAAGAAATAATGACATATATAATTCATATAGAACCGTAAAAAACTAAAAATTACGGAAAGAAGAAAGGGAAGAAAATTAAACAAGAAATTAAATAAACAAAAAACTTAAATTATTTAATGCGCACTAGAAATCAGAAATCGACCTCGCACTTGGTGGGGTCAAACGCATCCAGCATTTTTCCATCAGAACTAGAAGGAACCTTAAGCGCACATTTGGCCTTGGGCTTCATGTCGCCGGGTATGAAGTCACCAATCTTGAACCTAATCCTGAAGTAGAGCTTGATATCGATAGGGAAAGCCCCATCTTTTTTATCTTCGTTGAACTCATTGTGATCGAGCACCATCACGCGCTGGCCAGAGAAAACAGCACTCATGCGGTCGGTGGCCTTGGTGTTCTGGAGGTAGGAGCGCCAAGCCATGATCACGTTTGTTGTGGAGAAATTAGAGCCCTGGTAGAAAGCGTTGGCTTCAGCCACGTCGTAGTAGATCTTGAGCTTTTTGTTTGGGTTGCGGACAGTGAAATTGACAACGAGGTTGTAGCGGAGGATGTTGCTGGTTGTGTAGTTGAATTGGGTCAGTTTGGCTTCTGTCACGTGATATTTGAAGGAGCGGGGTTGGATGAGGATCCACAAGACGAGGATCACGATGCAAACGAGGACGATGATGGAGACGAAAAACCACCACAAGATGCGAAAGAGGCAGCAACAACATGATGAGCATCTTCTGCCACGGTGGCGCGGTTGTTCCGCTGGTGGAATAGAGGGGTCGTAGTTTGCACTTGCAGGGTTCAATTCTGGTTGTTGTTTGTTATCAGCCTCAGCCATGTTGCAGCAAGTTAATGAATGTGATTATGAGTTGTGTGGATTGAAATGTTGAAGGGGTTTTTTGAGTTTTGCTTTTTTGGCACAGAAGGGCACATAAAACGAACAAACGCGGTTGTGACTTGCGTGGGCGTGCTTGACTGCCTCTTATCATGTTTGACACTTAGCCACATTTTGAAGTTTCCAGTCAAAAGCAAAAATTGAGCCCTTGTCTGCCGCAAGTTAGTGAATATGAGCCAAGTTTTTTTCCCCCAAGCCCAGGTTGTGAATTGAAATATTGAAGTGGTTTTTATTGAAAAAAACACTGGTTTTTTTTAATTTTGGCGAAGAGTGGTACATAAAATTAAAACAAACGCGATTGTAACTTGTGTGTGCGCGCTTGTCTCATTCGGTAGTTTCCAATCAAAAACAAAAAATTAGAGTGACTACTTGAATGGGCCGGACCTAATAGAATGACTGGCTTGTCCCAAACTAGTGTGAGACCCGTGCAGATGCACGGGTCACACATTCACAATAATTAAGGATTATGAATTTTACTTTCTTGATTTTAGAAGAAAAATTAAATGATTATAAACTTAAAGAATTTTATATAGAAATCAAATCCATGTTTTTTCGTCCATTATTTATTGCTCCCTAATCTAAATTGTCAATAAAAAATAAGACCATCAAAAAAATATTTGATTCCATTCCACTTCGACAATAACGACAATAATTTTTAAAATATAAAACCTGACATTAAACTTATATTTTAATGAATTTAATTTAACATCTTTAGTATAATTTCTTTTTCACATTTGTTGTTTAAAATATATAACAAATAATTTGGAGACAATTACGTGATACAAAACTTGTATAGATTATTTTTTTTAATTTTTACATATATAAATGAACCCTCAAATTATTTTCTTCATGATAAAAATAACCTAACAAATAACGGGAAATTTTGCATTGTGAGTGTGCCACATAAATTTTTTCCCTGAAAAAAAGGTCCATTTACATATATATTGTTAAAAAATTAATACATATTATCATAAATAAAATATTATTACATAATTATTTTTTTAAAAGTTTCCAAATATATATTCCAAATGTCTCTGTTTTTATATTTAACTAGTGATGTACCCATGCGATGCACGGCAGAATTAGAGAGTAAAAATTACATAATAAAAAAATATAATGTTATAAAACTCTAAATTGTAATAACAAATTACGCAAAAATACATTTTTTTAAATGTATCATGAACAACGAATGTTCAAAGGATTCATGACCTCTATAATTCGTCTTGGTGCTGCAGTTCCCTCAACATCATATTAATAATTTTTATATAAAATTTTCATCTTTGATGAATTATATTTGCCTCTTGAAATATATATATATAATATTAATATTTCAATATTAATGAACTTTTATATAAAGATTTATTCTCCCAGAATAAATGAAAAAATATTATAATTTTTTTAAAAATATGATTTATCAATATAAACACAATTTAATTATAAAAAGTCATTACTTTTATTTTTTTAAAGTATTATACAACTAAAATGAAAAAATATAAGTGAAACACTTATAATCAATAAAAATTTATATTAAAAAATAATTAAACTGTAATTTTAGTCGTTAGATATTAATGAGTTTTTAACTAAAATGTCATTTTTGTCTGGTATATTCTTATATTATAATTTAGATATTAATAAATTTTTATTTAGAAATAATCATCACAAAGTTTAATATTTAAATTTTATTTTAATATTAATACTATTCATCCAATTCATCCAAGAACTTTAATATCAACGAATTTTTATGTATTTTCTTCATCTATAATTTATTCTTACCATATAGTTCAAATATTAACAAGTTTTATTGTAAAACCTTCATTCCCATGTGATTTTATTAATTAATATTATTAAGACTTTCCTATACTTTAGGTCATCATTTAAACGATTACCCTTACTTTTTATTTATTGTCATTTAACAATAAAAAAACAATTAATCTAAGTTAAAATAGAAATTTTAATGAAACAATAAAAAATTATCAATCTGCATTAAAATTAAAAAGTTATCCACTTGTCATGTGGAATTACACATTAGAATTTTAATAAATTAAGTATTATTACTTTCATGTAAAATGAGCATCCCAAAGTGATACATGTTAACCCTTAAATTGTTATATCTTTAAATATATTACCTTTTATGATGTGGATATTAATAATTTACATGAAAAATTTATAATTCTACGTGTTATATATATATAATCTTGCCCACGGTGACTTAAAACAATGAAACCCCTAAATCAAGTTTGGTTTTTTACTTGTTAAAACTATGTATAAAATTAGATGTTATAGGGATTCGGGTTATTAACATGAGGTTCTAGGTTCAAACTTCATTGCTTTTCATGTACACCAAAAAAAAATTAGATTTTATAGTAAAGCATTTATTTTAATTTTAATCTT
Source organism: Sesbania bispinosa (assembly GCA_026901365.1). Lineage (NCBI taxonomy): Eukaryota > Viridiplantae > Streptophyta > Magnoliopsida > Fabales > Fabaceae > Sesbania > Sesbania bispinosa. Next base: position 114,369 of record QLOH01000854.1, read on the forward strand.
AAAATTGTTATATTTTCAAATATATTACCTTTTATGATGTGGATATTAATAATCCTACGTGTTATATATATATATATATATATAATCTTGCCCACCGTGACTTAAAACAATGAAACCCCTCAATCAAGTTTGGTTTTTTACTTGTTACAACTATGTATCAAGTTAAATGTTATAGGGGTTTGGATAGTTTAACATGAGGTTCTGATTCAAACTTCATTACTTTCCATATACACCAAAAAAAAAATTAGATGTTATAGTAACGCATTTGTTTTAATTTTAATTGATAATTTGGCAACAAACATTATGAAAAGGAGACCAACAATGACCTTGGTTCCACAATGTGTAATTCCACACCGAAAAGGACATTTTTAATACTCCCTTTGGTGTTCTTTTATGCCCAGCGAAATCCAACATGCAATAATTGATAAAAAAAAATAAAAATAACCATATCCATACAAAAGGAGACCAACCATGACCTTGGTTGCACGATGTGGTCTTCATCAGCATAAAAGCTCAACATATGAGAAATTTTGATAGCTCATACAAAGAAATGTAATGAATTTGATCATCTTATGCATCAATTCAGAAAAGCACATCTTATTACTCAAAGATTCAAAAAATACAAATAGATGTCGAGTCCCAGCTAAAAGTACTGTTAAGATGAAAATATAAAAACTTTTCGGGATAACTAAATCGCTAACAAAATTATAATTGTGCAGTCCATAATAATCCATAATTGGTAAAATTTCCTATGAGAATAAATGCAGTTCTTTTTAAAGCTAAGGTCATCTGCACCTGACACTATGATAACACCACTACCTAGATTTTTCTCCAACCCGAATAAATAAAAAAAAATGTAAGTCTATTTCTTTAAGAATGATTCCTGAGTAGAAGGAAAACAAAAGAACTTTACCCACAAAAGCTTCTTTGTTATTAGGTGAGATATCTATCTTCCATGATTCAATTAAATAGAGAATGAAAATTATTTCAATAGAGCAAATACTCAGTAACCTGACCTGGAAGCTAAATGAACTTTGTAAAACAGTTCATGCTAACCCTGTATTAATCTTGATTAACGTTGTATCAATATGCTCAGGAGCAAGGGACTTTAAATGCTTGTCAACCATCCTAGAAACATTCTTAGATACAACATCAGGCACATGTTAGTGTGCATGTCACATACCAACGGATATATTAACATGTTACAATTAACGAACAATATTTTAGGCACAAAACATACTTGCATCGATAGAACCTGATCCTTATGGTAAAAATGAAAAATCACTTTCTCACATCCAGTGGACTCACCTAAAAAATCCTCTTCAGTTATCTCCATGTATTCCTCGTGACCTTTCTTCTTCCATGCCTCCAATTCCTCTGCTTCTTTATATTAAAGACAAATCAAATAACCAATAGTGTAGTTCTTTACAAACAACATAAAAAAACATTTGAACATCTTTGTGCATCTTTTAATGTATGGAGATCACCTTTTTAAGAGCTACATTCTTATCTGCATGAAATTTCTCCAACAGAATATGCTAACATCACCATTGTGCAGTTTAAAAGGTATGTATGGAGTTATAATCATTCAATGAAAAATCAATAGAGTGAATTCTAAAAACTTTACAATATTATACATGTGACTGTATTTTATAGCATTCCCAATTATTGCTTTTTCAATCAATGGTTATAACTCTGCAGTCTGCACTTTACACTCGAAATTGCAGCCCTCAATTTAGAGGAGCCAAATCCGAAAAATAAATATGCAACGGTCTTGCTTTCCTGAAAAACCATTTTCTTCTCTGCCATCCAAAACTCATATTATGAAATATTTTCCATTTTTCCTAGAAATTAACCTCAAAACCCCCAACCCTGCAATTTTAAATGGCAGTGCTGCTCACAACCACAAGTAAAGCTCCAAAACTTTAATTCTTCTCTTTACAACTACAGAGTTCAGACTAAAACTTATAGGCCCTACATAATCCTAGCCGTAGTCATCTAGAACCCCTAATCATTTCTGCCACATAGGTACTTTAGAATCAACTGCTTTAATTTCAGCCATCTTGCCAATGTTTGGAATGCATATCTTAATCATACCAACCGTAAGTCAATCTACAGCCCCCCGTAGAGTCACTCTGCAATTTTTTTTGGAACATACAGTTCTGCAAGTTAAAACAAAACTCTGAAGCCAAGAGCCCACCAAAGTCTCAATGCATGTTATTTATCATACACCACCAAATAGCATAATATCCTTAGAACAACTGTCTTCTACAAATTTATGGAAGAACTCTGCTCTGCTTTTCTATAAGCTAGAAATTCTATGTAATTTACCACCTGAAATCTGACCACTCATCATTTCAAAGTTGTGGAACACTAAGAGGAAAAAAACTAATTAGTATAAATGCCATCTTCAATCATGAAACTTTCACATTATTATAAGCATAAAGATATAAACTACAGATAACAAAGAAATAAAAAAGCTTTGACATTGCATATATTAAAACAACAAAAAGGGGGGATGCAAATCTTTTTACAACAATGTACATTGACAAAATAAACAAAAACTATGGTCTTCTTCGTACCACAGCGACACCCAGAAATTAAAAAATACCAAAAAAAAGTTCTATAGATTATAATAGATTGCAATAAATTATGTCGATCTTTTCATTGCAAAGATTTGATATAGAAAACATGGGGCTTTTAACCATTGGTGTGCCAGAAATTGAGGAAAGTAAATTACAATAATTTTAAAAGTAATCACAGTCACAACTTACCAAACAAAAGAAAATTTTAGTCTTCACAGCTTCCCATGAATTATTTTGATGCATCTCGATCAATATCTCACTCAGCTACGTCACTATTCAAAACTTCCCAAATAAGAAGGGGAAAATGCTTATCTGAAGTGAATGCTATTCTGTGAAGTCCTATATATCAATACATACCAAGAGTAAATCATAAAAGAACAATGTGAGGAAGAAAACAAAAATAAAAATAAAAAACAATTTAAAAAAACTATTTTAGACATCCAAAATATAATCACATAGTTGGATCAAAATGCAACCACATCCATAAAGAAAAATGCATATCTTGATGATGATTTAGAAGACAAATCAAAATGCAACCACATCCATTAACTATGGTTTCTCCTATCATTCCTTTGGATACAAATTCATTTAACACATAAGCATTATAAGTTACATTCAACACAATTACATTCTTCCTAAGGGTGTTCTTAAAAAAATAAAAGCTTTATTTAATGGATAAAAACTAAAACTGAACCAAAAGCATGCATGGCTAGAAATTGCTTGACATTGGAAACAAAAAAGGTAAAAATGGAACACAATAATCCCGCCTCACAGTACGCTAATGTTTCAGGTAACTGATTGTTTTTTTTTTTCAAAATCAAGAAAAACCACTGTTTAGGGTTTAGGAAGAGGATCACACGGTCAAATGAAAACGTTCAGAAGAATTTTCAGAATTGGTAATAAAAAGCATCCACAATCAGTCAATTAGAAAACAAAGCATAATAGGGTTTATTGCACATTTCAGTTTTATGCAAAAGTAAAAAATGCAGAAACAGGGAAGAAAGAACCCTAATTAGTGCAATTTAATGTAGTAAAATAGGGGGCATAAACCCTTACATTGTCGAGACCACTGCCACATCCAATCTCATGGCCAAACCTGACTGCCGCATCGCTAAGCCACCACCTCTACGCAGGTCGTGCCCCACAGCCATCTCCCTGCAGGAGGAAAATTTTAGACCCAGTAAAATATAAAAAAAAACAAATAGACATGGTGATAGGAGAGAACCTGTCAGCAACGACTACCACTGCCTTCAATCTAACTTCCAAACACAATAACATCACCAACCTTAAAATTCTGATCTTCAGTAGGGGGAAACATTGTCAGGCAAAAAGAAAAATGCGAGATGGAGAGCAACAGGGAAAATAGCGTGAAGGAGAAAAATAGAAAGAAGACCAGATGAAGAGCAGATGAAGAAGAAGGAAATCGGTAAAAACAACTCTCTGATGACAGAATGAAGGAGACCGAGGAAGAGACGGTCATTATTCACGCGTGTTGAATACATGTGCCCCTATTAATTGTTTCGGCGAGCAAGAAAACGAAGAGTCGAAAAAAGAAAGAGAGCGTCATTGATTATCGAGATCTGAATTCAAATTTTTAAAAAAAGTGTAATAATTCTGGAATAAAATTAGTGGCAATTTTACCTTTATTTTTCGCGAGAATAAAAAGTACCAGATTTCCTTTTTTTATTAGGAAAAATAATAATAATAATAAAATAAATAATAAGATTTAATAAATATAAAGATTTCAAATATTCAAATTTTAAATTTTAAAAATCTCAATCAACCACCAGATTCAATATGATTGATTGTCTATAATGGTGGTTAAAACAATGAAATAAAAATCTTTTAAAAACATCAATAATTATTTAAAGAATTGATAAAAAAAATATGGAAAGAAAGTAATTGATTGAGACTTCAATGAGGTGTAAATGGCATTGGATTCTGAAATTTGAAATCTGCCCATTAATATGATTGGTTGAGCATGATTGCTATGTTTAATAAAAATGGAATAAAAATATATAAGAAGAAAAAACCTTTCATTGGTTGCTTCTAATAACGATGTTTTTGGAGGGAAATTGACATCACAAGGGGGTGACACATCACATCAATAGATCGGACATAAACTGTCTTTTATATAATAAATTGATTTATTTTGTTCCTATTAAAAATAATTACTAATTAATTTTTTTAAAAGTACTTTTAATTTATATTTGGCTTAATTCCACTTTTGGTCCCCCTATTATCATCAATCCGCGATTTTGGTCCCCCTACTTTTTATTCGCGATTTTGGTCCCTCTAACACATAGATTTTGAAAATAGGGGGACCAAGATTTTGAACTAATTCGCGAATTTGGAATAATATGGGGGCCAAAATCGCGAAAAAAAAGTAAAGGGACCAAAATCACGAATTAATGATAATAGGGGGACCAAAAGTGCAATTAAGCGTATTTTTTATAAACAAATGGTAGAAGATTTGCAATTACAAAATTATGAGCAGAAAGCCGCAGCAGAGTGATTTGAAAACTATGATTACTTATTTTTTTGCCGAATACTTTTATTAAAATTAAGAATTGAGGGTTAAGTTTGTTAAAAGTTAAAACAACAGTGACTATTAACTACTATTTTGATGAATAACTAATTGATATTGACTACTAGAGGTGGCAAAATGGGACGGGACGGCCGGCCAACTCGCCCGAACCTGCAAAATGGGAGGGCCTGGGGCAGTCAAAGTAGAGACCCATATTTTTGCTGGGCTTTTTAGCCCGAAAATAAAAAACCCGATCTTAAACGGGTTCGGGCCGGGCTGCCCAAGCGGGCTAACGGGCAGCCCGTTTTTTTATTTAAATGCCTTGTTGTTTGAATGTTTCGTTGCTGGGCCTAAGTGCAGCCATGTTCCCTGTAGTAGATATCTCAGCTCTTGTCACATTCAGCCCATTTTCTTCGAACGTTCTCATCACCTCTGCTAGAAGCCCTTGCCTATCTTCCGTGCATAACTCTAGCCTAACACCTTGTATTCAAATAATTAACAATAAATTAATTTAGCTAGTTCACATAACAAGGTCATCACAATTTAACAGATAAAAGTGAGATCAAGCCAGCAAGGATACAATACCTCCTGAAGTGGCAATGTATTCATCGTTAATTAAGCATATAAACCAAGCTAACCGACCAAAAAACAACACATTTGAATAAGTTAGTTTTTTTTAACCGGCCCGGCCCGCACAAGCCTGCTACCCGCATAGGACCGGGCTCGGGCACTAATTTCACAGGACCGATTTTTTGCTGGGTATTTTAGCCCTGCCCGCACAAGCCCGCTACCCGATGCAGGCCAGGAAGCTTGTTTTTCCACCTCTATTGACTACTATTAGCGGGCTGCTTCACGGATATGCCAATTATGCAGAAAATCATTTAACACATTGTTTAAGTCATATATAACATTGAGCATATAGAAATTAAATATAAACCCATATAGTATTACAATGGTTACCAGGAAGCTTTGCTGGAAAAGAAAGAATACAAATAAAATGCAAATTGTGCCCAGTAAACCAACTAGTCCAGCAAGAAAAAGCAAAGTCCAAATTGAATGTGAAACAAAGTTCCATGTTCAACACTAATACATCAAGCAAAACATGACACCTAAGCACCAAGTAATTAACTATGCCCACCAGCTACCTGTCCAGAATTATGTGTTTTATAAATGTTATATGAAGTCCTTTGACCTGAAATCACTACGATTCCTACATAAGGAATTATGTGTTTTAATTATCATCAAACGTTGCCTATAACAAGGTGATCATAAAGTTGTTATTTGGATACATAATAAATTATGTGGTGGGATATGAGTGACCTAGATGGGATTTGTCCCTCCTATGTAACAGGAGTTATATCTGTAGGCCTCTTGATGAAGTGAGACTGCAAAATGCATGGCCATGCTCAGGAGGATAAACATGAGATGTTTATTTTCTGTACAGTCTACTTGAGGATCAAGAAAACATAAATTGAACTATACAAGGTTGACACATTCCATGCCCTTGTGTTCAATTAGATATTTGGAAAAGGACAGATCATATAAATTATCATAAAATATGATTCATCAAAGTTTTTGATAATCTCAATATTTGGATAGTGATGTATTGTTAGATACCGCTCACTATTTATGATATTAAATATAAAAAGGTTTTATTTTAATATCATAACCAACTATTAAAAGCCTATTGGGTCACACGCATATAACAAGCCGCTAGGAAAAGATAATAATTTTAATTTGATTAGAATTATAACCTAATGGGCCAGGCCCATATGTGTTAGGGATAAAGTGAGTGAAGGGTAAAACCCTAGCCACCACTCTATAAATAGAGCACGAGATGCATTACCCTAGACATACGAGTAGTCACTCTTACTCTCTAAAACACTACTAGCAGAATTGAGGAGGGTTTCCTAGTTCGGCCGTTGGCGTGGACACTACTAGAGACGCGACTGCTATTGCCTCGTTTACAATCCTCATAAGTCATGTCATTATGTTTCATGCCTTTTATGCCTTGATTCGTGTTTTCGCATTAACGATCATAACAAGGGAGGGAATCCATTTATTCCGCTGCACCCTGACCACATGCTTGATTCCCTTCACGTTATGCACGCTAGACAAAGAACGATGATGAACTTGAAATCGTGGGAGAGAGGAAGAGTATGAGTGAAATGAGACAGAGATAAAGTTTAAAGAAAAAATTCATATATTAAAAGTGTCACATATTTAGGACTTAGCCATGAAAGGAAATCTGCCAAAGAATCCTTGACGTCAATTAAATAACTTTAGTCTTTAACGACAGTTTTAAAAAATTGTCATTATAAACAAAGTTTTAGTGGGTTGTTTTTATTAGCTACTAAAAATTTGAATTAAAGATAAAATGCAGGCAGATAGCTTATGGCCACCAAAAAATTACCATTAAAAAAATACTTTTTGTTGTAGTGTTTGTTGAAGGGTTGAGCAAGTGGGTTGGGTGGGTTGGAGGACCTACCCCATCCCACCATTTTTTGGAGGGTTAGGTGGGCTAGCCTGCCGAACCCAACCCACTTTGTTAATCGTAAAACACAGTATAATAGAATTCCCAAAAGCACACTAATAGAAATAGAGAATAATAGAAACACTTGTCTCCTAACAAGGAACCCACTTGTGATTTGGCATATCAACTTCTAATAGAAATGTTTATGGTTAGAAGTTGACATCTAATTAGGAATATTTTTCAAATGAATTACAACTTTCTGTTATAGGTATTCTAATTATTTTTAAATATATTTTTTTTGGTTACAAGGAAAATAAAGACAGCAAGGAAGAACAAACTAAGCTAATGAATCATCTAAGAGTAGCTCATTAGGAGGCTCCTCCCAAAACTCAGATTCAACTGCTAAACTATGACCTCTTTTAGCAAGAAAATCAGCAACCAAATTAGCTTCCCGAAAGACATGAACAAATTAAACTCTCATGGGTCTTGACAAAATACTCCTAATATATGATAAGATAGGTCTCAGGCTTGTATCCAAAGGAGAAGAGTTGTTGCCAATAATATGGGTGGCTTCCAAAGAATCTGACTCGCAAATGACATCAGTAATGCCTATGTTCCAAGCCATATCCAAGCCCCTACGCACCGCAAGAAGCTCCGCCTCCAAAATGGATTAAAAATATATTTATTTTGAAAAGTAAAAAAAATTGATTAAAAAATTAAATGGATTTAATGTAAAAAAAATTTACACTGACAGTACATCATTGGACGTCTGTGCAAAATTTTTTTACACTGATAATGTATATATATTAAACTCAAAACAAATTCCTATTGAAAAGATACAATACTTTAAAAAAAATATTTTCTATTTCCTATAGATCAATTTTGTCATCGTGTGGAGACGATCTCTTGATTTTATTTTTCTCCAGTCTCTTTGCTTGATTTAACCAAGTTTAAGAGTAGACTGCATGCACAAGCACTTGACTAAAATGTTATTAAGCCACCATTTTTCTATGTCATGCCAGCTGTATATATTATCATCCTTTTAGATAATAAAATAAAAAAACACATTCTAATATATTTTTAATTAGGAGACTCTTCTGATGATAAACTCACATATGAAAAGAATAAATAATAGTAGAATATTCGCACAAAAGTCAACTTTGTATATATACTATTTCATGTGTTAGTTATGACAGTTATGACTTAGGAATGAGTTTGTTATTCTGTTAGGTTGTTATTTCAGTTAGGTTAGTTAGTCGTTGCTCTCTAAGTTGCCTATATATAGTACTTTGCTGTATGGGGAAAGGCATGCGTGTGTTAGTGAGCGAGAACGATTGCGGGAAGAACCTGTCTGAAGTTAACAGGGTGTAACCTTGTCTAAAACAGCTTGTCTGAAGCTGGGTTGTCTGAAATAGAGAAACGTTTTTCTCTTGCATATTTTCTTCTCTCTTTTCGTGTTCTTTGATTCTTTTTCTTTTAAGCTTTCAATTTCTTGTTCTTACCCAACAAGTGGCGCCGTCTGTGGGAAAGAAAGTGAAAAGGAAAGATAATCAAGAATGGCAACGAAGTTTGATATTGAGAAGTTCTCTGGAGCAAATGACTTTGGGTTGTGGAAAATCAAGATGGAGACTATCTTGATACAACAAGGATGCGGGGAAGCGTTGAAGGGGGAGGTGAACATGTCATCATCTTTAACGCAGGCAGAGAAAAAGAATATGGTAGACAAGGCAAGGAGTGCAATCGTTCTGTGTCTTGGTGATAAGGCACTCAGAGAGGTGGCGAAGGAGAAAACAGCTGCAGGTATGTGGACCAAGCTGGAATCTTTATACATGACAAAGTCTTTGACTCATAGACTCTGTCTAAAGCAACAACTTTACTCGTTCAAGATGGTGGAATCAAGAACGATTGAAGAACAGTTGGCAGTTTTTAGCAAGATTGTTGATGATCTTGAAAACATTGGTGTGAAGCTTGAAGATGAGGACAAGGCCGTTATTCTTCTCAATTCTTTACCTAAGACCTTTGAGCATTTCAGAGATGCTCTACTGTACGGGAAAGATCAGATGATCACTCTAGAGGAGGTTGTGACCTCAGTTCGAACCAAAGAGTTGAAGAAACTTCAAGATTCGAAAGGTGTAGAGGAGGTTCCCTCTGGTCTAGTTACAGTGAAGGGCAAGGGAAAGAAGTCAGAGAACAAAGGGAAGAAGGCAAAGTCTGAAGGCAAGAAGCAGATCAAATGTTTCAAGTGTCAGAAGTTGAGTCATATCAAGAAGCATTGTCCTGAGAAAGATGCCCAGGAGCATAGGAGACAGGAAACTGCAGGTGTTGCAGAGGCTTCTGAAGGATATGAATCTGCAGGTGTTTTGGTAGCTTCGTCTGAAGACTCTCTGAAGAGTTGGGTTATGGATTCAGGGTGTACCTATCACATGTGTCCTGTGAAAGATTACTTTGAGACCTTAGAACTGAAGGAGTATGGATCTGTACTTCTTGGGAACAACAAAGCTTGCAAGGTGCAGGGCATTGGGGCAATCAGACTCAAGATGTTTGATAACAGAGAGATGTTGTTGCAGGATGTGAGGTATGTTCCAGAGCTCAAAAGGAACCTTATGTCCATTAGCATGTTTGATGTTATGGGGTATTCCACTAAGGTGGAGGGTGGAATGATGAAGGTGTCCAATGGAGCATCCATAGTTGCTAAGGGGAGAAGAAGTAATGGGTTGTACATTCTGGAAGGATCAACTGTCATTGCACATGCATCAGTTGCTAGTCAGTCTATGGTAGACAAGACTAAGCTATGGCACCTACGTTTGGGCCATGTTAGTGAGAAAGGCTTGGTGGAGTTGGAGAAGCAACAACTGCTGATGGGTGATAAGCTTCAGAAGCTGGATTTCTGTGACCAGTGTGTTTTGGGTAAGTCTCATAGAGTGCAGTTTGGGACAGGAGGGTATGGACTTACATTCTGAGGAACAAGACTAAGACATTTCAGAAGTTCAAAGAATGACATATTCAAATAGCTAATCAGCAGGGGACCAAGCTGAAGGTACTGAGAACAGACAATGGGCTGGAATTTGTTTCAAACGAGTTTAATAGTTTTTGCAGGAACCAGGGAATCAAAAGGCATAAAACTGTGGCAGGGACTCCTCAACAAAATGGACTTGTTGAAAGGATGAACAGGACCATTCTGGAGAGACTCAGATGCATGCTTTTGGGAGCAGGGATGCCTAAGATCTTCTGGGGAGAAGCTGTAAACACTGATGTTTATCTGATTAACAGGTGCCCTTCGTCTGCTTTGGGGTACAAGACACCTATGGAAGTTTGGAGTGGAAAACCAGCTAATTACTCCAATCTGAGGGTGTTTGGGGCTTTGGCATATGCACATGTCAAGCAAGATAAGCTGGAGGCACGAGCTGAGAAATGTATCTTCCTTGGATACGCTGATGGAGTCAAGGGATATAGGCTATGGAGGTTAGAACCTAAACCTTCAAAGTTTATTATCAGCAGGGATGTAACATTTGATGAGACGAGAATGGGAATGCTTGGTGGAGACTCTGAAAATGGGAGGCAGAAAGCTCACATTGAGGTGGAGGCATCTACGAGCAAACTGAGGGAGGATCGTCTGAAGACTTCAGAAGGTGCTACTTCAGAAGGTACATCAAATGATACTTCAGCAGGTTCAGACTTCAGAAGGTCTAAAAACTTCAGACGGTCTGAAGACTTCAGACGGTCTGAAGACTTCAGACGGGCTGAAGACTTCAGACGGGCTGAAGACTTCAGACGGGCTGAAGACTTCAGAAGGGCTGAAGACTTCAGAAGGTCAGAACGCGTTGAGAATGACTATCAGCTAGCTCGTGATAGAGAAAGGAGGGTTCCAAAACCTACCAAAAGGTTTGTACATGCTGACCTTATCTATTATGCTCTTAGTATGGCTGAAGATATACAGGGTTCAGATGAACCAAGAAACTTCAGAGAGGCACATGAGAGTTCAGAGAGGCGGCAATGGCAACGTGCCATGGAGGAGGAACTTGATTCGCTGAAGAAGAACAACACATGGAGACTTGTAGACTTACGTGAGGCACAGAAGGTAATCAGATGCAAGTGGGTCTTTAAGAAGAACGACGAGATTCCTGGTGTTGAGAAAGCGAGGTTCAAGGCAAGACTTGTGGCTAAGGGATTTACACAGGTTGAGGGTGTGGATTATAATGAGATATTCTCACCAGTTGTAAAGCACTGTTCTATCAGGATTTTGATGTCAATTGTAAACCAGTTTGATTTGCACCTGGAGCAATTGGATGTCAAGACAGCATTTCTGCACGGAGATCTGGATGAAACCATTTACATGGAACAACCAGAGGGGTTTGCTGAGGATCAGAGAGTATGTCTACTTCAAAAATCATTGTATGGTCTGAAACAAAGCCCAAGGCAGTGGTATAAGAAGTTCGATGATTTTTTGATGAGAATGGACTTCAGCATGTGTAGTTATGACAGTTGTGTCTACATTTTAAGAGAAGAACAAGACATTTTGTACCTGCTCTTGTATGTAGATGATATCCTGGTGGCTAGCCGTAACAAGCACATGATCAATCAGCTCAAGACAAGCTAGGTTAAATTCAGAATTTGAGATGAAGGATCTTGGAGTGGCCAAACGCATACTTGGCATTGATATAGTAAGGGATGAGTCAAAGGGTGTACTGCGTCTAACTCAGGAGGCCTATCTGAGGAAGGTTATGAAGAGGTTTAGGATGCATGAATCTAAACCTGTGGGCACACCCTTAGGACACCACATGAAGCTCTCAAGGAGTCAAGCTCCTGATTCAGAAGATGAAAGGAGGAAGATGAATGATGTTCCTTATTCTAGTGGAGTTGGGAGCATCATGTATGGGATGGTCTGTACTAGACCAGACTTGGCTCATGCTGTGAGTGTTGTCAGCAGGTTCATGGGAGATCCTGGACAAGCACATTGGGAGTCTCTGAAGTGGATCCTCAGATACCTGAATGGAACTCTGGATTCAGGATTGCTATATCAGAAGAAGCGGTACCTTTCTGAAGGTGGAGCTGCAATTGAAGGGTTCGTTAATGCAGACTATGCAGGATGTGTGGATACACGAAAATCCTTATCAGGGTATGTGTTTACTCTATTTGGAACTGCAGTGAGTTGGAAGGCAAACCTTCAATCAGTGGTAGCACTGTCTACAACAGAGGCTGAGTATATTGCGTTGTCTGAAGGAGTGAAGGAAGGTCTATGGTTGAAAGGCATGTTGAATGAGTTTGGAATTGAACAGGAGTGTGTTCAGATTCATTGTGATAGTCAGAGTGCTATTCACTTGGCCAATCATCAGATGTACCATGAAAGGACCAAGCACATTGATGTGAAGTTTCACTTTATCAGAGAAGTGGTTGAAACAGGGGCAGTAAGGATTGTGAAGATTGCTTCTGAAGATAATCCTGCCGATATGTTGACCAAAACACTACCAAGATGCAAGTTTGAGAAATGCTTAAACTTGGTGGGCTTCGTCTGAATAATGTCATTCCAAAGTCAAGGTGGAGATTGTTAGTTATGACAGTTATGACTTAGGAATGAGTTTGTTATTCTGTTAGGTTGTTATTTCAGTTAGGTTAGTTAGTCGTTGCTCTCTAAACTGTCTATATATATTACCCTGCTGTATAGGGAAAGACATGCATGTGTTAGTGAGCGAGAACGATTGCGGGAAGAACCTGTCTGAAGTTAACAGGGTGTAACCTTGTCTGAAACAGCTTGTCTGAAGCTGGGTTGTCTGAAATAGAGAAACGTTTTTCTCTTGCATATTTTCTTCTCTCTTTTCGTGTTCTTTGATTCTTTTTCTTTTAAGCTTTCAATTTCTTGTTCTTACCCAACATCACGGATTACGTTTGAATTAATTTATTTTATTTTATATTTAAAGTAATTTACGATTAAAACTCATTGAGAGAACTTTTTTTTTTCATAAAACAGTAATTTCGTACTTAGTGCAACTGCACCGCGCGGTGCTTATCTCGATCTTAGCATAGTAAGCACTTCATTTTAAAAATTGCAGCGATGGATCGCAATGTTAGGCTGGTGCTTATTTAACCATAAAGGCTTAAATAAGCATTTCATTTACGGACATTACAGTAGCTTTTTGGCTGCAGCTTTTTATTTTTTATTTTAAATTAAAATTTATAATATATAGATAATAAGTGATGTATAATTGTGGGATCCATTTAAGATATATGAATAGTAAAAAAGTGAGGTGCTGGGATGGAGATGAGATGTGCTTAATAATAATTTGATGATGTGTAATGGTGGGACCCATTTAAGATATGTGAATAGTAAAAAAGTGGGGTGCTGGAGTGTAGATGGCCTAAGAAATAAGTAAGTCACTCAGACATGACTGATTTATATACACAAAAGAAAACAGATATACCAATTAATTACTATTTTAAAACCTTGGACAAAGAATGAAAATTATACAAAAAATAGATTTTACGAAATCCAAGATTAATTATAGAAATAAAATATATTTCAATTAACAAAATCAATAAATAGCAGTGAGAAAAAAATCAAATATCATATTCATGATCGTGGTGGAATGGGGAACCTCAGAAATTGACTTCGCACTTGGTGGTCTTAAACGCAGTCATGGTTGTTCCATTAGAACGGAAAGGAACCTTAAGCGCACATTTGCCCTTGGGCTTCATGCCGGAGTGGTGTGTGAAGTCACCAAGCCTGAACCTAATCCCGAAGTAGAGCTTGATATGGATAGGGAAAGCCCCAATCTTTTTGTCTTCGTCAAACTCATTGTGATCGAGCACCATCACGCGCTGGCCCGAGAAAACAGCGCTCATGCGGTCAGTGCTCTTGGTGTTCTGGAGGTAGGAGCGCCAAGGCATGATCACGTCTGTTGCGGAGAAATTAGAGCCCTCATAGAAAGCGTTGGCTTCCGCCACATCGTAGTAGATCTTGAGCTTTTTGTTTGGGTTGCGGACAGTGAAGTTGACGACGAGGTTGTAGCGGAGGGTGTTGCTGGCTGTGTAGTTGAATTGGGTGAGTTTGGCTTCTGTCACGTGATATTTGAAGGAGCGGGGTTGGATGAGGATCCACAAGACAAGGATCACGATGCAAACGAGGACGATGATGGAGACGAGAAACCACCACAAGATGCGAAAGAGACAGCAACAGCATGAGCATCTTCTGCCACGGTGGCGCGGTTGTTCCGCTGGTGGAATAGAGGGGTCGTAGTTTGCACTTGCAGGGTTCAATTCTGGTTGTTGTTTGTTGTCAGCCTCAGCCATGTTGCAGCAAGTTAATGAATATGATTAGTTCAATTCTGGTTTTTGACTTTTGCTTTTTGGCATAGAGGGGTACATGAAATAAAACAAACAAACAAACGCGGTTGTGACTTAGGAGTGCGTGCTTGACTGCCTCTTATCATGTTTGACACTTCGCCACTCGCCACATGGTAATGGTACTTTCCAGTCAGAAGCAAAAAATTGAGTGATGGATTTTTTTTTTGGTCGAAAAGTGATGGATTGAATGGGCCGGACGACCTAATAGAATGATTAGCTTGTCAGTCATGTCTGCTGCCGCAAGTTAGTGAATATGAGCCCAGGCTATTTTTTTTGTCAAAAAGCCCAGGTTAAGAATTGAAATATTTTTACCAAAAAAATTGAAATATTGAAGAGTCTTTTTTATTTTTCTTTTTGGCGAAGAATGGTACATAAAATTAAGGGAAAAAATATATAAGCATCCTTAACTTTTACCATTTCACAAATAGACACCATAAACTTTTATTTTGTCCTAATTAATTCTTAAACTTTCATCCCTTTAAAATTGTGTTTAAAATATCAAAATTATATAAAATAAAGTTTCAAAAGTTAACAAAATAGGAAAAAAAACTCTAAATTAAAAGAACACACGGCCATATTTGGCTTTTAAAATTTTAAATATGCTTGAAATTTGACATAATTCAAGAATAAAAAAAATATAAATTTTACTCTTTTATGTCTTTTTAAAATTTGAAACACAAAATCTCTAAAGATTGAGACTGGTTATGGTAATTATTTAACTTGATATTAATGAATGAACTTATTGTAATAATAATAAGAGTTTAAGGGTTAATTATGACAAATTAAAAGCTCATGGTGTTAGGAATATGCACTAGAGACTTATATATTTATGAATATCCATCACTTGTATCATGTTATTTTATAAAGGCAAACTTATTCTTTTAGAATATAATTGTTGTCCTTAGAATAGTAAACTCAAACTTCATAATAAATCAAGTAGATGACTTGATTGTGAGATCTTATGAAGAACTATTCTTAAATAGTCCCTAGTCAATTATCATCTTAGGACAAAGATGCATGTAGACTAGTATGTGAGTTCATTGATGATCACATCTCACAGATCATGGATATGAGATATCATGTGCTCACATAGGTACACATTAATAGTAATGGTGTACTGGACAGACCCACCTTAAGAACGTTGCATGGGTTGTTACATAAGTGTCATGAACGTTTCTTAAATTAATAAATGTCATATGAAGTCCTTCGACCTGAAATCACTACGATTCCTACATAAGAAATTATATGTTTTAATTATCATCAAATGTTACCTGTAACACGGTAATCATAAAGTTAGTTTTTGGACATATAATAAATTATGTGGTGGAATGTGAGTGCCCTAGATGGGATTTGTCCCTCCTATGTAACAGAAGTTATATCTGTAGGTCTCTTAATAAAGTGAGACTGCAAAATGCATGGCCATGCTCAGGAGAATAAATATGAGATATTTATTTTCTGTACAGTCTACTTGGGGATCAAGAAAATATAAATTGAACTATACAAGGTTGACACAATCCATGCCCTTGTGTTCAATTAGATATTTGGACAAAGAGACAGAGCATATAAATTATTATAATAAAATAGGATTTATTATTTTATTAATAATCATAATATTTGGATAGTGATGTGTTGCTAGATACCGCTCACTATTTATGATATTAAATATAAAAGAGTTTTATTTTAATATTATAACCCAATATTAAAATCCTATTGGGTCACACACATACAACATGCCACTAGGAAAGGATAATTCTAATTTAATTTAATTAGAATTATTGCACAATGGGTCAGACCCATAAGTGTGAGGGTTAAGTGAGTGAGGGGTAAAACCCTAGCCACCACTCTATAAATAGAGCATAAGATGCACTACCCTGAAACACATAAGCAATCGCTTCTTACTTTCTGAGGCTTTTAGCAGAGCTGAGCGTTTATAATCCTAATAAGGTACGACCTTTCGTTCCAATACCTTTTGGCCTTGATTCGTGTTTTAGCAAAACGATTATAGATTATAACAAGGGAGGGAATCCATTCCCTTCACATGGTGCATATGGCAAAAGAACAAAAGTTCAAATTGGTTTTGAAATTAAAGCAAACATTGTTGTGACTTGTGTGTGCATTGCTTGCCTCATTCCGTAGAATCCAATCAAAACCAAAAAAATTGAGTAATTGAATGTTTAGCATATCCCAAATGAGCACACTAAAGGGAAATAAGGAAACACATTCTGATATATTTTTTAGATACCTTTAGGATTAGGGGATATTTGTGAGTTGAGTTTTGGAAGGAAAGCGAGGGAAGGAGAGAGTTTATTGGAAGCTCTTCCCCTTTTTAGATACCTTTACAAAGTCCTCGCTTCCTCTTCTCCTCCTCCATTTAATTTCCCCTCCAATCATTTCTTTCCCCTCCCCTCTAAACTCACAATCATACCCTTAAATAATTTTTTAGTATAATGTATTAAAGAAATATAAACATAGATTTATAAATAACAAAATCCTAAACTAGATGAATTTTTTTAAAAAAAATTAAGGAGACTCTTCTAAAGCAATAAAGAAATTTGAAATCTCAAATAAACTCATATGAAAAGAATAAATAATAGTAGAATACTCGCGCGCGTAAAGTCAACTTTATATATACTATAAACGGATTACTGTCTTTGAAATAATTTGTTTTATATTCAAAGTAATCTACAATTAAAATTCATTGAGAGAACAATTTTTTTTTTCATAAAACAGTAAATTCGTATTAAGAAGTAAGTAATTAAATCCGCACATGATTTATTTATATACACAAAGAATGAACATTATACAAACAGATTTTATGAAATCCAAGATTACAGAAAATAAATTTGAATGAACAAAATCAATAAATAGCGGTGAGAAAATTCACGCTCGTGGTGGAATGGGGACCCTCAGAAATTGACATCGCACTTGGTGGACTCAAATGCAGTCATCGCTGTTCCATTAGAACGGAGGGGAACCTTAAGCGCACATTTGGCCTTGGGCTTCATGCTGGAGTGGAGTATGAAGTCACCAAGCCTGAACCTAATCCTGAAGTATAGCTTCACATCGATGTCAAAAACCCCATCCCTCTCGTCTCGTTCAAAATCAGAGATCTGATCTCGATCAAGTACCATCACATGCTGGCCTGAGAAAACACCGCTCATGCGGTTCGTGCTCTTCGTGTATTGCCGGAACGAGTTCAACCACGTGATCACGTCCGTTGAACCGAACCTTGTTCCCTCATAGAATGCGTGGGCCTCCACGTCGTCGTAGTAGATGTTGAGCTTTTTGTTAGGATTACGGGCCGTGAAGTTGAGGACGAGGTTGTAACGGAGTGTGTTGCTGTTGGCGGTAGGGGTGTTCGCGGATTGGATTGGATTGGTTTTGAAGGAAAAATCATCCGATCCGATCATTTCGGTTTTGCTATTTAGTCATCCAATCAGTTTTGATTTTTCATCAAATCCAATTCAATCCAATCCAATTTTAATCGGTTTGGATTGGATTGGATTTCGGTTTTCATGAAACAAACAAAATATTATTTAAGTTAATTTATAGTAAAATAAAAAAACACTCCAAAACAAAAATAAACTAGTACTCATGTCAACCTTACAAAGCAAATACATGGATACAAATTATCTAAATGGAATTTATATGCTTTTCAAATATCCAGCAATTACCAAAGCTATAAAATAGCCTAATAGAATAACCCGTTGCATCCAAAATACCAATTGGGACAATCCCCAAAGGTGAACAAAATAATACTAAGTCATAAACATGATACAAACTCCAAACACATTAACACAACATCTGAATAACTCAACAAATAATCAAATACAATCTTAAAATGTATGAAAAGATTGGATCGGTTTGGATTGGATTGGATCTCACAGCCAGAACCGAAATCCAATCCAATCCAGTCAAAAAGTTCGGGTTTTTGCGGTTTGCGGTTAATTCGGTTTGCGGTTTATTTGGATTGCGGTTTTTTGGATCGGTTGCTGCGGTTTTGAATGGATTGGATTGAATCTGAACACCCCTAGTTGGCGGTGTAGTTGAATTGGGTCAGTTTGGCTTCCGTCACGTGATATTTGAAGGAACGGGGTTGGAGGATGATCCATGTGACGAGGATCACGAGGCCAACCAAGACGATGATGAAGACGAGGAACCACCACAGGATGCGAAAGAGGCAACAACAACATCTTCTGCCACGGTGGCGCCGTTGCTCCGCGTAGTTTGCAGCGTTCTGTTGCGGTTGTTGCTTGTCAGCCATGTCTACAGCAAATTAGTGAAATAACGAACGATAATAGAGTTTAGAGTGGTTTTAGCTAGGGGTGTTCAGATCCAATCCAATCCATTCAAAACCGCAGCAACCGATCCAAAAAACCGCAATCCAAATAAATCGCAAACCGAATTAACCGCAAACCGCAAAAAACCGAACTTTTTGACTGGATTGGATTGGATTTCGGTTCTGCTGTGAGATCCAATCCAATCCAAACCGATCCAATCTTTTAATACATTTTAAGATTGTATTTGATTATTTGTTGAGTTATTCTGATGTTGTGTTAATGCGTTTGGAGTTTGTATTATGTTTATGACTTAGTAGTATTTTATTCACCTTTGGGGATTGTCCCAATTGGTATTTTGGATGCAACAGGTTGTTCTATTAGGCTATTTTATAGCTTTGGTAATTGCTGGATATTTGGAAAGCATATAAATTCTATTTAGATAATTTGTATCCATGTATTTGCTTTGTAAGATTGACATGAGTACTAGTTTTTTTGTTTTGGAGCAGCATGGTGTTTTTTTATTTTACTATAAATTAACTTAAATAATATATTTTTTTGTTTCTATGAAAACCGAAATCCAATCCAATCCAAACGATTAAAATTGGATTGGATTGAATTGGATTTGATGAAAAATCAAAATCGATTGGATGACTAAATAGCAAAACTGAAATGATCGGATTGGATGATTTTTCCTTCAAAACCAATCCAATCCAATTCGCGAACACCCCTGGTTTTAACTTAGTGGCGAATAGAGGGCTAACTGAATATATGTGTGGGAAACTGGGAAAGTCTATCCAAAGTCAAAACGACGCGGTTGTGACATTTCTTACTGTGTGCTTGCTTGCTATATGCTGTGGCTGTTTTGTTTGACACTTTGACATTTGGACCTGTTCCGGAGTTGCCACTCAAAATAAAAGGATTAGTTTGTGCAAAAGGACCACATTAAAGAAAATTCCACGAAACAACTTCAGTACTTCACTTTATGGTTTATGCATATCAACTATTAAAGAATGTCTTTTACGCTAATTAAGAAGTAGTTACCTCTCATTGAAACAAGAACTTCCTAATATATATTATACGCGTTCTAATTAATATTTAACATAAGTTCTGATTCTCTCTTCATGTTAAAAATATACTATCTTTCGGTGTTATATATATATATATAAGAAATAAAAATAATTTTTTTATCCTATATATAAAAAATATAATATTATTTATACACACAATCTTTAGCTCTCGATCTTATCAGGATTTCCATTGAATTGAGGATTATACCCACACTAATTGGGTCCTCCTAATTTTAGTTGCTGATCAACTCTCCTTTTCTGAGTAATTTATAAAGCACATTTTTCAAAAATAATTATTGGATTTAAGAATGAAAATTTTAAGATTTTCTTCAATTGTTGGGACAATTCTTATCCAAAACTGTATGTCTTTTTTATTGCCCATACCCGTCGTGGGGTAGTGTCTCAATTTTTTCTCCTCCACAATCTTTTTATGAATTTATACCAATATTTTAATCATCCTTGCAGTGTATGAAATAACATTTTTATATAATTAATACTTTTAATATAGTTAAAAAATTAAGATGATATATTTTTAAATTTAAACAAAAATATCCAAATATTAAAAGATTATCATAAGAAAATTATTAATTTCTTAACTAATATATTTTAATATTTAATTTAAACAAAATAATCTAGAGGATAAACATAGATTCTAGTCATATGAGTAGCATTGGATAATAAAAAATTTAAACACTCTTCAAAATTTTATAACTTTTAAAATAATATAAAATAAAAATTATATATCGGAGTTTTGTTAGTGCTTGCTTGGATTTGGATTTAATATAATGTATGAGAATAGATTTGTTTTGTCAATAAAATCAATTTATATTTGTCAATGTAAATACATATATACATATATATAATACTATAGGGCAGTTGAAAAAAAAAGAAAATGAAAAGGGTGAAACATACGACCATATTCTTCATCAAACAATTAAAAAAAAAGCATCGTTTACCTCTGCTTTCTTTTTAATTTTTTAAAACAATTAATTTTAAGAGTTTAATTATGAGTCAGTATAAATTTTTTACATTATTATTAAATAATATATTAACACATTATTTAATAAATATAACATTTCACATACTATTAAATTTAATAAATAATATAGTAATTAATTAATTGATTACTCGGTTTGGTTTACAATATATTTGATCACACACTTTAATGTTATGTGAGAATTTAAGACTGCGTATATTTTAATTTTCATCAAAATTATGTTTTAAACGTAGATATCTATCATCGCTATTGAGAATATATAACGTTGATATGAATTACATTTGAATTGTGAATAGTGTAAATCAATCATGTTTGAATTGTGAATCTAGTGTAAATTAAACACATTCGCACATATTTAATATTTTTATATATGCACGTGCGCATACACACACATAGAGTCAAGATCAATTGACACCGGGTGACAAACTTCAAGACTTACACCAATTAATAAGTTTTTGTAGAATGTGAAATTGATTAATCCAACTATTGAATCATATTATATTATCATCAAGGTCATGTATATTAAATTTCAAATCATTAGATATTTATAGGTATGTTATAGCGCACTTTTACTTGTATTTTAAAATATATTAGGTGTTAAAATAAAGTGGTGTGATGAAGTATATTAATTAGTTTCTTATTTGCATAAAATTTTATAAACTTGATCTACTCCATAATATCTTTCAATTCAACAGTTGAATTAATCAATTTCACATTCTACGAAAAGTTATTAATTGATGTAAGTCTTAAAGATTAATACCTGCTGTCAATTGATCCGACTCATATATATATATATATATATATGACAACATGTGCTAACCACATAGGTCCACGTAACAAAAGAGAAATGTTGCAAACACACCCCAATGACTATATATAGGAACTATAAATAAAAAAACAAATAAGTGATAAATGCAACTTGACAATAAGAGAAAATGAAAAGAGATGAGGGGTGTTATATGAAAACAAAAACCATGGGCAAGGAATGAATAATATATAGCGACATATAATTTTATAAACCCAAAATTACAAAGGGAGGAGCAGAAAAATGAAACACTCAACTAATGAATCTGGTAAATAGAGGTGAAAAAAATAAAAAATGATGCTGGTGGAATATTTAGACCCTCAGAAATTGACATGGCACTTGGTGGGCATAAAGACAGTCACGGCTGTTCCATTAGAACGTAAAGGAACGTTAAGCTCGCATTTGGCCTTGGCCTTTGTAGTTCCAGCTATGAAGTCACCAAGCCTGAACCTAATCCTGAAGTAGAGCTTCACATCGATGTCAAAAACCCCACCTCTCTTGTCTCGTTCGAAAACAGAGACCTGATCCTGATCAAACACCACAACTTGTTGCCCAGAGAAAACACCACTCATGCGATCCGTGCTCTTCGTGTATTGCCGGAACGAGTTCTTCCACGTTATCACGTCCGTTAAATCGAACCTGCTTCCCTCGTAGTATGCGTGCGCCTCCACTTGGTCATAGTAGATGTTCAGTTTTTTGTTTGGGTTACGTGCCGTGAAGTTGAGGACGAGGTTGTAGTTTAGGATGTGGTTGTTGGTGTAGTTGAATTGAGTGAGTTTGGCTTCCGTGACGTTGAACCTGAAGGCCCGGGGTTGAACGATGGCACAGAAGATGATGAATACGAGGACAATGAAGATGATGATTACCAAGAGGAGCTTCCAGATGATGCCGAAGAGGCAACAACAGCATCTTCTTCCGCGGTGGTGGTGGCGAGGTTGATCCGCCGGAGGAATGGAAGGTCCGTAGTAGGCACCGTTCAGTTGGGGTTGCTTGTCCGCCATGCCTGCAGCAGTTGAGTGAACGAATTGTGATAGAAGACTTTAGAAACAGGGGAATGAAGTGAGTGAGAGGAGGGGGTAAGTATATATAGGAGGATAAATTAAGGGCGTTGAAAAATCTATGCAAATTCAGAAAGTGCTTGATTGTTTTGTTATAGCCGCTAGTTTTGACTGATAGTTACGGACGGGTCAGACAATGAATGATTTTTTTTAGCACTAAGGCCCTGATTTGATTGCTGGGATTGTAAGGCTAACACACAACTAGTACTATCTTATCTTATTGCCCACTAGAGATTGTCATAAATGTCAATATTGGTTTCGTCCACAGTGACCATCTAAGGTCTAACCAATTACGCGTCTGATAGGGCCGGGAACCAAGTGGAACTTTTCTGTTACACGGGGACCCAAGTGGATTGAGTAAATGAATGCGGAAGTATATATATAAAAGTTTTTTTTTTCATTACTGGGTGGATAAGGCTTAATTAGTCCAGAATAATCTGAGTGGCCGGGAAAATAGCTATGTACAGGCCATCCGAGTCAGTCTAGTGGCTGAGCACATGAATAGTTTATGCACAACCTACCCTACATTCTGCTACTTTCAAAAATTCCCATATAATAAAATATTATACTCCCGTATGGCATGCAATACTTTTTCTTTTGGGTCAAATATGGCAATGTAATACTTGAAAGGTGCACGAGAATCTCTTGGATAATGAGGCTGGAATTTGTCTTTATTTTATTTATTATTATTATTTCTTTACAACTATCAAATAGATTCATATTATGGGGTCGATATATATGAGGCTGAGTATATAATGTAAACGGGCCATCAAAATAGCAATGATGCAGGTTATTCAAGTCAGTCTGCTGGTTGAGCGCATCTTTTACATACCCAATGCTATTTCTAAAAAGTAAAAATGCCCAAAAATAGAGAAAATCCTAATAATCAAATCATAAATGCTGAAGCGGGTTTTCCATATCAAGAGTCCATAAGATCCTTTTTTTTTTTTGGAAATATGTTCATTTCATTCCGGAAGAGAAAACAAGGGTCTTGGCCCAAAGGCCCAAGGCGCAATAGAAGATGCAATCAATGAACACTAGATGCACATGATCTAGACCCTAACAAAAGTAAAAAGTAGAAAGGGAAACACAGTCCCTAGGAAGTCAAAAGACCGGAAAGAACCTAATACAACCAGATCTAAGGAGGTCTCGAGTCATGAACACGCGAAGCTTGCAGATCCAAATCCAAGAGAGTGCGAAGCTTTTGAGGAGGACAAGTTGCCCAGTTACGCGGGAGAACCCCTCTGTCATCGAGCTTAGCAATGAGATGGGCAGCAGCGTTCTACCCAGGTAAAACCGAAGTGGGTGAAGAACTTTTTGTATTCTAAGATATCCTTAACTATGAGCATAATTTCTCCCCGTTCCTTTTCTCCTCTGCAGGCTAGAATGAGATCCAATGAGTCACTTTCGAAGACTGCCTTGGAGATACCAAGATTGTGGGCAAGGCGAACTCCTTCTTGTGAAGTCTATAAATCTGTTTAAGTAATTAAACATGATTATAAGACTTAACATCCGTTAGTTTTAATGATTAACAAATAAAATTATATAAAGAACATATAAGATTATATAAAGAACCAATTAGATTATATAAACAGGTTCTACTGAGAAAGGTATTTGTTTGTTAATTATGTTTCAGGATAAAATACTCTTTAGAAGAAGAAGATTTTGTGAACAGAATCAGAATCAGAAGATCAGAATCAGAAAATCAGAATCAGAAGATCAGAATCAGAAGAACAAAAGTGCAGAATCTGAAGAAGGTTAATCCTTAACAGAGTAAAAGCAACTGAAGAATAGAAGTGAAGACTTAAAGACTGACTGAAGAACTGAAGAAGTGAAGACTTGAAGATTGTCTGAAGGAAGCAACTCGGCTGAAGTAATGAAGCTGTCTAAAGCAACGAAGCTGTCTGAAAGACTTGAGCTGTCTGAAGTCATCAACCTGTCTTAAGTGATGAAGCTGTCTGAAGAGCCAAGTTCGTCTGAAGACTGGAACCCGTCTGAAGGTTGGAAGCTGTCTGAAGCTTTAGTAATGACGTGGCATCTTTGTTGAAACCTTGCGTGAAGACTTTTCTAAGTCTCTGCTGCCCGTACGTTTTGAAATACATTTGTGGCAACAAACACAGAGACCTTTCCCGGTGCATTTGAACTTCATACACCACTGAGGAAATCTCTGCAACGCAGCAGTCGCAGCAACAACAGTAGCAGCCTTACTGCAGCACCAACGTTGTACTATGTCAGAACTCTCAAGAAGCGTGTCTCACAACGGATTAAAAGAAGACTATTTGCTGTCTCTAAACGATAGCATTTCAACGAGACATTTCTTCATTTGTGCAATGTGGAACAAAGCAGAAGAAAAGCTCAGGAGACTAAGCAAAAGCAACAAGGAAGATGTTTGAATAAAATATATTCAATTCAACATCTTTATCTAAATATCAAAAGAGGAATCTGCAAACAACGACTATCGATCAAGACATCTCATTCAAAGAAGTAATGGTGTCAGGAGCAAGTGAAAAAAGGAGTATATGAAGAATAAGCAAAAAAGGCAAACTCAACGGATACATACTCTCAAGAATCAGAAGAAATCCGAAAGCAAGCAGATGCAAGATAATACAAGCTAGAGCAAGCAGATGCAAGCTGGATAAAATAGATACAAGAAAGCAAAAGAATTCAAGAGAGAGAATACACATGATCATCACATCTCTCAAAACAGAGCTCGTCAACAGAAGTGTCAGAACGGGAGTATTCTGAACACTCAATATGCTTAAGGAGAAGCAACCGTTTGAGAAGCTATTACACAACGGCTATATGAGCCACATCATCAGAAGCTCAACGGTATTATGAATTATCTTCAACGGCTATATTCAAGAAGAACATATAAATAGCCTCAAGATTAAAGTTGAAGATGTTGTTGCGGTGCACAACCAAGTTGTTGTTGAAAACACACAACCAAGTTGGTCGGTCCAACAAGTTGTTGGCATGCAGAGCATATTAACCATGCTGCCGAGGTGCAGTTGTTATGCTATACAACCAGAGTGAATTATCAATCAGGCTACTGATCAGCTGGTCAGTTAGTTAGATTGTACAGTTGGTCTGTTGATCAAGTGAGTTGGTTGTCGGGAAGGCAATCATGCTGTACAAATGACTATCAAACCAGGTACGGTTTGAAGCTTTGAAGATACCTTGGCATTCCAATGATACGGGTGAGAATGTAGCCCATGGAAACCAATGGTAGGAGAATAAGGCTGGAGCTTAATTTCACATCTTAGTTAGCCTACTCTCAGAGGATGTATTCCTCATAGAAAAGACAGGGATTGTACTTAAATTCAAACACTTGTATCACTGTCTATCCTTGTATCTAGTTTGTAATGACTGTATCCTGAGTATGTACTCAGTAATCACTATGTACAAGAAGAATCTGAGTTGAGAAGTTGTAAACTTCATACTTGGTTAGTTTCCCCGAGCCTGGAGAGGCTTGACTGTAAAAGAATACTCTTAGAGCTTGAAGAGGCTTGATAGAAAATACTACAGCTGGTCTGTGTGACTCAGTGTGACATATATGTGGTTGCGAGGGTCTGGAGGATTCGGAGTGTCGCATATATGTGTTAAGGATCGGTGTGATCTTGAGCCTGAAGAGGCTTGACTGTAAAAGAATACTTGGTGTGACATATATGTGGCTGCAAGGGTCTGGGGGATTCGGAGTGGCACATATGTGTTGTTGTTATAAAAAAAAGGCTAGTGGTGGTTTGCCACTAGGACTGGATGTAGCTCACAGGGTTTGTGGGTGAACCAGGATAAATTCTGTGTCTAAGTTTTCTTTTCCTTAATCTCATTTATTTACAGTCTTTACATTTACGATGGGGATTGAAAAGTATTTTTCATAACAAGCTTAACTGAAGGATTTCAATAAAACAAGTTTTCATACAAACATAATGGTAAAACGTCTCTAGTGTAGGTTGAAGTATTATAGAAGAATACATTCAGAGGGTTGTCTGAAATACCTGTCTGAAGTGAGCCCAACAGGAACTCAGTTCAGACACATGATATGGATG
The DNA here is from genome assembly GCA_026901365.1 of Sesbania bispinosa. Taxonomy (NCBI): domain Eukaryota; kingdom Viridiplantae; phylum Streptophyta; class Magnoliopsida; order Fabales; family Fabaceae; genus Sesbania; species Sesbania bispinosa. The sequence continues at coordinate 141,545 of QLOH01000854.1, forward strand.
GTCTCTGATCATCTAAAGTATTTCAGAAACAGTTCTGAAGGTACTCTTAATAATATTCTTCAGAAGACACTAAGATAAGTTTGTTTAAAATCAAAACAATCTAAGTGTAAGAAAAAGTTGTTAATCTAAATCTTTCATATATTCCGCATGTTTTTAAAATAACTCTGATCTTAAGATTGGCTTTGTACAATGATCACTTAATGTGATTGTTTATTTTAAAGATTTCCAAAATTGTCTCAAAATATCTAAAACACTATTCAACCCTCCCTTCTAGTGTTTCATGTGGTTCTAACAATTGGTATCAGAGCTCACCTTCGGGTTGAGCATCTAACAAATGCAGAAGGAGTAGATCCTTAGAAGATGGAAATCTCACTAGGCTGAAGCAACTCTGAAGAACGATAATGAGAATAGGAAAATCATTTTTCCAATACTCATTATTCATAAGACTAAAGCACAGGACGCAACAGAAAAGGAAAGTGAATCTATCTCTAGATCACAAAGTGGTAACACCTTTCCTTTCTATATTTAAGTTATAATATAGCTGTTATTTTGTTGCATGACTTGTTTTATTGAAATTGTGAAAAATATGATTACATGATATAATTGTTTCATGCTTTCTAAAGTGTGTTAAAATAAATCACTGCATGCTATGTGTGTTTAACTATGTTTACTGTGTGAAATGAATGATTCATTTTATGTATGCTTTACTTATTTAAATGTATGTGTTGAAGAGTCACACATGTTTAGTAAAGTAATAACTGCGTGTTTAAATTAAGTAAATGAAGAGTCGTGTGTGTTAGTCATAACTGTTTTTGAAAACATGAAACGGCACGATGTGAATCATTGAATCATCAACCGGTTTCTCTCAATGGACACGATGCACTACTCCCCACACTGGTTCAGCACACATAACCGTCTCTCATCAATGCTTGAAGCATGCTTGGCTATCTATTTAAAGGGATTGGATGATCAACATGGAAATCACACTTTACTCAATCATTTCTCAAAAAGATCAAATCTCCTCAAGTATCTTCATCTCAGAAAGATCATTTGACTCATAGAAATCAATGGCAAACGCGTCTGCATCATCAAGCAACTCAAACACTTCCGTGTTTGATGACAGGATCATACCCTGTAAGGCGGTTAATCTTTCTGACTTTGATAAAGCAGACTACAAGATATCTGAGTACTTCAATGTCGTTGGATGGACTCCATACTTCAACAACATTTCCTCCTCCTGGCATAAGAAGAGCGTAACGGATTTTTGGGACAACATCCAGATCATATCTGAACCCAGTAGAACTGGGATTGAGACAAAGGTGATGGGAAAATCACTGTCTGTGGACACCAAACTTATTGCTGAAGTTATAGGTGTTCCTGACAGAGGAGAACAATACTTCCAAAGATGGAAATCTCTTCATGGCGGAACATTCGTTCTTGACCAACATCTTTTTGGAAGACGAAGGATTGCTCCTTTCAGACCGTCTCAACTTCTGAGCACACCCAGAGCCCTCCTTGCTGTATTAAACTGCTGCATTCTTCCCAGAGGAAGAAATAATTTGACTTTAAGTACGATGGAGAGGTTCGTATTGGGACTCTTGATGACAAAGAAGAAAATCAATCTCCCATGGGTACTGTTGTATCAGATGATATTCAGAAATGAGATGGGAAATGAGGACCTCTATCTTCACAACACCTTGATTATGAAAATTCTATTGCACAAGGGATTTCCTATGGAAAGTCTCCTTGACCAACCATCTCCTGACTTCTTCACTCTGGCTGAATATGCTGAGTCAGACCGGACTCTCATAGAAAGAGAAGAAGCTCCTGAAAATCTAGTGGTCATTCCTCCTCTTTTTGCTCCACGCATTGTAGAAGGAACCGAAGATACCAACTTGAAGTCTCGTAAAAGGAAAATGATGGCATTGGGTGCAAATAATCTGAAGAAGGCGAATGATAGGGTAATTCGGCTGACAAAGAAATTGAGAGTTGCAGAAGAAGAGCTTCAAAAGCTTAGGGCTGAAAAGGAAAAGACTGATGAGAACCAATCTAATGATCAATGATATACATGTGTCCTGTTCCTTGAAGTCTTTATTTCTATGTCTTTGTGATTATATTTTTAATGATATTGAAATTCTAATTTGTTTGAAGTCTCTATGTTTTGATTTCTTTGTGTTAATATCTGTGCATAATTAAGAACATAATCCTTTCTTAAATTAACAAATTGTATTTCTAAAAGATAAATTTAATTAACCTAATAAGATAATTTTTAAAACTTGATGAAATGTTATCTGTAATTCCAAAATGCTAAATTTAAATAATTAGACAAATTACAATCAGGTGCTACTGAAAGGTACTTCTAGTTTGAATGTTTCAGGAAACAGGTTTTAAGAAGGTCATCTAAGAAACATCATCTAAAAGGACATAATGTGATAACATCTTTATTATCTAAACCTACTCAGGAAGTTCAAAATGAACTCTCTGAAAGCGTGGGTTACCAATATTAAAGATGGTTAACACTCTATGCACCAAACCTAACTCAATCTCTGAGTGGATTATACTAACTTAGTAATATCTCTATTCATCTAACCCGTTCAGAAGGCTCCTTATGGACTGTCTGAAATTGTGGGTCTGAAATGTTAAGGGATAGTTACTCAAGGCATTAGAATCCAACTCAAGTGTAAAGGGGTAGGTTAAGATGACTGTTCAAAGATTCTCTGGGAGTACAAAAGACAAAAACATACTGAAACGTGCAGACATCAAGCAACCTTAGATGGAGAAAAAGTCTTCAAGGCAAGAAGCAATGTCAGTTAACGCCTCTTCATCCAGATAACAATAAACGGATTATGTGGTAACATCTCTTCTTTACCTAATCTAAACTTTCATGATCCTTCATTAAATGCGTTGTCCTCTGAAAAGACGTGTTGTTTTAATAAGGGGGTCTCTTGGAACAATAACGCCTAATATCTCTAAAGGTCGCGGCGCTTCACTTGTCTGTCAATCAACGCACTCTTCCCAAGAACGCGTTGTCAGTGTCAAAATTAAATGCTCCTGTATATATTCTCAAACTTCCATTTTCTCTCTTCATCTCAACCTCCAAATCTCTCTAGGAAACCTCCAAAAGATTTCTCACTTCCATCTCTCAAAATGTCTTCCTCTATCCTTCAAACTCAAATTGTAGACTTTCAGAATCTCTCTAAGGTTGGTTATAATGTAACTGCCTTTTTCGAAGCCGCCGGATGGTTACCTTTCTTTGAAGCCATTGACTGCAAATGGCATGAAGAAAGTGTGTATCAATTCTGGAACACGCTTTGTCTGGAAAACTCAGGGGAAGAGACCTGCCTCAAAGCCCAAGTTATGAATCAAAAGGTGGTTGTAACTACAAATATCCTTGAAAAAGCTCTCGGAGTAAAAGCTGAAGGAGAATTGTTCTCCACAGCTTGGAAAGATCTGTTTGAGGAACAATTTAACCATCTAATCTTCAATAGGAGAGGAATGAAAGTTATTCCCAAAGTTCTCTTCAATATTCTGAAATATTGTGTGATCCCACGAATTAAGGATAACCATAACCTTGAAATGGAAAGGTTCTGTGTTGTCAATCTTTTGCAAAAGAAGAAGATTAATCTTCCGTGGATCATCCTTTTCGATATGGCAAGAAGAAAACTGGAAGACTCTACTATCCTACCTCACAATACTGTGATCATGAAGATTCTTATGGTAAACAATGTGTTCATTAGCCACATGTACGATCATAGACATCCTGGTCTTCTTAAGGTAAATCATCGGAACACAGAGGAAACCGATGACATCCCTGAGATTCAAAGACTAAGGATGGAGAATGCTCAACTGTGTCGCAAGATAAAGGAGTTAAGGAAGAATGTGCTTAAGATCTCTAATAATATCTAGTGTCTAACGAGCAATCTTATGAAAATTAGTTCCCTCCATCATCTTTAGTGTCTCTGTTTCTTTGTCTACATGTATTTTCTTCTGTGAATTCAGTGGTTCTCTCCTTTAACTAAAAATCTTCTTTGTTTAGTTTCATTTATGCTTCATAACTTCTTGATAATTGCTTAACAAAATCTTAACTGAAACAAGAAATTCTTAAAAGACTGTAGAAAAACTAATCAACTTAGGGGGAGAAATCCAAGTATTGAGAAGCAGATCTTTAAGCGTAACAAATCTTAACAGGAGAAATATATCTGTCAAAATGATACATTATTTAACATTTGGTATAGGATTACATTAAACCTTTTTAATTAATGACAAAAGGGGGAGAAATATAAACTAACAAAATACTAAAAAGAGTGTAACAAATGGGAAATATACAGGGAGATAATAGGAAGTAGAAATAAATAGCAAAGAAATATAACATACAGTAAGCGAAAAGATAACAAACTAAGAGTTCTAATAACAAGTAAGAATAACAATAAGTCATAACAATCGGTGTCTGAAATCTTAACAAGAAAAAGGTTAACAATCAGTTATCTAAAATATCTGAAATATTAACAATAAACTTGTAACAGTTGGTTAATAAAAGATTTAACAATTGAAATTGATTAATTAAAGACTTAATTGGTTCAGAAGATATCTAAAAGAATCAATGCCTGTCTCAGGGGGAGTAGTATAGATAGGGGGAGTAATAAAATCTATTATCTTATTTTATTATCTCTCATTTCTCTTTATATCCATTTTGTCAGTAATATATAATTTATTTGTCATCATTAAAAAGGGGGAGATTGTGAAGTCTATAAATTTGTTTAAGTAATTAAACATCATTATAAGACTTAACATCTGTTAGTTTTAATGATTAACAAATAAGATTATATAAAGAACAAATAAGATTATATAAAGAACCAATTAGATTATATAAACAGGTTCTACTGAGAAAGGTATTTGTTTGTTAATTATGTTTCAGGATAAAATACTCTTTAGAAGAAGAAGAAGATTTTGTGAACAGAATCAGAATCAGAAGATCAGAATCAGAAAATCAGAATCAGAAGATCAGAATCAGAAGAACAAAAGTGCAGAATCTGAAGAAGGCTAATCCTTAACAGAGTTGAAGCAACTGAAGAATAGAAGTGAAGACTTAAAGACTGATTAAAGAACTGAAGAAGTGAAGACTTGAAGATTGTCTGAAGGAAGCAACTCGGCTGAAGTAGTGAAGCTGTCTAAAGCAACGAAGCTGTCTGAAAGACTTGAGCTGTCTGAAGTCATCAACCTGTCTTAAGTGATGAAGCTGTCTGAAGAGCCAAGTTCGTCTGAAGACTGGAACCCGTCTGAAGGTTGGAAGCTGTCTGAAGCTTTAGTAATGACGTGGCATCTTTGCTGAAACCTTGCGTGAAGACTTTTCTAAGTCTCTACTGCCCGTACGTTTTGAAATACATTTGTGGCAACAAACACAGAGACCTTTCCCGGTGCATTTGAACTTCATACACCACTGAGGAAATCTCTGCAACGCAGCAGTCGCAGCAACAACAGTAGCAGCCTTACTGCAGCACCAACGTTGTACTATGTCAGAACTCTCAAGAAGCGTGTCTCACAACGGATTAAAAGAAGACTATTTGCTGTCTCTAAACGATAGCATTTCAACGAGACATTTCTTCATTTGTGCAATGTGGAACAAAGCAGAAGAAAAGCTCAGGAGACTAAGCAAAAGCAACAAGGAAGATGTTTGAATAAAATATATTCAATTCAACATCTTTATCTAAATATCAAAAGAGGAATCTGCAAACAACGACTATCGATCAAGACATCTCATTCAAAGAAGTAATGGTGTCAGGAGCAAGTGAAAAAAGGAGTATATGAAGAATAAGCAAAAAGGGCAAACTCAACGGATACATACTCTCAAGAATCAGAAGAAATCCGAAAGCAAGCAGATGCAAGATAATACAAGCTAGAGCAAGCAGATGCAAGCTGGATAAAACAGATACAAGAAAGCAAAAGAATTCAAGAGAGAGAATACACATGATCATCACATCTCTCAAAACAGAGCTCGTCAACAGAAGTTTCAGAACGGGAGTATTCTGAACACTCAATATGCTTAAGGAGAAGCAACCGTTTGAGAAGCTATTACACAACGGCTATATGAGCCACATCATCAGAAGCTCAACGGTATTATGAATTATCTTCAACGGCTATATTCAAGAAGAACATATAAATAGCCTCAAGATTAAAGTTGAAGATGTTGTTGCGGTGCACAACCAAGTTGTTGTTGAAAACACACAACCAAGTTGGTCGGTCCAACAAGTTGTTGGCATGCAGAGCATATTAACCATGCTGCCGAGGTGCAGTTGTTATGCTATACAACCAGAGTGAATTATCAATCAGGCTACTGATCAGCTGGTCAGTTAGTTAGATTGTACAGTTGGTCTGTTGATCAAGTGAGTTGGTTGTCGGGAAGGCAATCATGCTGTACAAATGACTATCAAACCAGGTACAGTTTGAAGCTTTGAAGATACCTTGGCATTCCAATGATACGGGTGAGAATGTAGCCCATGGAAACCAATGGTAGGAGAATAAGGCTGGAGCTTAATTTCACATCTTAGTTAGCCTACTCTCAGAGGATGTATTCCTCATAGAAAAGACAGGGATTGTACTTAAATTCAAACACTTGTATCACTGTCTATCCTTGTATCTAGTTTGTAATGACTGTATCCTGAGTATGTACTCAGTAATCACTATGTACAAGAAGAATCTGAGTTGAGAAGTTCTAACGAACATCTAACTTAGGTTGAGAAGTTGTAAACTTCATACTTGGTTAGTTTCCCTGAGCCTGGAGAGGCTTGACTGTAAAAGAATACTCTTAGAGCTTGAAGAGGCTTGATAGAAAATACTACAGCTGGTCTGTGTGACTCAGTGTGACATATATGTGGTTGCGAGGGTCTGGAGGATTCGGAGTGACGCATATATGTGTTAAGGATCGGTGTGATCCTGAGCCTGAAGAGGCTTGACTGTAAAAGAATACTTGGTGTGACATATATGTGGCTGCAAGGGTCTGGGGGATTCGGAGTGGCACATATGTGTTGTTGTTATAAAAAAAAGGCTAGTGGTGGTTTGCCACTAGGACTGGATGTAGCTCACAGGGTTTGTGGGTGAACCAGGATAAATTCTGTGTCTAAGTTTTCTTTTCCTTAATCTCATTTATTTACAGTCTTTACATTTACGATGGGGATTGAAAAGTATTTTTCATAACAAGCTTAACTGAAGGATTTCAATAAAACAAGTTTTCATACAAACATAATGGTAAAACGTCTCTAGTGTAGGTTGGAGTATTATAGAAGAATACATTCAGAGGGTTGTCTGAAATACCTGTCTGAAGTGAGCCCAACAGGAACTCAGTTTAGACACATGATATGGATGGTCTCTGATCATCTAAAGTATTTCAGAAACAGTTCTGAAGGTACTCTTAATAATATTCTTCAGAAGACACTAAGATAAGTTTGTTTAAAATCAAAACAATCTTAAGTGTAAGAAAAAGTTGTTAATCTAAATCTTTCATATATTCCGCATGTTTTTAAAATAACTCTGATCTTAAGATTAGCTTTGTACAATGATCACTTAATGTGATTGTTTATTTTAAAGATTTCCAAAATTGTCTCAAAATATCTAAAACACTATTCAACCCCCCCTTCTAGTGTTGCCTGTGGTTTTAACACTTCTCTGAGAGCAAAAGCTTCTGTAAGTAGTGCTGAGGAAGTGTGATATTTGCAGGTATGCCCAAATTCTATAGGACCGTTACTATTCCGCCCTAGAATTGCGACTGTTGCTTTCCCCTGTTGAATAGATAAACTAGCATCTGAGTTAACCTTAGTAATATCCTTTCTTGGAGGTCTCCAAGAGTGGATCTGCTTCTGGGGGGGTCTGTTGCGTGCATTTCCGTACGAGCATTCCCAACTCTTACACATTCGCTCACCATCAGATTTATTCTGATAATGGTTCCAGTAGGATTTAGGTCAGTGCTATCAAACACAACCCCGTTCCTTCCCTTCCATACATTCCACAGGGTGCAACCCAACAGAGCCCCGGCAAAGATACCCTTATCCTCCCATCTTGAAAAATCCTGAAGTTTGTTTGTCAGCCAACTTCCAAAGTGAGAAATGTTTGCCTTGGAGGGTATAATCTGCAATTGAGAACCAAACCAGATATTTCTAGTCCATGAGCAAAAGAAAAACATGTGCTCAATAGATTCCTCCTCTTGGTTTCATAGAGGGCATAAGGGGCACCCAATCAATTTCCTTCTGAACAGATTATGCTTTACTGGAAGTATGTTAAGGCTGGCTTTCCAAAGGAAGAACTTCACCCTCTGGGGGATTTCCATATTCCAGATACCCTTCCAAAGCTTCTCCTGATTAGCTAGACTTGGCTCTGGGTTGTTAGGAACAGAATCTTGTAACCTCTTTAGAGCATGGTAACCAGAATTTACTGTGTATAGTCCAGAGACAGTTAGAGGCCAAATGAAGATACCTTCATTATTAGTATTGCCCAAGGGTGTAATTAGAATACTTCTAACCTGCTGCACAGAGAAGTTTGAATTGACTGCATTGAAGTTCCAGGTTGCAGTTTGAGTGTTTATTAAATCTCTCACTGTTAACAATTCTGATCCTTCATTAAGCTTAGCCAATTCCCCAGTAGAGATCCATCTATCTCTTGTTATTCTGACCTGAACCAATGAGCCACCTCCCAAAATTTCTCAGTGCTTCTATGCCTTGGTGTATACTAGCCCAGACCCAAGAATCTCCATTTCTTCTATGAGCATGTATGATGTCAGTATCTGGGTAGTATAGGCTCTTCATAAATCTAGCCCATAGAGAGTTAGGATCTCTATATGCTCTCCAAGCCTGTTTAGCAAGGAGAGTTGTATTCATTAAAGAGAAGTCTTTAAAACCCAAACCTCCTTGCCATTTAGCCTTTGTCAGGAATTCCCAACTCTTCCAATGCATCCCTCTATTTTTCCCACCGGGGCTCCACCAAAACCTAGCTATGTGAGAACACAGCTCCCTGCATACCTTCTTTGGAAACTTGATGGTAGACATGGCATAGGATGGAATTGATTGTAATACAGCTTTGATCAGAACCTCTTTCCCAACCTAGTTTAACAAAGCTTCCTTCCAGCCTTCCATTTCTTGCAAGATTCTCTCCTTAAGCCAGTTTAGACTATTAGATCTAGACCTTCCCCATTCAGATGGAAGGCCAAGATATCTCCCTGGCGACTTCCACTCCTGCATTTTCAGTGTGTTTGATATCTCCCTACTTTTGTCAGGGGGGATACCCCTCCCAAAGATAATTCCAGACTTTTGCAAATTAATTCTCTGTCCAGTAGCACTTGTGAAATCATTCACAATTCTTACTAGCTGCAAAATTTCCCTGTTATCCGCTCTTGCAAAAAGAACTACATCATCTGCAAACAAAAGATGGGTTAGTGTAGGTGAAGAGGGGGCTAGGGATATTCCAGAAAATTCCCCCTTCTCTTGAGCCTGTGAAAAAAGTGCAGAAAGGATGTCTATAGCTAGAATGAATAGGTAAGGGGATAGTGGGTCCCCTTGTCTTAGGCCTCTCTCCGGTATTAACCTCTTAGAATGGTAGCCATTAACCCTGTATTTGTAGGAAACTGTGGAAACTAAGGTCATGACTCTAGTCACCCATAAAGGGCTGAAGCCATAGGTTAGGAGGATTTGGTGCAGGAAGGGCCATTCTAGCCTATCATAGGCTTTGGAAAAATCAAGTTTGATGGCTATTGAAATTTTCCCAGGGCCATTTCTCTTCTTTAATCTGTGAAAAACCTCCTGTGCGATAACAAGGTTATCCTGGATCAACCGGCCACCCACAAAGGCACTTTGGTTTGGTGCTATCAGTTCATTAATTTAGGGTTTCAATCTGTGCACAAAAATCTTCGAGATAATCTTGTAGATATAATTGCAGCAGCTTATTGGTCGGTATTGTGATAAGGTCTTAGCCTGGAGGGTTTTTGGGACCAATGCCACCAGTGTCTCATTCAGCTCCTCAGGCAGAATACCCCTGATAAAGAAGTCCTCAACCACAGCCACAACATCAGCTTTGAGAACTTCCCAATGGTTTTGGAAAAACAAACCATTTAAACCATCCGTCACTGGTGCTTTAAAAGCACCCATGCTGAACACTGCCCTCTTCACTTCCTCTTCATTGGTGGGTCTCATCAATTCTTCATTAATTGCATCAGTAATTTTCCTTCTAGCAGCAGATTCACAGCTGCTGAAATTGATAGGCCCATCAGATTTGTACACCTCCTGGAAGTGGGAAAGAATCAAGTTTTCCACCTCATTCTGGCCTTCCACCCAAGTCCCCTGATCATTCCTTAATCTGTAGAGTTTATTCCTATCCCTGCGTTGCACTGTTGAAGCGTGGAAAAAGCCTGTATTTCTATCCCTAAAGTTAAGCCACTTGACTCTGGATCTCTGAGCCCAATAGATTTCCTTTTGCCTTCTAAGTCTGTCAATCTGCCTTCTTAACTCCACCACCCTGCTCCAACATAGCTCATCACCCCCATTACCTTGATTCAAAATTGCTTGCAGCTCTTCATTGAGATGGTTTAACTCTAGATCAGTCTGTTTGAAAGTCCTCTTGTGCCAACCTTAAGAGTTGTTTTACATTTCTGAGCTTTCTGTAGAAATGTGTCTGCCGGGGAAATAGGGGTTGAATCCTCAGACTACCCATCTTTAACAATTACTGCACATTCATCTTCATCATCCCACATTGCTTCATATTTGAAGTTTTTTACACTTGTTGTCCTCTTGTTTGTCCACATGATAATAAGAGAATGGTCAAATGAGTTCGGAGGGAGAGCAATTGCCATAGCATTAGGAAATAAATCCCTCCACGACCAATTAACTAAGACACGGTCTAGCTTCTCCCTAGTAATGAAACCATTTCTTTGATTGCTCACCGATGTATACTTACAACCCTTCAAATATAACTCCATTAAACCCGAGTCAGAAACAAAATTATTAAACAGGTCCATACCTTTCCTGTTTTGGGGACGGAGGCCATCCTTTTCTGCCTGAGACAGCAGCTCATTGAAGTCCCCCATAATGCACCAGGGAGTCTGGTTATCAAAGTGGAGTCCCTTCAGTGAACCCCAGAAACTGGCCCTCTCCCTTTCTCTCGGGTTACCATACACAAAGGTAGAAGCTGATGGTGTTCTGGCAAGCGAACCACAAAACCAGCAGTATAATAGTAAGTAAGAGTATCGTATCCACAGGGAACGGTTATTTATGTAGACCAAAATCGTATTCATCAAGGGAGAAAATACATTTTAGAGATTATGATTGCGAATATGTAAATAACAATTACTATCAGTGAGAATTAGAAAGGTAGAGTAAGAGATACTTTACTTGGACCAGGATTGGATTTCATCTCGTCACACCCATTGTGCATATAAAGACTACTTATTTATGTTGGTATACTCTATAAAATATGTAGACAAACTTTATTGCTAAGACCCCGAGTTACCAGCAGCCTTTCACACTCAAAGGTAATCCATGCGGGCTCTCCCAGGCGACAGACTTACCCTCGGCTTATTTTGCTCTCTTTTATTCCGTTTGTTGAAGAATTAATTGAAATACATGGCCCTATGAACTGAATATACCTTCGCTCCAGTACTGTCACTACCTTTACTCATTAGATATACTCACCTCTCGATCCCAAGATTAACAATCAATTAACCCTTTGCTATCGATACTAAGGCCTATCCTCTAAACGCCTTCGCTAGAGTACTCACACTACCCATCGCTCATTAGTACGCTCATGTTTCAGTCACAGAGTATCGAGTAATCTTATTCAATCAGAGTTTGGGTTTCCTAAGTATCGGCTCCCCCATCCTCACTCCTAGTCGTAACGCGAATTACAAAATAGCCTATAACTCCAGACGCAAGCGTGAGAATTAGGAATAAACACATAATAAGACTACCACCATTATAGATAGGGACCTTATTGACACAATAATATAGCATTTATATACACTCAAGGATAGAATCGATTACATCCATTCCTGCTGGAGAGTTAACTACATGAAGTAGCCATACAAACCGCTGAAGATGCTGTCACCATCTTCAATCCTCGTGAAGCACTCCTCCTCTCCTACTCTAAACTTAGTTACGGCACATAATTATAAGAATTGTGTACAATAATCTCACTATGTAACTCCTAGGACTGACGCAAGAGGTTCCTATTTATAGACTAGGAAAGACAAAGCAAAATTGGGAAGAGATCCTCTTAAAAACAGAATCTGGGACGTGATCTGCGTGTTCTGTGCTTCAGGCTGCGCTACAGCGCAGGCTGTAGCGCAGGATCCAGAGAGTTGCGCTTCAAGCTGCGCTATAGCGCAGGGTGAAGCGCAGCTAGCGTCTGCAGCTTCAACTTTCCTCTTTTAAATGGTTGATCTCTCCCCGAGACTGGTTTTCGCTTGTTTGTCCTTCCTTGTTTCCCTTTATTCTTTGATATCTTTGTATTTATTTTACAATCCTTGTTTATTTGGGAAGCTTGTTTGCAGTATCTTTGATTGATTGGCTCTATCTCCTCATTAATGATTCAAATCCTCTTCAAATCTTTAATTAATTGTCCTCAATCAAACTTCAATCTAGCATAAATCCTCCTCATTTAATGCTATTTAATTTCTGAATTGAATCTTTGCAAGAATCCTGCAAAAATCAGCAATAAATCTATTAAAATAGCATCAAATTCAAAACTAGGATTAATAAATACAAATTATTAAATATTAAATAAAAAGGGATAAATATGGGACAAAATTACCATTTTAACCTTGATAAGTGAAATAAAATATATACTAAAATATCAACTATTTTCACTTATCAGAAGCCCAACTTCTCAATGCATCTTGGTTACTGATTGTGGTGTGGATGTAATTTTCCCTGAATATCGTCCAATCAAAACCATGGGTGGTCTTCTCAGCTAACTCTCACGTCCAGATATGTTTTAAAAACTACTTTAGGTAACATACAATACGATACGCGGACAAAATATTAACTCAAGTCACAAGCCCAAACATAACAATTCCTTTCGAATCTTAATTATTGAACGAGGGCCCAAGTCGATGTAAAAAAACAAAGAGGGCCCAAGTCTAAGAGTAGCCCTAAAATTGTTAGGGAATTGATTGTTACAAATTTCATTTTTAATTACACACATCATATTTTAATATTCTTTTCTATTTTTCAAAATATCCCTCTTTATGTTAATATCTAAACAAATTTCTCTCCTCCTCTCCAGAACATCACCCACTTCTCTCTCTCCCACCATTAAATTGATGTAATAATCCCATTCAAACCTAAATGTGTAACGTTAAATTCGCGTTTCATTATCACAAATTTGAATAATTTTTTCCTTTCGAAGTTTATTAGAAACTAATTTCCGGTAACTACCGGCAACTTATTTGTCAGTAATATGTTTTCCAAGTTGTCAGTTGTTTCTAGAAACTTATTGTCGAGCGGTATTTGGAAAAATAGATTACCGACAATAAGTAGCTGGTAAGAGGGTATTTGCCAAATACGTGTTACTGCATCATTCTTTTCAGTATTTGATTCCATTACCGGCAACAAATTTTTGGTATTCTCCAATGCAAGAAAAAAAAACATAGACAATCAAGGGAAAGGACAAAGGCTTACCATGGGGGTTAAAAGAGAACCCTTGAATAAGAAAATGCGAACACGAAGGAAAAGAAATAATGTGACGGTATGAAATGTAGCAAACTTGAAACAACAATAACGAGAAGATGGGTTTTCATTGCAGAAGAGTGGTCTCTGAGACGAGAGGAGGGTTTTGAGTAAAATTGAAAGAGTGGTGAAGGTGAATTAGGGGAGGGAGGGGGAGGATAAAGGATTTAAAATAAAAAGGGTGATTTGGAAAATAAAAATTGAAAATAGAGGGGATTAATTGGGATGTGTGGGATTAAAAAGGAGATATGTAAAAATAAATTCCCAAATTGTTATTGTTTCTTTTCTTGTATTTTTGGACTCATTGCTTCTGATAGCTCATAACGGAACTTTCAGTAGTAGGAGTAAGTTTTTAGTAATGAAGATTCAATACTCCTCCTATTAATAACTATCTTATTAATGTTTAAAATTTATTATTTTAATTTAAATAAAAAAATTGGAAAAACTAATCATATATATACGTGTTAAAATCATAGTGGGAGTAAAACATATTAAAAGTCCTCCAGTTGTGTGTCCCATTGCCCATTGTAGGCAACATAAGTGTGCATTTAGTTTGAAATAATATTATTAATTAATATATTAACCCAGCTAATACGTGGGTAAAAATATATTTTTCTATATTTATAATTAAGTGTATGATAAATAAATTTTTTTAAAATTTAAAAATAAAAAATAGAATAATTTTAGATAATCATTAAATTTTGAATTATAATAGAAAAATATATATTTTATTATTAAGTTTAATTTATATTATTATTTAATAATAAATTAAAATTAAATAAATTAAAATCATAACAACAAGTAGGGGCGGAAGCAGGCCAGACTTTGTAAGGCCTGAGACTGGCCTACCTGTTAATTCTGCGGCCTTAGCCTGACCTATGACCTGTCAAAGGCTGATTTTGTAGGCCTGGCCTGGCCTGTTTTGAAGCCTGACCTATTAGCCTATTTAAAAGCCTACTTCACATCCAAGCCTTTAAATAGGCTAATAGGTCTATCGTTTAGCAGGCCAATATAGGCTTGTAGGCCAATAGGCCTATCAAATAACCAAGTAACTAGGCCATTGATTGCAATCCCATTACCAACCGCTTGAAATTAATACACCTTGCTTGAAGCCAAAACACATTGATTCTCGAACATGACCCCTCAAGTGTACAAAAGTCAAAAAAAATAATTAAAAAACTAATCACTTTGCAACAATGTCATTGAGAATCTTATTCTGAAGTAATATATATTTCATTAGTTCAAACATTGTAAAAGCAGCATAAAGTGAGACAAAGTTGAAATTCCTCAATCATAATGCCATTTTGAAGATCCTATTAGAGGCTGACATATAGACGCAATCAGTCTTTCTTATATAAATGGCTCCCTACACTTCAGCACTAAGTCATGATCACTGTTCTGCAGCATGATGCTTCCAACTTAATTGAACAGTTTTATACACATTGATAATCATCCTTGGAGCAGGGTTTAGAACAGAAATTAGGCATTTGCACACATCTTATTATGACAAGAAGGCAAGTACCTAATGGGAAGTTCTAACTATCATCCATTTACAAATAGTTGAGTGCTATCCAAACTCAGTAAGTGAAATTAGATGAGAAAATGGTATCAACCACTCTTTAAAAATATTCAAAACTAAAATTAAGCTTTCACGTTGATGTATCTTTGTCTCCAGAGAGGACATATATATATATATATATATATATATATATATGCTTACATATGACATGGGAAGTTAGCAAATAAAACAATCTTTAAACTAACATTTCCAGGAAGTTCATGTACAACGAGTGCGATTGATCCATATATATTCATTTGCAGATCGATCAGACACAGATAAGATATTCATTTTCATTTTCACATATATTCATTTGCAGATCGACCGGACACAGATAAGACATTCATATTCATTTTCACATTTGCAGATCCATATATATTCATTTTCACATTCACAAAATTTATTTTCGAAAAAGACATAAAAGAGACAGAAAACAAAATACTCTCAGATCGGCGACGGCGACGGCGACTGCGAACGGCGACTGCGAACGGCTCTGCCTTTGCGACTGCGAACGGCGACGGAGGTGGGACAGGCTGCGAACGGCGAACGGTGGCTCTGCCTCTGCACGACGTTGGCGCGGCTGCTAGGGTTCCTTTCTAAGGAGAGGTTTCTAATTTGAGTGGCTATGTGAATGAGGGTTCCTTTCTGCTAGGGTTCCTTTCTGATTCTATGTAAAGGGAGGTTTTTAATTTTACTAAAAAAAATAATCATAATAGAATAAATGAATAATTAAAATAAAAATAATATATATATATGTGTGTGTGTGTGAAATTATGAATATATATATATTATAAATTATAATAGGCCACTTAAACAGGCCGGCCTAACAGGTTAAGTAGGCTTTTTTAAAAACCTAAGCCTGACTTATTTATTTAAATAGGCTTTTTTAAAGGCTTGAATCTGGCCTTTTTATTAAACAGGTCAGGCCTACGCAGGCCTAAACAGGCCAGGCCATAGGCCCCTGTCGGACGTCCTGGCCTACTTCCACCCCTAACAACAAGAACAGACATTTATATTAAAATAAAGATTAAAATAAAAAATTATAGGATAAGATTTTGAATCATAATAAAATTTAAAATGAAGCATTAGCATTTATTAATATTTAAAAATTCAAATAGAAATAGAGAGTTGATGAAAAACGTTAGTATTAAGGATTAATGAGAGGGAGAATTCCACTCTCAAAAGTTGTGTATGTAGTTTAATATGAAATAGGCTTAATTGCATTTTTGGTCCCCTACTATCATCAAATTCGCGATTTTGGTCCTTCTACTTTTTTTTCGCAATTTTGGTCCCCCTATTATTTCAAATTCGCGATTTAGTTCAAAATTTTGGTCCCCTGTACCTCCCAAGTATGTGTTAGAGGGACCAAAATCGCGAATTTGGAATAATAGGGGACCAAAATTGTGAAAAAAAAGTAGGGGGACCAAAATCGCGGATTGATGATAGTAGGGGGACCAAAAGTGCAATTAAGCCTATGAAATAAGTGAAGAAATAGAAGATTAAAAGCAATTGAGAGGGAGAGTAAAGTGACTGAGCCTCTCATTTTTAAGGGGGTTTCAAATTTATAATATAGAGAGTTAATTTCCTTAATTATCTTTTAAATTAATACTTAATTATCAAATAGATTCATATTATGGGGTCGATATGAGGCTGAGTCCATAATGTAAACGGGCCATCAAAATAGCAATGATGCAGGTTATTCAAGTCAGTCTGCTGGCTGAGCGCATCTTCTACATACCCAATGCTATTTCTAAAAAGTAAAAATGCCCAAAAATAGAGAAAGTCCTAATAATGAAATCATAACTGCTGAAGTTGGCTTTCCATATCAAACGTCCATAAGATCCATGAATATCGTTTAATCAAGACCGTGGGTGGTCTTCTCAGCTAACTCTCACGTCTAGATATATTTGTTTTTGGTCCAACATCCAGATATGTTTTAAAAACTACTTGACGTAGCATTAGCATACCATACGCGGACAAAATATTAACTCAAGTCACAGGCCCAAAAATAACAATTCATTTCGAATCTTAATTATTGAACGAGGGCCCAAGTCGATGTAAAAAGAAAGGAGGGCCCAAGTCTAAGAGTAGCTGTAAAATTGTTAAGGAATTGATTGTTACACATTTCATTTTTAATCATACGCATCATATTTTAATATTCTTTTTCTATTTTTCAAAATATCCCTTTTATGTTAATATCTAAACAAATTTCTCTCCTCCTCTCCGGAACATCATCCCCTTTCTCTCTCTCCCACCATTAAATTGATGTGATAATCCTATTTAAATCTAAATTGTGTAACGTTAAATTTTTGTTTCATCATCACATATTTGAATATATTTTTCCTTTCGAAGTTTACTGGAAACTAATTTTCGGTAACTACCGGCAACTTATTTGTCGGTAATATGTTTTCCATGTTGTCGGTTGTTTCCAGAAATTTATTGTCAGGCGGTATTTGAAAAAACAGATTACCGACAATAAGTAGCTGGTAAGAAAGTATTTGCCAAATACATGTTAATTACTGCATCATTCTTTTCGGTATTTGATTCCATTACCGGCAACAAATTTTCGGTCTCCAATGCAAGAAAAAATAGACAATCAAGGGAGAGGACAGAGGCTTACCTGGGGTTAGAAGAGAACCCTTGAACAAGAAAATGCAAACACGAAGGAAAAGGAATAATGTGACGAGATGAAATGTAGCAAACTTGAAACAATAATAACGAGAAGATAGGTGTTCATTGCAGAAGGGTGGTCTCTGAGACGAGAGGAGGGTTTTGAGTAAAATTGAAAGAGTGGTGAAGGTGAATTAGGGGAGGGAGGGGGAGGATAAAGGATTTACAATAAAAAGGGTGATTTGGAAAATAAAAATTGAAAATAGAGGGGATTGGGATGTGTGGGATTAAAAAGGAGATATGTAAAAATAAATTTCCAAGTTGTTATTGTTTCTTTTCTTGTATTTTTGGACTCATTGCTTCTGATTGCTCATAACAGAACTTTTAGTAGTAGGAGTAAGTTTTTAGTAATGAAGATTCAATATTCCTCCTATTAGTAACTATCTTATTAATGTTTAAATTTTTGTTATTTTAATTTAAATAAAAAAATAGGAAAAACTAATCATGTATACACAAAATTATAGTGGGAGTAAAACATATCAAAAGTCCTTCAGTTGTGTGTCCCATTACCCATTGTAGGCAACATAATTAATAGTATGTCTTTAGTTTGAAATAATATTGTTAATTAATATATTAACCCAGCTAATACGTGGGTAAAAATATATTTTTCTATATTTATAACTAAGTGTATGATAAATATTTTTTTAAATTAAAAAATAAAAATTAGTATAAGCTTAGATAATCATTAAATTTTGAATTATAATTGGAAAATATATATTTTACTATTAAATTTAATTTATATTATTATTTAATAATAAATTTAAAATAAAAAAATTAAAATCATAACAACAAGAACAAACATTTATATTAAAATAAAGATTAAAATAAAAAATTAAAGGATAAGATTTTGAATCATAATAAATTTAAAATGAAGTATTAGTATTTATTAATATTTAAAAATTCAAATAGAAATAGAGAGAAGATGAAAAACGTTAGTATTAACTATTAAGGATTAATGAGAGGGAGAAGTGGAGAACTCCACTCTCAAAAGTTGTGTGTGTAGTTTAATATGAAATAAGTGAAGAAATAGAAGATTTAAAGCAACTAAGAGGGAGAGTAAAGTGACTCAGTCTCTCATTTTTTAAGGGGGGTCTCAAATTTATAATATAGAGAGTTAATTTTCTTAATTATCTTTTAAATTAATACTTAAATAATTTTAATCAATCAATACTAAATATAATTAGACTATTTTTCTACTTTGTGTTTATTTTCCTGTCACAAAAAATAGTTTTTTTTCAAATCATCACTAAATTATTTTAGTTTTAACATGTCTTTCAAAGTGTGATTGTCTGTGTATATAATTTGATATTCTGATTTAAATAACAAAACAATAATAGAAATACGATGGAGATAAATAATGATATAGCTAATAAGGGTGGTAAAATGGGTTAACTTTGACCCGCTTTCAAACTGCCTATGATGGGTGGTGTGGGTTTGATCCACTTTTGGAAGTGAGTTGAGAAAAATAGTGGATTGGCCCGTCAAAAAAAAAAAAAACAGGTTAATTATATGTAAAAAATGGTATAACCCATTAAAAAGTGAAAGAAAATAAAAAATAAAAAAGTTAAACACATTCAATCAAAATCATCACATCCATAAATAAAATATCATTTGTCTCATTTGCTCCTTAATCCTGAAAATGTTTAAAAAAAATAAAAATATCCAACCTAATGGGTTAACTCATTCCCAGCCACTGAATTTTGGGCCTACTGGGTTGTGGGCTGAGTGGGACAAGTTAGGTAGGTTGGTATATCTTCTAACCCTTCGTCAAAAAAAAAAATCTTCTAACCCACCTTGTAATTTTTTGAGTTAAGTCAACCCTAAAAGCAAAATAAGTAACAACGTTATTAGCCTCTCACATCCTTAATTAATAACTCATATATTTGCGTTGTTTTCCTATAAGTAATTAGATATTGTACTTCTCTGTCGAGTTTTTATGGTCAAGTCAAGTATCAAGTTGTTGCGAAGTTGGGTGATTGTCTAAAAGTCTAAGACAAGTGCTCTAGTGAATGGAAGCTAGTTTTAGTTATGCATAATGGGAAATTGTACCTTGAAAGACACTATGATACCTAAGATCATAGGAAAAACTATATCAGTGTAACATCAATAATGAACAATACATACCTAATATTTGACATTGTGGGGATATTAATTTATAGAGCATAGATGCGGGTGACTCCCAGTTAGGTGTCACTAGAAATGTCTGGGACATTTATCTGGTGTGGGTGTGGCATAGGTATAACCCAATTGAACCTAACATTTTTTTTTTGGTGAACACGAGTCGAGTCCGACTTGTATGTCGGGGTGCAAAATGTATGGTGATTGGGCTCATCATTAGGCCATGTGCTCAAATCCATCATAAATGGGCTGAGTCCTAAACAAATATAATTAATTGAATCAATTAGATTATCCAAATTTAATAAAAGATAGTCATTTATCTTCGAAAAATGTTATTTTTACTTGAAAATAATAAACATGTTTTCGTTTTTAATTAAAAAATCTCATAAAATAAATTATAAAATATTTATAATACGAGTGGTAGAGAATTAGAGATGTTTTAATTATTATAACATCTATCTTTTTTGGTGATATTTAATTTATAAACATCAATTTATTGTGGCATAATTGAACATACGTCTGTGGGTGCTCACGTGCCTACAAATCTGCATTAAATATTACAAAATCTAATACGTAATATAATTATAACGTTAAAAGTTGAGAAGCGTTTGAGCTTGAAAGTAGTATAACTAGAAATTAAGTATATACAATTTTGTCTAACAAAATATAGTAGGCTTATTTGAGGTTTGAGAATTCAAACTAATCTCCAAAACAATATAAATGAGTAGTGATTATTGTATGCTTCTATTTTTTACTCCTTCCATTCAGCCTTTCTATTTTTTCTTTCTTTTTCATTTCATCATTTACTTTATCTCACTTTTTTCCTATATTTTTCTTTCTTTCTTATTATATCATTTACTTTATCTCACTTTTTTTTTTCCTATCCCTCTTCTTTAATTTCATGAGAGGTTGATATACACCTCTAAGGTGTACATCCATCATTATTCAATTGCTTTCACATTTCCATATATACTTTATAACATGTGTCACCACATAAACAAACATAATATACTACATCCGATCTTATATATAAACATATGACTAAATTATGAAGACTAAGAAAAAGCCTTGAAACCAGTTAATTATATACTAATGCCATAATTTTAAATTTTATTTCAGAAATATCCTTAAAATTAAATAGTTAAAATGGTGACAAAATTGAGTCATAATTAAAGTAGTAACTTATACTCCAATGGTTATAGCGTAGTATAGGGATGGCACTCGCCCGGGGCGGGGGTGGGGCGGGGAGTACCTCCCCACTCCCCGTCCCCACCTCTCAATTATCTCCTCATCCCAACCCACATTCCCCATCTCGCGACAATATTTCCCCCATCCCCATTCCCTATATCCCCACAGGTCTCCATGGGGATCCCCATAACTAGATTAATTATGAAAGCAAAGGCTAAAATTCAATTATATATATATGCATATAATTAAGGATAATTTTGTTATTTTAATTCTTTATGGATCTTGTGAGGCAAAAAACAGGATCTCATCCTATCTCCAACTATACTTGGAGCGATTTTCCATACTTAGCCCTATCCCTATAGTGGGAAAATCTCCAAATACAAAATTCTAAATGAGGTAGGTCATATAAAAATCCTAAAATCGTAGGGGCAATTGTCAACCTTACACATATATTAATTATTTTACATGTGTTAGAGGCGGGGCGGGGGGAATGATCCCCACCCCATCCCCAAATATTCGGGGGAATTTTTATCCCCGTCGCCATCCATGCGGGGAAAAATTCCCAATTCTCGGGTCCCCAAATGGGGCAGTCCCCACGGATATCCCCAAACTCAGTTAGACATTGCCATCCCTAGCATAGTACATCCACTATCATGGGAAATAGATGAATAATGGACAATAAATTAAGGGTATAAAAAGAACTTCATAATTAATACAATTCAGAATAGCACTATGTTATAACAATAGAAAAAGCATCTTTTGTCTCTTATAAGTAGGACCAGACGTACTTATGAAAATACTTTGGTTAAAGATTAAATAAACTACAATATAGAAATATGTATTAGGGGTGTTTATATCCAATCCAATCCAATAGAAACCACAAAACCAAAAACTGAATCAAACTGAAAATAAAAAATCGAAAACCACGAAACCCTATTTTTTTTTAATGGATTGTATTGGTTTATGGATTCTATGTTAAAAACCGATCCAATCTAAACCAAACTTATATACATATATTTTATTTATAAATATTCCTATATTTTTACTTGTATAAGTATATACTTATGAATTTACTTATACTAGTATATCTTTTATGATTTTATTATATAATATAATTTTAATATATCAATTTAAACTGGATTGGATTTGAAAAAAATGATCGGATAATGAAATGATAAAACACGCAATGATTGAATCAAATGATTTTTTGACCTTAAAACTTATTCAAGCCGAATCACAAACACATGTAACAAGAAAAGTTGCTTTTTATGATGGTAAAATTCGTTATTGAAAACTTGAAAACATGTCACTAAGAACATCTTGTGGCGATATTTGAAATTGTCATTAACCGTCACTAAAAGTCGAGTCACTATTATATTAGTGATAATATTTTTAATATGTCACTAAAAATATTTTTTATTGTGACAAACACATCGTCACTAATAGTCCTACATAATAGTGACAAAAATAATTTGTCACTAATACAAACAATAATAGTGATGATTTAATCGCCACTATTAAGAGTTTATATATTAAAAATTACCGGACTGGTTGGCCCGGAAACCAGACCAATGGCTAAGTCGGAGGACTGGCGGTTGAACCGGTCAATGCTCGTGACTCGCTGGTGTTGACTTGCCGAACTGGTGTAGGCGTGCGCGTATGGCTTGGTTAGATGCTGCTACGATAAAATTCTTGAAAATTTGCTAGATGTGGGATTCGAACTCGGGTACTCAAGCTGTCAGTCAACATTGCTACGTCTCACACCACTATGCCAAGTTTGTTTCTTGTTATATTTTAGCAGTTTATATATATATATATATATAATGCAAAGTAGAGAGGGTCCTGTAAGCTGCACGCTATAGATTCACCTTTTTAACATTCTTTTAAAAACTTTCATAATATTATATTTAATAATATAAAATATATTAAATAATGTTAATTTTATTTTAATTATTTTTTATTTTAATTTAACTTTATGAATGGGATATCAAAATGATTTCTTTGTTATCAGGTAATGTTTTTCCTTTTTCTTATTATTTTGTGTCTTTTATTTTTAAGCCTTAAATAATTTAATATAAATTATACACTATTTATTGATGTGCTTCCATTATTGTTCTTGTCATGATGTGTATATATAAGTAGAAAAAATTTAACTTTGATGGATATAGATTTTGATTATATAATTATTAACTCAATTGTCTACTGCCACTTGAAGCAACATTGAATAAAAGTAATTTATATCGTTATCGATTTTATTTACCTTGATTTATGTAATTTTTAAAATTTACCAATATAAAAATATTTTAATATTCAAATAAAAATTCTACAAGAATAAGAATTCATTTTTTTTACTCAAAGAAAATTCGAATAAATTAACTGGGCTTGGGACAAATGTCCATAGCCAATAAGGAATCAATACATTGTGGATTATCTTCTATCCAATATTGGTCTTGGTGAGAACAAGCCAATTTGGCTAAAGTATGAGCACACATATTACCACTCCTATGAACATGAGAAATTGAAAAAAACTTAAAGGAAGGAATACCTGATAGGGACTCTTGCACCACTAAACCAATGTAAGAACGTGGAATAGATCCAGATGAAAACAAATCCGTAACTTGCTTGCAATCTGACTCAACAATTATTTCTTCAAAATTGGTCTCCAAAGCGAATGTGATGGCTAGCCTAATTCCCATGGCTTCTGCTAAACCAGCATATGGTGGGCACACAATTCTTTGAGAGGAGGCTGCAAAAACATTTCCTGTGTGATCCCTGATCAATATACCAATCCCCCACATGCCATTTCCAATTTAAGCAGCGTCCACATTAGCTTTCCAAATACCAACTGGAGGTGGGAACCACAGAGACGAGGTTGCACTGTCCTGCTGGTTACGAGTCATTGCTGACCTTGGATCAGCGGCTTGAGAATGGGGTAAGGTAGACTCTTGTGCTCTGCTGTACAATAACTGCATGTTGGAGTCTTTGTTCTCAAAGACTTTTGTGTTACAGGCTCTCCAAAATGAGTAACATAGAGCAACAAAAGTGCAGATGTCTGGTTCCTGAAATTGAGAGATAATTGAGTCAACCCATTCCCCAATGGGCAAGTTGGAGATTGTTGGAACTTGGGCACCAAGGGGAGAGTTGAGCCAAGCTGCTTTGACCCAATTACACTCTCTAAACAGGTGAACTTCTGTTTCTTGCTCTGTTGAGCACCACGGACAAATAGAATCAATATGGATTCCTCTTCTAACCAAACTAGCTCTAACAGGGAGAGAGCTCATCATTAATCTCCACATAAAGTGTTTATGTTTAGGCTGGATAGGGATAGACCATAACTTACTCCAGTGCAAAGCCGGAATAGGCCTAGGAGGGTTATCATCATTTCTCTGCATATTTAGTTCATTAAGTGCAAAGTGATAACCCGATTTCACCTCACAGCTGCCAGATTTTTTTCCCCAACAAAAACAGTCTTCCATTAGCATAGATGAGAAAGGGATTTGTAGAATTTGCTCCGCTTCATCAGGGAGGAAATTGGCGAGCACCAAATCCCGCTTCCATGTATGGGCACAATGGTCAATGAGATCATAGACTAGATGTAAATCTGTTGTTTGAGGGGAGATAAATTGAGGTTTGTAACCAGCCTGAAACGGTAGCCATCCATCCTCCCATATTCTGATTGTAGCACCATTTCCTACCCTCCAGAATCCACCACTTCTAAGTACCCAGCTAGAGGAAACAATACTTCTCCATGTGATACTCGGGGCATAGCCAGTAGAAGCATGGAGAAAATCAGACCTCAGATAGTAGCGGGCTTTAAGTACTTAGGAAACAAGGGAAGAGGGATTAGTAGTGAGCCTCCACCCCTGTTTAGCTAAAATAGCAGTGTTGAAAGAGTGAAAATTTCTAAAACCGAGTCCACCTGATTTCTTGGAGACACATAATTTATCCCATTTAATCCAATGGGTTTTCCTACTTCCATTTTTACTCCCCCACCAGAAATTGCTAATCAAACTTTCAATTTTTTGGCACAAAGATTTTGGGAGTAGGAAACAGCCCATGATATAGCAAGGAATTGCTTGGACCACTGCTTTCACTAAGACCTCTCTTCCAGCTCTTGATAAATAATGCTCCTTCCACCCCTTCAGCTTCTTCCAAACTCTATCCTCAACAAATTGAAAGACCTGTTTTTTGGACCGTCCTACAAAGGTCGGTAAGCCCAGGTACTTTGAATGACTATCAACGATCTTAATCTTCATCCAGCTTTGGACCAAAATTCTTCTTTCTTGGGGCACATTTCGGCTAAAAGATAGCTCAGATTTGTCAAGATTTATCATTTGACCAGAAGCTGTCTGGTATTGGGAAAGGATTTGAAGAATAATGAAGATGGAACCAAAAATAAAAACAATCCATTGCCACAAAGTAGTTACATCACAATGTTGCCAATTATACTACTTATCACACAATAGGTTTAATTATCCCTATTTTTTCTCATATTAAAACACATTTTGTTACAAGTAATTCAAAGTGCTAAAATATAAAATACTTAATAAATATTTTAATGTATGTATAAATTAGTTTTTTTGGTGCATTGTATAAATTAAATTTAAGTGATACATATAGTTTTTAGTTTATATAAATTTAATATTATATATATAGAGATAAAAATAAATCAAAGTTTCAATTCGAATTTGATACATAAATGTTAGGAGATGAATAATTTGAATTTAAATTTAACACGATAACGTAAAGAAATATTACTTTAGATTTTTAAAGTGAAAATGCCAACATTTTGGTACAATTTTAAAAATAAATTAAAACAAATTAAAAGGTAATCTAATATTTTACACCAATTAATAGTTTTATAATAATATAAGATTTAAATTAAATAAGTGTAGATTAGTTGCATTAATTTTTTTATCTTTATCTAAAAATTCAAATTTAAATCAAGATAAAGAATTTGTTACTTTTTAGATTTTTTTAAAGTTTTGTCTTTTAATCCTAAAAAAACAAATTTCAATAAAAATAAAATTTTTCTATTCTATATTTTTGTCACGGTAAATCTAAATCCTATAATCCTAAAATTTACAAAATCTAATCCTAAAATTTAAATTCAAATAAAATATTTTTTAATATTTTATCCAATCTTAACCTAACAATTCAAGTTAAAAGAAAATATTTTATGATTTTTGAAATTTTTATTTTATTATCTCTTAATTCTGTATTATGAATTAAATTAAGATAAAGAAGGTTATTTAAAAAATCTACTATTTTAAAACTAAAATTTTTAATTTATTTTATTTTTATCTATTGAAATTATTATGAGAAAAATATGACTTGTAAATATTTAAGTGTTTTGTATTAACAATTTTCAAGTATATTAGTTTGAAATTAATTAACATATTAATATTAAACACTTGGGACTATTTATTATAGAGATGTTTGGAATCTCTAATGAGAAGAGACTTGTTACAACTAATAGAAAGTGAATGACTTCTTTGTAATTTCCACACTAATATGATGTGGAATCACATTTCATCACTAATATATTAATATTAATTATTTGTGACGAATTACTATAGACACAAATGGTCGAAATATCTAGTGACGAATAATTTATCACTGGTAAAATAAAGTAAATGACTATTTTATAATCATTTCTAATATAATGAAATTATAATTTGTCAATATTATGTTGATACTAAACCCTAAACCCTAAAAATTAGTTAAGGCACAAATATATCAAGCCACTAGTGTTGAAAAAAATTGTCACTAATAAGGAAGTCAAATGATTATTTTTATAATAATCAATAATATGATATAAAATTAATGAAAAAGTTAATTTTTATCACAATAAATTTTTAGACGGTTAATAAATTTTACGTTATCTATGATTCTATAATAAGACATACAAATTTATCATGATTGTTTTATGTTAGTGACAAATTATTTGTGACATATAGATTTTTGTCACTATTAATACATTTATTTTGACGATTTATAATTTGGTCACTAATATAAATATTATTAGTGACAAAATAAAATTTAATCATAAATAATATATCATTAGTGACAAATTCTTTTTTGGTCACTAAATTTTTATCACTAAAAGTTAGTTTTCTTGTATGTATAATTTTGTCGTTATATCTTTTATTTATTTGCTTAAATAATAATGGTATATATTTTGAGAAAATTAAATTGTGAAAACATAAGGGATATTAACTAGAGTTTAGTTGACTTCCAATCCTATGTTGTTAAATCACTTAATAAATATAACACTTTTTGTATTATTAAATTTCTTAAATGTTGTGATAACAAATCATTAGATACACATAAAACTTATTTACACTCGTGCATATATACTTATTAAATTCATATTAATAAATCTTCCTTACATGTATCAGTATATAATTGGTAAATGTTTGATACTTTTGGCACATTCATACCAATAAGTGACTTATAAATGGTAATGTATAATCAGCATAATAAATTCACATGACATTATAAATTCTAAGATATAAATATATTACAGGCAAAAAAAGCCGCAGACTTTAGTCAATGGTCGTAACAACAAGAGATATAGTTAACTGTTGTGTCCAGTTACATGAATCATGAATTAATGTGTATATAGGTTCATCTAGGGGAGCTAAATTCAGAGTGCTAGCTATTGCTTGAATGGAGCGTGGTGAGTCGTCTTCAAATTGGCATGGTATTGGTATCACATTCACATCGTGGCCGATTTTGATTGTTGACAGATCAAAGCAGGTTCGTTTAATTTTAACATTATTGTTTGAACCGGACCGGTATGTCGCCCCAAGTCATCACAATCACAACTTTTGGTTTAATGATATAGCTGTTTTCATGATTGAACCGGATCAAACGAGTAAAAAAATAGTGTTGGATTGGGTAAATTAAACTAGTGAATTAATTGAACCAGACAATTTTTTTTCATGTAATTAATTTTTATTTAATGAGTAAAAAGCCTTAAATTTAACAACAAAAAGAAATTATATGTGTGCAAATTTATATATTTTCATATGTAAATAATAAAAACCCAGTTCAATCAAATAATTTAAGCAGTTAAACCTAGATCAGGAAATGCTTTTAATTAACAAATATATATTTATATATTTAATTGAATATATATTATTTAAGTTCAAGGAATATTGAAAATTTTGACAGTGCACTTTCCGGTCTGGCTTTTTAAATATTGATGATTTGCATGCCAACTGAACCACACTATGCTAACTATATATGTGTTGAGTTGGATCATTATAGGTTTGATTTGATTAGAGAATAGAGATAAAGATAAGGACCACTCATTTATACACTTAATGGAAGGAAAGCACCCTTTCTTTCACGATGGTTGCCAAAGTAGGTGAGGAAATTTGAAAAGGACCGCCACTACCATGCCATGTGGAACAATATACATGCACCCACATACCCACCAAATTAAAGATACCTACAACCCCTTCAATAATTCACCTTTACCCCTAAATCCTTCTCATTAATTACAGAAAAATTTGCTACGGTTGGTTAACTTTTGCAACAGGCTTCACACTACCTACCACTTTTCTTCTAAATGGAAGATCCCACAAATAAAGAACCTTTTCCATCCAATAGTGTATATATACATCAATTGGAACCTGGAACTAAGGCTGCAGGTATTTCCCCAGCTGAATGAATCTCTAATTAACGCAAGCAAAAAATAAAAAAAAATATAAAAAGTGGTCCAATACGTGCAGATAAATTAAAATAAGCCACACCACGGAATAAAGTCATGTGAATATACATACATATATACCAAAACAATAAAATAAGCAAGACAGGAATAGAGAAACCAAAAGGTGGGTAGAAGACACAACCCAAAAAAACGAGAATCACACAAGAATATTATTGAGAAAAGGAAAGATAATGACACCGTATGCTTCATCATACGCACATTCGTTATCCAAATTGAAACGATAAACTTTATTACCGTTGTGGTCTTTTATTGGCATGTTATTACAACTTGTAATTTTGCTTACACATCTGACTCTTTCATCTGTTTCACATTCCTATAGCAAAATGTAAAATCCAAATACACATTGAAAATAATAACAGTAGAAAATAAAAATACGTACATATAAGATACAATTAAATAGCGAGACCGTGGTAGAGAGAGTAATCATCAAAGCACTGAAATTAGATTAAGCTTAAGCATCAAACGCTAACGGAGCATTGCTGGATTAACTGATACTTAACGGCGTTTTCCCCGACGACGATGCCGTTACTGCGTGGACCCAAGGATATGAACGCGGGACACCGGACATAGAGGTGGTAACGGCCGGAGATAAAGGCGCCGACCTTCCAACGGACTCTGCCGTCAATTTTAACGGTGACGATGAGGTTGCCGGTAGACTGGTCCTGTGTGAGGCCAACGAAGTTGAAAGGCGCGACGGGGACGTTGGTGCCGTAGACAAACGGTGACCAAACGTCGAACTCTTTGTGGCCTTGATAGGAGGGAGGGATGGCGGTGCGGTAGGTTACCTGCTGGCTCCGGTAAGTGACGTAGGTGTCGAGACGGTCATAGTAGACACCGATGTGATCGTTTGGGTTGCGAGAAGAGAGTGTGACTTGGAAGTTGGTGGTTAAGAAGTTTGGTACGGTGGCGTTAAAGGCGTAAACGGTTACGTCTTGGAGGATGAAGGTGGGCTTCGTGGGCCTTAGGATGGCCCATATGATAAGGATTGTTAACAGAACGATGAAGAGGAAGACGATGATGCTCCAGAATATTCGCCGGAAGATCTGTCTCTTCTTCCCCTTGTGGTGCTCGCACTCCTTCACCGACATGTCGTTTTAGTTTTTATTTTTTGGTGTGGTGAAGTTGAAGTGGAGAGTGTGTGTGTGTGTGTGTTAGTTGATGCTATATCTAAGAAGATATTAATTTGGAGAAGGATGGGAGTAGAAGTCTAGAAGTGAGGAGGAGCGCCTAGAGAGGAAAATTATGGAATGGTTTTGAGAGGGGAAGGAATTATGGGGAGGTTTCGTGTGGTTGACGCTTTTGTGTGAAATTGTTGTGTGTGTGTGTGTGTCTGTTTGCGCGTTTGGTATAATTTTCACATGTTAAAACTGTTTTATTGAGGGGATCGGATATGATAAGATCATGTTAGATGATAGTGTATGTATGTGAATGAATATGGATGGTGGAGGCTGCTTTGCTTGCTAGCTAGATTGATAGATATAGATATATGCACTGTGCTTGTGGAAACTAAGGACTTTTGGTCATTGAGGTGAACTGAGCAAGTTAATTTATTGTTACTAACTTATACAAAAAAAACCATATCTTTTGTAAGCTTGTGCGGTCATTGAGACTTCAACCTACCGGTTTTGTTATTTTCTCTAAATTATTCCATATGATAACTACCCTGTTTCTTTCTTACCACGATATTATTGTGTCACGCCTCCACAGAATACTCACTTTTACATACATGTCATAGATCGCATTAGTGACAGTTCACCAGAAACATATATAACTTTTTATATAAAACGAAAATAAGAATAGAAGTTACTATTCCTGTACTATGTAGTTTATTATTGGGTGTTATTTATATCACGTGGTGAAGATTTGTTAATTAACTGAACAAATAATAGTGTCCAAAACTTCTTTTCCCAAAAAAAAAAAGTGATAAATAATTCGGACAAATGTACAATAATTACAGAGAACGTTTCTTCCCATACATTCTATCTCGTTCACAATCACAGTGGATTCATATTTATTACTAGGTAATTTTATATTGTTATATTTATACTAGTACATAATTATTTATCTATTTCCTAGAAGATAAAAGTAAATAAAACGTACAAAATATGTGTTTCTTTATTTTATTGTTTAAAAAATAAAGTAAAAATTATAAAAAAATAATATATAAATATTACTGAATAGTTTTTCGTTGAGAAATGAAACTTGTACAACCATCCAACATACAATAAGGAAAGATAAAGAGAGAAAAGAGAGAGAAGAGAGAGAATTGTGAGATGTGATAGGTGATGTGATAGGGAGATAGAGAAAAAAAAATGTGTTATATGAGTTTGTTGTATGTTTTGGTTGTATAAATATGTTTTCTCTTTTTCGTTAGGAGCAACCAGACATCTATTGTCGTTAGGAGCAACCAGACATCTATTGATACTAATTGCATGTACGTGAAGGTGTATATTCTACTCCTACTTGTGGAGATTGGCATCCTACTCCTCACTCATCCATTTCAATGAAGACATGATTTTCATTAATATATGCTCGCCAAGTCAATAAAGAGGTGCTTTACTTTTTGTTAATCAAATACAAAGAGACAAAAAGGTGAAAATGTGAGCTTTTAAAAAGCATTCCATTAATTGAGACAATAAAAGATACATATATTTACAACAGATTATTTTATATCTATATTTTTACAATTTAATTGCACTTCTTATTTCTGTATACTTATATTCTAATTTTTAGTCTTTCAACAGGATAATGCGTCTTTCACGACATCAAACGATAAATCTTCTCACATCAATATTAAATCACAGAATTATATGTAAATATAATAATTAAATCCTAATACAATTATACAGAATATGAGATAAAAATTATTTGTATTATGGGTTGGAGTACCCTTGTACTTCCTTTAATTAATGGCGAATGTTGTGGTGCCCATTAATTTTGATGGGCATTCATGCCCATCCACTCTCATTTAATCAGGGGTCATTTGTGTATACTTTTTAACATTATTTATAATTTCGATGATGAATTTTTTTTTAAATTATAATTCAGTACCTAAAAATATTTTAACGAAAATATTTTAATATCTCTTTTTAATTAAAAAAATTACATCTTATTTTCTTTTTATCAAAAACCAAAATTCACTAAAATTAAAACACCGATTATATTTTAATTTTACGCTTTTATTTAGAAAAAAAATACATCTTATTTTCTTTTTATCAAAAACCAAAAAACACTCTGATTAAAAAAATTACATCATATTTTCTTTTTTATCAAACACCATATCTATTGTTATGGGTTTATTAAGATTAAAATAAATATAAAATAAATATAATATAATAAATTTATTATTCTTAATTTTTTTTGGGAACAATTTATTATTCTTAATGTTTTGATACTTCTGCGTCAACGTATATAAATTTAATATAAATTTATTTTTCATACATAATATATATTTATTAAAAGAAGAATGAAATGGATAGCTCTTTAATATCATATATTACAGAGCACATTTTTATTAAAATAATAAAAGTGTAATTAAATCTAATTTTAATGACAATTGCTACCTTAATTTATTTAAGTTTTATAAATAAAATTACGATCCAAGGGGATTTCAAATTAACAAGCGTCCCACTTTTTTTAAAAAAAATTCTCAATAAGAAGCATAAAATTTAAATATATTTGGGATGTTTTAATCTTATTTAGGGTGATTTATGATAAAAAGTAAATGTGGTGTATTTTTTTTAAGTAAATTGAGATATTAGAAAATTTTAGTTAAAATATTTAAGGAACTGAATTATAAATAAAATAATTATTTTCATCCCAAAAATCATAAATGATGTGAAAAAACGTCCACATGTCATTTCCTAATTGAATAAGAGGGGATGGGTACCGCTGCCCATCAAAGCTAATGGGCACCACAACATTCACCTTAATTAATTATTTTTACTTAATAAAAAAAGAATATGAGATAAAATCGATAATCAAATATAAAGTTATATAACCGAATATCATTTGGGTTGATATAGATGTACATATACATCACCACAATAGATAATCACGTCACAATCACATGCATGGTCAATTAATAGTCGAATATATATAAAGTTATAATTCCTATCTATATATATATATGAACTAACCCCCCCCCCCCCAAATATAATTAAAAGCGGTCTGATGACCCGTTTATATATATGAATGGTCATTTGGATGTTAATTCTAATTGTATATAATTTTAATTTAATAAACGAATTCTATCATCATATATATAATCGATAAATCGCATGTATGAGTGCTCATTTGTTGGATGTGTGTAATTGGGATCAGTCTTCCATTAATCCCATGATTAATTTTCCTGGTCTATCCACATCTGAGTTGTTATTGTGAGCTTTTATCTAGCTAGCCTTTATCCCACCTTCTAACTATAATTATATTTGTTATATGGCTAGCCAACTCAATTACCTTAGGCTAATTAATTGGTTTGATATCACTCTTATTGACTGATTACCAAAATTGTTATCTAATTTTTCAATAAATAAAAATTTAGCTCATATATATCATTAGACTAATTATTCGAATCTAATATATTTACTCAATTGTAATTTTTTTGGCACGAACAAAAGTATATATATTTACGTGATAAATATGTGCAAATATAACATAAATTCCCCTCTCGTGATACATTTATGATTTCTATAATGTTGAGCATTTAATATTTTGCAATATTTTAGATCATGATATCCATGCTAGTGTTGTAGCTAATAAATAATTCATATTGAAGTTAGTTGAGAAGTTAGTTTGAGTTAGTTAGTATAAGTCCATATGATTGTTTCTTATGGACTATAAATGCATCTGTATGAATGATTTTTTGAATAACAGAGAGAGACTTTTCTATTCCTTGTTCCTTTCAGTTTTCTGCAGCCGAGTTACATTTGAGTGAATTAGAGATAATTTCTCTAACAAATTGGTATCAAGAGCTTGAAGATCTTGGGGCCAAGAATATAGTTTTAAAGTTTCATAGCGAACACCATGACAGGTCTCAATGGTCACATCCCTGGAAATGTGCTCGTTCTTGATGGCAAGAATTGGGACAAATGGAGTGTGCAGATGAATGCGTTGTTTGGTTTCCAGGACGTTCTTGAAATTGTCAAGAATGGTTATGCACCACTTGTTGAACCCGCAACTGAAGTCCAGAGACAAACTTTCAAGGAGAATCGAAAGAAAAATTGTAAGGCTTTGTTTTTCCTCCACCAATGTGTTGATGGTTCTCACTTTGAGAAGATTGCTTCCGCTGAAACCTCAAAAGCTGCGTGGAATGCCCTGGCTAAAGCTTGTCTCGGTGATGACAAGTTAAAGAAAGTGAAGTTGCAGACACTGACACGAAAATTTGAGCTGCTCCAAATGGGAAACAATGAGAAGATCGCAGATTATTTTTCAAGAATGCAAGTTCTTGTGAATCAAATGAAAGCGTGTGGTGCTACTGTTTCAAATCAGTTAATGGTGGAGAAAGTGATGCGGACTTTGAGTGCAAAGTTTGATTACATAGCTGTAGCTATTGGAGAATCCAAAGACCTCTCAATAATGAAGGTGGAGGAGTTGCAAGGAACTCTTGAAGCACATGAACAACGTTTGGTTGAAAGAGACCAACAACGAGAGTCTGACCGTGCATTGCAAGCCAAGGTTGGTTTCAAGAGAGATGATGGCAAGAAACGGTGGAAGGGTAAAGAGAAAGTGCAGTATCACAAGGGTAGTGGCAGAGGAAATACCTCTAATAATGGTCATTCTGATGGTGATGAAGCTGAAACTTCAAAGAAGGGTGGTGGAAAGAAAATATGGAAAGGAAAAGGGAAGAAAAAATTTGATAAGTCCAAAGTTGAGTGTTATAATTGTGGCAAACGTGGGCACTTTGCTGATGAGTGTTGGTCTGGCAAAGTCAAGCAGGGAAATTATGAGGCACATGTAG
The DNA here is from genome assembly GCA_026901365.1 of Sesbania bispinosa. Taxonomy (NCBI): domain Eukaryota; kingdom Viridiplantae; phylum Streptophyta; class Magnoliopsida; order Fabales; family Fabaceae; genus Sesbania; species Sesbania bispinosa. The sequence continues at coordinate 176,479 of QLOH01000854.1, forward strand.
CAGAAGAAAATGAGAGTTCAAATTCTGAGAATGTCATGCTTATGGCCACTACACGATCAGAACCTAAGGATGACTCTTGGTATATTGACACAGGATGTTCCAATCATATGACCGGACATAAGGAGTGGCTCATTGATCACGATTCAAGCATCAGGAGTAAGGTTAGATTTGCTGATAATAGTTTTGTAATGGCTGAAGGACTTGGAAAAGTGTTAATCAAAGGGAAGAGTGGTAACACTGCAGTAATTCATGATGTCTTGTATATTCCCTCTATGAAGAATAATCTGTTAAGTGTCGGACAGTTAGTCGAAAAAGGGTTTTCATTCAAAGTTAATGATGCTGGATTGAATTTATATGATCTACATCATAGACTTGTCTTGAAGGCTCCACTTGCTAAGAATAGGACTTTCAAGACAAGCCTATCAACTGCCTCTGTTTCTAATTGTCTTACAGCTTCAGTGGATGATGTGAGGTGGTTGTGGCACCAGAGATATGGTCATCTGAACTTTAAAAGTTTAAAGTTGCTCAGTTCAAAGAAAATGGTGGTTGGATTGCCTAATATTCAGATACCTACAGCACTGTGTGAAGAATGTGTCATAAGTAAACAACCAAGGAAGCCTTTCAAATCTACTGCATTCCATAGAGCATGTTGTCCATTAGAGGTCATCTACTCAGATATTTGTGGGCCAATTGAGGTACCTACTATAGGTGGTTGCAAGTACTTCATTTCGTTTGTTGATGAGTTTACAAGGAAAATTTGGGTGTTTGTCATTGAAAGGAAGAGTGCTGCTTTCATAGTGTTTCAAAAGTGGAAGAAGCAGGTAGAGAAGGAAAGTGATAAGTGTATCAAGTTCCTAAGAACTGATGGAGGTGGTGAGTTTACATCTGCTGAGTTTGAAGATTTTTGCAGTGAAAGTGGTATCAAACATGAGGTTACACCTCCATATACTCCTCAACATAATGGGCTTGCTGAAAGGAGGAATAGGTCACTGCTCAACATGGTAAGAAGCATGCTGAAAGGGAAGTCAGTTCCATCTGAATTCTGGGGTGAAGCTATAGTGACTGCAGCTTATATTTTAAATAGATGTCCTACCAAGAAGCTTAGTGGCATGACACCTGAAGAGAAGTGGTCTGGGAAGAAGCCTAGTGTTGATCATTTCAGGATATTTGGTTCACCTTGTTATGTGCATGTGCCAGATCAAAGGAGAAAGAAACTAGATGACAAAGCTCAACCAATGCTATTGGTTGGTTATCACTCAACTGGTGGATACAAGCTGTACAATCCTGATACTAAAAAAGTAGTAGTGAGCAGAGATGTGACTTGTATTGAGAATGAAAGCTGGAAGTGGAAAGGTGCTGAAGAAAGTGTTAGAATTGCAAATAATTTGCCTCTGATTGATGAACTTGAGGATGAATTGTTTAATGAAATTGAAGTTGTAGGAACAACTCATACAATTCCTAATAGAAGGTCTCAGAGAACTAGAACTGAAAATGTCAGACTTGGTGATTATGTGAGGTTCTCTGATAATGCAGTAAATGAGGAAGGAGATTTGGTTCACCTAGCACTTGCTGCAGAAGCTGAGCCATTAGATTTCAATGAAGCAATGAAGAGTGAAGTGTGGAGAAGAGCTATGAAAGAAGAGTTACAAGCCATAGAGAAAAACCAGACTTGGGAGTTGGTGGATTTGCCTCCAAAGAAGCAACCCATTGCTGTCAAATGGGTGTTCAAAGTGAAACTGCTTCTTGATGGATCAATCTCGAGGTACAGGGCAAGGTTAGTGGCAAAAGGTTTTCTACAAAAGGCTGGTGTTGACTATTCTGATGTGTTTGCACCAGTAGCCAGATTGGAAACAATAAGGTTAGTAGTTGCAGCCGCTGTTTCAAGAGGTTGGAAGTCTTTCTAGCTAGATGTAAAATCTGCCTTTCTCAATGGAGATTTGGAAGAGGAGGTATATGTAGAACAACCACCTGGTTTTACTCTTAAAGGAAAAGAGGATAAGGTATACAAGTTAAAGAAGGCATTGTATGGATTAAGGCAGGCTCCTAGAGCTTGGAATAAGAGAATTGACTCTTATCTGTTGCTGCTTGGTTTCAAAAAGGCTCGAATGGAGTATGGTGTTTATGTGAGAAAGAGCAGCATTGGCAACTTGTTGATAGTCTGTCTTTATATTGATGACCTATTGGTCACTGGTTCTGATATTGCTGAGATTAATAAATTCAAGCTCACTATGAATTCAGAGTTTGAAATGACAGACTTGGGGACTCTATCCTACTTTTTAGGCATGGAGTTTGTGCATTGTCAGAGTGGTATCTTTCTTCATCAAGGAAGGTACATTACAGAAGTGTTGAAGAGGTTTGGAATGCTTGACTGTAATGCTGCAACTACACCAGTTGAAGTAAACCTGAAAGTAGTGAAGGATGAAAACTCTAAGCAGACTGATAGTACACTTTACAAACAAATTGTAGGTTCTCTGAGGTTTATTTGCAATAGCAGACCAAACATTTGCTTTGCTGTTGGAGTTGCTAGCAGATTTATGGCTGATCCGAGGGTGACTCATATGGCTTTGGTCAAGAGAATTTTGAGATACTTGAAGGGAACTACAGATTATGGAATTCTATTTCCTAAAGAATGCAAAGAAAAACTGGTTGGTTTCTGTGATAGTGACTGGTGTGGAGACAAGGAAGATAGAAAGAGCACCACTGGTTATCTTTTCATGTTTCAAGGTGCACCTATATCTTGGTGTTCTAAGAAACAACCAATAGTGGCTCTATCTAGCTGTGAAGCAGAATATGTAGCAACTGCTTACTGTGCCTGTCAAGGAATTTGGTTGAAATCTTTGGTAGCAGAACTGGGTTTGGATGATGAAGAGAAGGTGCAACTGTTTATTGATAATAAATCAGCAATTGAGCTAGCTAAGAATCCAGTGGCTCATGGGAGGTCAAAACATATTGAGGTCAGATTTCATTATCTTAGAGATCAAGTTTACAAAAGAAAGATTGAGCTGATTCATTGTAGAAGTGAAGTGCAACCAGTTGATGCTCTTACCAAGTCTATGAAGATTGAAAGATTTCTGGAGCTAAGGAAAATGCTTGGAGTTATTTCAGTGATTGAATCTGAATTAAAGGGTGTGTGTTGTAGTTAATAAATAATTCAGATTGAAGTTAGTTGAGAAGTTAGTTTGAGTTAGTTAGTATAAGTCCATATGATTGTTTCTTATGGACTATAAATGCATCTGTATGAATGATTTTTGAATAACAGAGAGAGACTTTTCTATTCCTTGTTCCTTTCAGTTTTCTGCAGCTGAGTTACATTTGAGTGAATTAGAGATAATTTCTCTAACAGCTATGATGACCACAACAACGATACATATACTAATAATTAATAACCATGCCAGTGTAACATATATCCAATAAATCTAAAGTAAATCTTAAAATGAGACCGTTTTGAACTAATTAATTAAAATAATTTATTGTAATTGCCGTAAAAAATTAATTTATTGCAATTTATTTTGAAATTTATCTTTCAAATTCGGGATACAAATTGTCTATTAAATTATCAAGATAGGTAGTTAGCATTCATAATATATAGTCAAAACCAAACCAGTTTTCAGTTTGGGGTGGTTTTCAGTTTTCAGTTTGAAAATTTTAAAAACCAAAACCAGTTTTCAGTTTCGAAATTTTTAAAACTAAAAATCAGTTTTCAGTTTCAGTTTTATGGTTTCCAGTTTCATTTTTTTTAATATCGGTTTTAAGTTCTATGCATTACAGAAATAATTCTCTCTCCTCTGTTCCTCTCTCCTCTCTCTCTCTTCTTTCCTCTGTTTCTCCACTGTCGCTTTCTCCTCGCTCTCTCATCTCTCCTTTATTTCTCTATTATTTATCCCCCTCTATCTCTTGTTTCTTTTCCCTCTCTCTTCTGTTTCTCTACTGTTTATCTACAGAGGAGAGAGAAATAGAGGATAGAGAGGAGAGAGGAGAGAGAAACATAGGACACAGAGAAGAGAGAAACGGGAGGAGAGAGGAGAGAGAAATAGAGGAGATAAAGGAGAGAGGAGAGAGAAACCAAACGAAAGAGAAACAGAGAAAGGAGGGATAAACAGAGGAGAGAGAAATAGAGGTGAGAAGAAACAAGAGAAAAAATAGAGGAGAAAGGAGAGAGAAATAGTAGAGAGAGGAGAGAGGAGACAGAAACATGAGAGAAAACAAATGAGAGAGGAGAGAGAAAGAGAGAGGAGAGAGAGACAAAGGAGAGAAAAGAGAGATGAGGAAAAGAGGAGACGGAGAAATAATAGAGAAACAAAGGAGAGGGGAGAGAAAAACAATAGAGAAAACAAAGGATAGAGGAGAGAGAAGCAGAGAGAGGGGAGATGAGAGAGAAAGAGAGGAGAGAGGAGAGATAATAAATGAGAGAGAAACAAATGAGAGAGAGAGGAGAAAGAAATGGAGTAGAGAGGAGAGAGAAACAGAGAGAGGAGATAGGAGAGAGAAAGAGAGGAGAGATAAATAGAGGAGAGAGAGAAATACGAGAGAATCAAAGGAGATAGAGATGAGAGAAAAACAGAGGAGAGAGAAACAAAGGAGAGATGAGATAGGAGAGAAAAAGAGAGGAGAGAGATGAGAGAGAAATAGAGAGAGGAGAGAAATAGTAGAGAAACATGAGAGAGAGGAGAGAGAAACATAGGAGAGAGAAAAAATGAAACTGAAAACAGAAAACATAAAACCTTTTTTTTTGTTTTGAAAAGTAAGGGGAATTGGTTTTGAAACTTGTGTAAAAACCATTTCAACCCCATTTTATCCAAACACGTTTTGTTTTCAAATTTGGATTTCGAAACCAAAAACCGAAAACTGGCAACCACCCCAAACGGCACCTTAGGGGTTGTTCAGGGTGGTTGCGAGTTTTCAATTTTTGGTTTTTAAAAGTTTTCAATCAAGTTTTTACAACTCAAAACCAAAAATTGAAAACCATTTTTTGTGGTTTTCAAAACAGACATTTTGAAAACCACAAAAAGTGGTTTTCAATTTTTGGTTTTGAGTTGTAAAAACTTGATTGAAAATTTTTAAAAACCAAAAACTGAAAACTTGCAACTACCCCGAAAGGGGCCTTAGTTTTCAATTTTGAGTTGTAAAAAAAACTTGGTTGAAATTTTTTAAAAACCAAAAATTGAAAGCTCGCAACCAACCCAAACGGAACCTTAGTGATGATTTTGATTCATTTCTAGGTTTACAATACTAAGTGATAAAAATATGTATTTTAATTATGACTAATTTGATATGAAAAGTTAGCTAATTAAATAAATAAAATAGTTACTAATTAGAAGATAGAGTTATAATAATACATATTTTTAGGAGAAAAAATGATTATAATATTACCTATTTATTGATTAATAGGTTAGTAGTAATATTTTTACGGGTTTATTTTACATTTTTAATATAATTATTGTATTAACGGTTTTAATTATAAGGGTTATGAAATAATGAGACATAGAAAAAGGGTTTTACTCGCTTCATACGGGGACTGGACTGGAGTTGAAATACATGACAATATCATAGCTAACTTTGAAATATTTTTCTTGATCTTTTTTAACACGTAAGTTGGATTCCCTAGTAGTAATTAGTAGCTAGATCTTCATGTCCGGAGCATTGATAAGGCAATTAATGAAGGTAAATAACGAAATAAGAAAATTAAGACTTTTCCATCCAACTCGGACCTACCAAGTAAGAATTTGGCTTAAAATTTTGTGGTTTTTCAAATAAAAAACAGTCCACCGACAGTACACGTAAGTCCAATATGTAAGCAGCGAAGAAAAGGAGAAAATTATGTGGCTATAGCACGTTGAAGCTGAGGACCGCATAAGCACCATTGGTTTGTTTGTCCTAGCTATGCCTTCTAACGATGATGATTACAAACTTATCTATCAATATTCAATAACATTATCCTTCCACCCTATTTGTAGATGAGTATATTGTGATTTAATAATGTGTTATATTATTTAATAAGTTTAATAATATATGAGATTTCATATTTATTAAATAATGTGATAATATATTATTGATAATATGATAATATATCATTGGATAAATTGTAAAAAAGTTTTACAATATAAATATATACATTAAATCCTTTTAGATAGACCAAAGAAATCAAGAATGGAAAATTACAATTTAGAAGGACACTTACCGGCTGGTTAACAGCGGCCTACGGCCTGTTAGGTTCCCAGAGAATGTATACACGGTGCAAGTATCAAGGAAGAGAAATGTTGTTTGTACATGTTGTACATGTACAACATAGAGAGAGAAATGTGGGATATGAATGTGATGAGTGATATGATGGAAAGAAATAGAGAGAAAAAGTGTGTTGTGTATATTTTTTGTTATATGAAAAAGTTGTCTCATCAAGAAAATAGTCAAAGAATAATTTTTAGATGAGAATATATTTATTTATATATTAATATTAATGAAATAATATAATCAATCAAATGTTTAAAATGTATTAAAATAATAATAATAAGACATATACAAAAAATTATTAAAATTATTTTAATACACCTTCAATTCCTTTTTATAATGCATTTTTAGAAGTTTCTTGTGATTATTTTCATAAGTTACTTTCAATTTTAAGAAAATATTTATTACCATTTTTTATTTATCCTTATTAAATTTAATATTTTTCTAACTATCAAATGATAATGTAGTTAGTTAATGGTACTAGGATTACATTGAATAAGTGTAAAACTAGAAAATTAAACTACTACTATTTTTTAAATCCCAATAAAAATAATTACTTTTAACCACTTTTATTGATATGTGTGATTTGGTCTGCCTTTAAATTAGGAACACAATAAGGAATTTATATCTTGGTTAAAATTAAGAGAAAAATGATTGTGCATTGACAGTGTAAAAAGTTTTACACTGACGGTTAATCACAACCCTTGATTTAATAACTGATTGTTGACTTTACTAATTAATATTTTAAAAGTCATATAAATGAAAAATCATGATTAAAATTCAGTGTAAAACTCTTTTAGACTGTCAGTGCATATTAATTTAACTCTAAAATTAATTACTACTCTAATTTTTATTTATCTATCCCATTTAAAGATTTTTTTATTTCTATTTATCAATTCTATTTAAAATTAAGAGAGTAATATTAATTACATTTATATACTTTTTAATTTAATACGAGAGATAATAAATTAAAAAATTAATAAAAAAAATAAAGAAATAAAAAATATCACATTATAAATACAATAAAATTAATATAAATCATTTGATAAATTAATTATATTTACTCCATATTCGACTATCACGTGGTTGCGTGGATGTACAAATATGAAATGAACACAAATTCATGGCAGTAGCATATATCTAGATCCTAAAAAGGTGTGCTTTCATGTACTATACCTGCACTGACATTCAAGATGATATGTTATTCTTATCCCTACGTTCTGTACTGTTTATTTGGTGATAGTTTGAACTTAAGAGGTCCCCACAAGTTCTTCTTCGAACCTCTCAAATTCCTAAACTTCACGAACTCCCCCCACTTTTGCTTTTTGATAAATCAATTTGGATAAGTTTATATTTCCGTAGAAAAATTTTTAAAAGATAAGAATAGAATAAATTAAAAATGTTAATTTACTTGAAATTGAAATTAATTATTTATAGAAAAGTTAAATGAGAGAGTTTATAGAGTAGATGAACTACAACGACTAATTTTAATTTATAAAAGAGTTAAATGCATTTAACCTCTTTATTCATTCTATTTTTTTACCTAGAAATACTTTTGTAGAAGTTTCATCCAAAAGTGGTGAGAAATAGTTAAGAAAGAAAGCCATGTAGGAGAGAGAATGAAGAAAAAAATTTAGACCATTATGCCCCTAATTTGGTGTGAAACAAATCATGCAAAAATACTTTTTAGGGATATTTTGGTCTTTATATATTATAATCCAATTTCTCTCCTACCAAACAAAAATACAATTTCTCTCCACATTTTATCTCTATTTCTTTCCTACCAAACAACCTAAATTTTTCTCTATTTCTTATCTATTTCTCTTCACCCAATTTCTCTCTTTCCTATTTCTCTCTACTCTATTTCTTTATACAATACCAAACATAGCCTAAGTGATTAACCATGTCTGTATATTGAAATATATATTAAAATGTGAAGACTCATATAAACTTTTCTTAAGTATGATAAAATTATAAATTATCTATCTCTGAAAGCATAATTTTTCAAATAATTTTTAATGAATTTTTATGTGAATTAAAAACATAAAGGAAACAAAGTAATAAAAAGGTTAAAAAGACATTAAGTGATTAAAAAAATGAAAAAAAGAAAACAATTATTGAAAATTATATATTTGAAACAAAAGTTAAAAGATTTTATAAAACAAATTAAAATTATGAATTTAGAAAAAATAGCATGATACTCACTCTAAAAGAGGGAGTAAATTATGAATCCACCCCTATACGTTAAAATTTCATCACTAAGTGATCGAGTATAAAACAAGTTCAAAAGCAAATACAAGACGAAATAGAAGGTTCACTTTTACCTCTTAATTTGTGTATGATTTCTAATTATTTTGGCGCGCGGAATTATATATGGTTTTACATTAGAATAATGTCAGCTAATTAAGTTGCATGGAAATCTATACAGATACCGATATATATCATATACAAATATAAATAAATAATACAATATCCAAGAATTAAATAAATATAATTTATAATATTTGTATTCTAAAGGCTTCAACCAAAAATCATATATATATGTGTGTACGTGTTTGTGTGTATTTATGTATGTAAAAGATAAAAATTTTGAAAAGAGTAAAGTTATGGCCATTTATTTCATTTAATAATAAATTAAACAATTTAACAAAAAAACTTGTTATTTTACTTAACGATACAATTTTCTACTCATCAAGTACTGAATATTTATTCATATTTCCGTAAAAAAAAAAGAATACATTATAATTAAGTTCCGGCCAGTAATGTGTGATGAGAAAGGAGACAAAAAAAATGGAAAAGGAGAAAAGAACAGTGTTAGGCGGCTAATTATAAAGGGTATATATTGAAGTTGAAGGCGTAGGTGATGGGGAATTCTGGAACCGAAGAAAACTCCAAACTAAAAGGTGGAAAGCAACGAGTAGAGGATAATGAAAGAAAATAGCTGGTGCTTTCTTTTCCTTTTACATCTTATATAGATTCGTCTAAAAGCCAATGATTTTTAATTAGACAAAATCATAACAAACATAAAATGCATCAATATAATTAAATGATACTTTTGCATATTCATGTGATCATGTCAGCATCCATATATATTCCCCGCTGCTTCTGTGTGCTTTTTATTAATTAGTAGTTTCACTCCAAGTGGTTGATAAATAATTATATTAGAGGACATCATCAAAGCCAGATTAAACGATCGACAATCATATTAATAGCGACACTTCTCTAGAAATCTTTTTCCGATCCATATATTGCAAACATCAACAAAAACAAGCACTATAGCTAGAGGTGTCAATTTGGGTTGAGCTCGGTGAGCCAACCCGGCTCAACCCGACTCACCGGTGGGTTGGGTTGGTAAAATATAGGTTCACATTTTCGCGAATCAAAAGTGGGTCAACCCACTTAACTCGCGAGCCAAAGTGGGCTCGAGGTGGATTGACTCACTTTTTAAATTTTATTTATTTTTAAGTCATTTTTATAATTTTTTATATTTTTTTCTAATTTTTTTTACATTTTTATTATTTTTATAATTTTTTAAGTTAGGTGAGTCAGCTCGCTTAACCCACCAACCCGCGGTGGGTCGAGCCGGGTTGGTATTTTTTCTGCTCACCAGAAAAGTGAGCCAACCCGGCTCGACTCACTTTTAGCAAGGGGCGGAGCCACTTTGTGGCTAAGGGGGGCCATGGCCCCCCTCAATTTTTTATTTTTTTTCAAATATATATATATATATATATGTGTGTGTGTGTGTTTTGCTATTGGAAAAATTTATTTATTATTTTGTTAAATAAAATTACATATCCTCTTATTTCAAATATAAACAACTCAAAATTTAATTTTATTGGTGTTAATATGGACGGAAATCCTCTGTCCCGCTCTCCTGTCCCGTTTCCTGTCTCACCAATCAAATACGGACACATTGACTAAAATTGCCAGCTTGGATTACCATCATCATTAACGACTCTTAACGGTGTTTACTACTTTTCTCTCCTTCACGGTCTCCTTCTTCATTATTCGGTCTCCCAACCATTTTAAAAACCTTGCTTCCTAATCTCATTCTACACTAACAGCCATAGGTCACCAATTTTTCCATGTTAGAGTGATGTTAAGGAAAACACACCCACAATTTTATTTTATCTAAACCCTAGATGGATAGTAAGGGGTGGGCAGTGGGGTTTAGTGCAATTAATTCATATAGAAAAGGGAGAATATTAATGGCAGTATGTATCTAAAAAGAATGCTTATCTTCTCCATGAAATTAACATTGCAAGGAATGAGAATATTAATAGTTGTAAAGTGAGGCCATATTATTTACAATTCATACACTGTTTTTCTGTGGGTTAATGACTGATTGGTTATTTGATTAAATTGGAGGGAAAGTTTCTTTTTTTTTTTGGCAATTTACACGGGTGGTTGACTGGTGAACACCAAGTGTTTGATGAAATGGGTGGTTGAATTGATGTGGTATGTATTTGCCTGTTGATTAGGATCCCCGGTTGATGGTGTGGACTTCGCTGGTTCTTTGGCTAGCAATTTCCCAAAACTTGAGGAACACATGTATTATATAAATTTACTTTATCTGTAAAAATGGCTAATATGTATTCAGTTTCAGTCTATTCATAAGCTTTTCAATGGTTTTCTGATATGCTTAACTTCTGAAAAGGCCGCCCATTGGCATGTACATCATGTTATTGCAATATTGTGTAGAATGAGATTAGGAAAACAAGGTTTGTAAGACGCTGTTGGTGCAGAGTAATTGCGAGAGCGAACAATGAAGAAGGAGATGGTGCGAGTGCGAGGAGTGAGAATGAGTGAAGTGAACGACGTTAAGTGTCGTTAATGATGATGAAAATCTGAGTTGGCAATTTTAATCAATGTGTCAGTATTTGATTGGTGAGACAGGAAACGGGACAGTAGAGCGGGACAGAGGATTTCCGTCCGTTAAATATAAGTAAAATATAACCACCTTGGCCCAATTAAATGCTAGTATCCTCACAATATCCTTATTTAATTTAAAATTTCTTTTCAAAAATTCACCTTACAAAATATATTAAGAATTATAGTTAAGGAAATACAACTCATTTTTATGTGGGTTTGAGAAAATTTAATGAGCTCAATTAATACTCTTAATTAGCGTGAATTAGTTAACTTTTGCTTATATCATATTCAAGACAAAATAGTATAATAGAAGCATGATTAGAAGGGTATATAAGTTATATTTGATAAAAATAACTGATAAATGAGCTCTTATTGAATTAATAGTGTTAATTTGGTTTAATTTTTTTATTGATGAAAAATGATGTATTTACATAAGTTTTATTATATAAATTTTATTTTTGTTTATTTGATAAAGATATGATATTAAGTAATTATAATTTTTGAATTTTTTATGAAAATTAATTTTTTATTAAACTTTTTAATGATAAATTTTTTATTAAAATTTAAAATAAATAATAAAAAGAGAATAATAATTAAAATAATTCATAAAATTTATCAATTATTTGCATTGTATATATAATTGTTGATATTTATCTTAATTCAATATTTTATATTTAATTTAGTTTTTATTTATTATATTATAATATATATAATTATATATATAATAATAAAATTATATTTGGGATGAACTGATTAATAAGAAAAAATTATAATATCGGCCCCCCTTGATCTTAATTCCTGACTTCGCCACTGTATATAATTATATATATAATAATAAAATTATATTTGGGATGAACTGATTAATAAGAAAAAATTATAATATCGGCCCCCTTGATCTTAATTCCTGACTTTGCCCCGCTTTTAGCCTAACTCGTGGTGAGCCAACTCGCTTTGATAGCTCTAACTATAGCTAGCTAGCACCAGTACGTAATCAATGAATTCCAAAACCTAACTATAGCACAATGACTATATAGGTCGTCGTACACACTCCCACATTAATTAGTCCTTTCTTTAATTAATTCCTCCTGAGATTGTCTAGCACCAGTTCACTACATAACTAATTACAAAATCGAGATGAAATCAATTTCTAATATAATGTTAGTCAATAGTACTAATTTATAGATGATCTAGAACTGATCAGCTAATTTTTAAATTTTCTATTTTAAAAAATCGTTTATTTATGTTTCTTCAATTTGCTGATATTTCAGGTACAACGTTTTCTTGAAGTGTAGCTGTAGATATTTTTTTTTTGTTTTTGGTTTATATATAGGCGCCAAGTAGGGATGTCAACGGGGCGGGGCGGGTGCGGGTAGTACCTACCCGTATAGGTATCCATTAAAATTAACAGGTATCCATGCGGGTAATGGGTACCGCGGATATTCACGGGTACCCATTAATGTTTAATAATTAAATTTTATTAAAAAAAATAGAGGAGATGTTATATAATAAATTGTAATATCATACTATGTCTATATATATAAACAATCATTATATAATACCATTACATGTTAATATATTAAAAATATTATAAAAAATTATTATAAAATAAATTATATCTTATCATAAATAATAAAAAATCTTAATATTCAAATATATTTAATAAAAAATATGTTTTAATGAGTATGCGGGTACCCGCGGGGCGGGTAGTATAATATCCGTCCCCACCCATTTAATAAATATGTGGGTACCCATTGCGGGTATATCTGCATGTGCGAGTTTTTTTGACATCCCTAACGTCAAGCCCTGATCATCCAAAAAAAAGAAAGAAAGAAAAAAAACACGAATGATTATCTATTAGGACCAAGTGAATTAGAGACATATATTGATTCTTGTTGATGCATTTTCAAAAGAGTAATAAGACTTTTTTTTGGAATAAAACAAAACACAAACTTAAGACCTTGCTTAAGAGAATTCAGTTTAATCCGGCGGTATCTACATCTAATTAGGTTTTTTAGCGATTTTTTTTATATATAAGACTTAAACATGAAATCTTACTTAAAAGAATTAAGTAAGTATCACATAAACCAATGTTTTTGATAGAGTAATGAGACTTTGAATTAAAAGATACTACCTCCGTCCCATTTTACTTGACGTTTTAGCCAAATTTTTTATCCCAATTTAATTGTCATTTTATAATATCAATACACTATTAAACATGGTTTTAAAAATCGGACCGGACCGGCCGTTCGGACCGAAAAACCGGTGAACCGGCAATAGGTCCGGTCCAAAAAACCCATAGAACCGTCCCTGTCAAAAACCGCTGCTAAACCGGGAAAACCGGTGCGAAACCGGGAAAATCGGTGCGAAACCGGGAGAACCGGTAAAAACCGGCGGTTCACCGGTTTTAACCGGTTATTTTAACTCCCATTGAAACTACGTCGTTTTGCTTTTAAAGTTAAAAAAAACGCTTTTCAGACAAAAAAATGAAACCCATCGAGAGCCCTCATCACTTCTCACTCTCAGATTCATTGCAAAAGCTAAAAGGGAAAGGGAACTCAAGAATAGAAAGTAGAAACCCCAAAGAACCCTACTTGGCCGTCGCCCGCTCCAGTAAGTTGTGCCGTCGTTTCTACGCTCGTCGGCCGCCGTCGCTGCGCGTTCGTGAGCTCGTTCTTTCGCCGTCCGTGAGCTCGTTCTTCCGCCTTCAACTGTGCGTTCGCGTCGCGGTTCCGCCTCTCAGGCCGCCGTGAGTCCGCCACCATGTCTGCAGCTCCTTCCCAGCCATCCCAGGTACCTTCATTAACCATGGCTGAAGGATATGAGTTTGACAATGAGATTGAGATATTTTGCTTGTTGCTTCTAAATGTTAAATTGTTAATACTTGTTCTGTTTTTTACTTCTAAATGTTAATATGAGTTAGACTATTAGTATGATTGATAATTGATAAATGAAATTGTGATGCTGAATTAGAATTAGAAAATAGAAATTCTGATGTTGAATTTGTGATGCTGAATTAGAAATTGTGATGCTAAATTAGAATGTGTGGCCTCTTTTGTTGTTATATTTTGTTTTCAAAATTGGGTCTTTTGCTGGAAGAGGACAAATTGTTATAATGTTGTCATGTTTGTGGTTCTTTACAGGAAGTAGGAAGCTCGAATGCTCCTATAGAAGTAGATAATGTAGTTGATGCAAATATTAATTCACAATCATCAGAAAAGCAATCCCTAGAAGGGCCTTCTATATACCGGGGGAAATCTGATCCTGCATGGAAGCATTTTTCATTTACAAAAGAGGGTAGAACTCATGTGTACACTTGCCTTCATTGTGGTAGAACTAATGTGTACAATTGCCCATCTATGGGCTTCAAGACTAGAAGGCCCATACTCGACCTATAAAGGCAGGGAGGTCTCCTAGGTCAAGGGCATCTGATACTCTCACTCTGATGGCTAGGTCTAATCCCTACGGGAGGAGAGCTCGGTCGTCGGGGACTTTTGAGAATAGATTGGCACCCAACATGGGGCGACGGTAAAACTTATCCCGCCGACCACTGATTGAGATCTTTGTGATGATGAGAGTAACACGTAGCAACGGAACGGGAAGCGAAAGCGGAGGAGATGGTGATGCAGCACTACTACAACGTTTGGTGAAGGAGATGCGGGAGCTTAGGCGGCAGAATGAGGAGTTGCAGGCGATAATGGCTGATCTAAACCGAGAAAGAAGAGATGAGGACTTCGAGCAGGAGGTGAGGGAATTGAGAGAATAGAATCAGACTTTGCAACAGAGGATGAAGATGATAGATCATGGGAGAATAGCAGAAGGTGAAGCACATGGAGCCATGATCGAGTTTCAGCCTTTTCCAGAGGAGATCTTCTTAACCCCTTATCCTGACAATTTCAAAGACCCGACGTTGGAGACATATGATGGGAACACCGATCCATCATTTCATGTCGCCGCTTTCCAAACTCAAATGATCAGTAGGTGTTTGGAGGATGCATTGCAATGTAAGCTTTCTCGAGGACCTTAAATGGGTTGGCTTTGACGTGGTTTACGGAGTTACCGACGGGATCAATCACTAGCTTTGCCGATTTCACCAAGAAGTTTATGGTGCAGTTTTCGGCTAGACGTCAGAAAAAGTGGACAGCTGGGAGGTTATTCGGTGTGAGACAGGAAGTAGGGGAAGCTTTGAAGGATTACTTAGGAAGGTTTAACGAGGCTACTTTGTTGGTGACCAACCCTAACCCGAGAGTGTTTGTATCGGATTTTGTTGAAGGTCTCAAATCGGGACCTTTCAACGAATCTTTGGCATAACGACCACCAACTTCCTTGGGAGAGATCCGATTGAGGGCGGAGTGTTATGTAAAAGGCGAAGAAAGCAATGCTAACAAGAGGGAGAGGTTTACGGAGTCCCGAGCGGGAGGAAGCGCGGTGCACATCGAAAACCATTCAGGACCCATGAGACGAGACAGGAGGGCGGCGAAATTTAATCCCTTGAACTCGGATGAACCCATTGGAGGAGATCACCGGGTATTACCTTTTGAATAGTGTTTTAAGTCACTTTCTTTTTCGCATTTATTAGTAGTTCAAATAATGAGGGAAGCTAGTTAGGATTGTGAATTCCCTCCTTTTGATTAGGATTTTCAATTGTTAGTACTTCTTTGCTTTGATAGAACAATGCACTCTTTTCTCTTCCACAATGGGAGAGTTTTTAACGAGGCAATAAAAAATTTGAGTGTTTAGAAAATTAAATCCTTCCAATCTTTGATTCTCGGGTAAGAACTCGAATGCCTAAGCAGCAGCTCGGATGCCCAAGTCACATTGCTTAACTTGGAGGTCATTCCCTAGTAAGAATTCGGATGCCTGAGCAGCAGCTCGGATGCCCAAGTCATAATTCTTAACTTGGAGGTCATTCCCGAGTAAGAACTCGGATGCGTGAGGTAGAACTCGGATGCATGAGCAACTGCTCGGATGCCCAAGTCACAATGCTTAACTTGGAGGTCATTAATTCCCGAGTAAGAACTCGGATGCCTGGGGTAGAACTCAGATGCCTGAGCACCAGCTCGGATGCCCAAGTCACAATGCTTAACTTGGAGGTCACTCCCGAGTAAGAACTCGGATGCCTGGGGTAGAACTCGGATGCCTGAGCAGCAGCTCGGATGCCCAAGTCACAACACGTAACTTGGAGGTCATTCCCGAGTAAGAACTCGGATGCTTGGGGTAGAACTCGGATGCCTGAGCAACAGCTCGGATGCCCAAGGCACAATGTGTAACTTGGAGGAGATTTCTGAGAAAGAGCTCGGGCTGTATTTGGGAAGTGGTCAGATAAATGATAGTGATAAAAGGTCCAAATTTCAATTGACGAAAATCGTAATTGTATGAGATACATTATGTTAATAAAACTAAGAATCATGGGATGAAATGGTAATTGTATGAGAATTGTATCACGTGTTTGGAAAAAATTCTGAAACATACAGGGCCGCACGCAAAGTCGTTTCCAGCAGTACTGATTTGAAATACTGCAATGCGTGTCAGATAAAAATAAAAATGGATATTGAGCATTCGGTATGGAGGATCACCCCAGTTAGAAACTCCATCTGCAAGCCCTTCAGCCTAGCTTTGCAGGTTTTAGGCTTTAGGGTAGGGGTGGGCAAATTGTATCGATCCGACCGGCATCCGAACAAACCGAAAGAAAAAAGCAAACAACGGACGGGTGTTAACGGATTGTGGGTTGAAACGGGTGAAAAATAAGTTGAAATCGGATTGCAATGGACGGATTCGGATGAGAAAAAAATATTTCGTGATAATCCGATCCGACCGAGCACGCTTATATGGCTCCTCTTTTTATTTGGAAGAGATAAGAGACTTAACTTTTGAAAGGTGTGTCGTGTCAATGAACTAATATTTAGCTGGAAATTATTAGAGCCTGATGTGATGCGTCCTTTCAAATCCTCTCTCCTCTTAATTTTTTTATTGTCGTGTAGCCACTTTATTATTCTCTACATTCAGTCTTCATCTTTTTCATTCTCCACCAAAACTGTAAGCAGTCTCCAACCCTCTCATCTCCATTAATTTCTCATTTTACCATGTCACACTCCAAGACAACCACCATATTCCATTCACTAGCAAGAAACCCCCTCCAGCCCTTCATTTGTGTCATTTCGTCTAGTAGGGAGCAAAAGCACGTAAGCATCATGCATTGGATTTGGTCTCCTAAGCTAGTACTCTGAAGCGGAACACTGCCGCCGGTGAAGAAAGGGAAGACATGGTTTGAACCCGCAACCACCCACCCGATTAATCCGATAATCCGATCAACTTGTCACTGCAGGCACCCGAGGGGTTGGCTGGACGGGAACGGCTCCCTATTTGCTATCCTCCGGTTTTCTACGATTGTGAAGTTTGTGGCCCGAACCCACCCATAACCCGCCCGATACCCACCCCTACTTTAGGGGCTGTGTTCCGTATAGGAGATCAGCCCAACTAGGGGAGAGTTGTATGATATGTTTTGAAAACGTGGTAGTATATCTTAAATTTTTATGTATTGGAAAATGTGGTCGACACTAGCTGCACAAGACCAACACTTACGAGCTCGGCACCCTGGCTTTGCAGGGCTTGAGCTCGGGGGGTTGTGTTCTATACCGGAAATAACGAGCTCGGCAACAAGACCGACACTTACGAGCTCAGCACCCTGGCTTCGCAGGGCTTAAGCTCGCGAGGCTGTGTTCTATATAGGAGATAAGTCCTTAAGAAGACCTTCCTTAGCGAGGAGATCTCCCTTAGTCCCTTGGCTCGAGAGGAGATCTCCCTTAGTCCCCATAGCATCTGCAGTAACTCCCCTATTGGTCTCAGTTAGAAGCTCGCTCAACTCGGCCCAATTGTCCATCTATGGCCTTCAAGACCAGAAGGCCCATACTCGGCCTATAAAGGCAGGGATGTCTCTTAGGTCAAGGGCATCTGATACTCTCACTCTGACGGCTAGGTCTAATCCCTACGGGAGGAGAGCTCGGTCATCGGGGACTTTTGAGAACAAACCTAAAGTTAATTACCATGTTTAGCAAAGGTAAGAAAAAAGAAATAAAATAAGGTGTGGTTGAAAATATCATATATATTGCCATAATCCATCACTAACATGAGTCAAGAAATTGTTGTATGTTAGCTCATGAGATGTTAATAAACCATAGAAGCTATTGCCTAATCCACCAAGCTGAGAACGACAAATGAGAAAAACAGAGAACGAAGGAATATGATTACACGAAGGGAATCGGAGAATTGAAGGAATGTTAAAGGGCGTTTACCCCATACACGACGATGAGCAGTGACCGAGAACGCAGACAAAAAGATCCTTCTTTTCCTTTTCGGGCGGGACGGTGAAATGTGAATAGAATTCATCCTTCTTTGAGTTATATCACTTATCTAATTTCTATATTATATTAAATTAATTTATTATTTTTAATAATTAATTTATATTAATAATAAATAATATTTTAATTTTATTTAAGTATTTATATTTACTTATATTTTACTTATTATTATTTATTCAAATAGGTTATATTATATTTATTTATTATTATATTTATTCAAATAGGTTATACTTTATTTGTTTGATTGTCAATATTATTCAAATAGGTTATATTAATTTATATTTGTTCAAATAGGTTATTATTAATTATATTTTATTTATATTTTATTTATCCAATTTATATTCATTATCACTTATTTATTAATATTTATATTATATTGTATTATATTATATTTATATATTATATTAAATTTAATATTATTTATTATTGTTTACATTTGTATTTTAATAATATTTTATTTAATAATTATATTTATTTATATAATAATTTTATAAATCAACTCTCTGTATTTTAATTTTGAAACCTTATATTGGAGAATCAAGAATGAGACACTCACCCACCCTACTTTTTCTCAATACTTTCTAGCATTATTGAGTTCGTGTCAATCCTTATTTGACGGTGAAATCCACACGTGAGAGTGAGATTATTCCTCTCAATCCTTAATATTAATCTTCTCTCTTTTCCTATTTGATCATTTATATTTTAATAATATTTTATTTAATCATTATATTTATTTATATAAAAATTTTATAAATCAACTCTCTATATTATAATTTTGAAACCTTATATTAATGAGACACTCATTCACCCTATTTTTTCTCAATAATTTTTAGCATTATTGAGTTCGTGTCAATCCTTATTTGATGGTGAATTCCACACATTACTTGTGAGAGTGAGATTATTCCTCTCAATTCTTAATATTAATCTTCTCTCTTTTCCTATTTGATTTTTTAAATGTAAATAAATGCAAATCTTAAATTTTAAAATTTAAAATCTTATCATATCATTTTCTATTCAAATCTTTATTTTTAATATAAATCTTTATTCTTTCCTTCAAAAAATATAAATATTTATTCTTATCATTATGATTTTATTTTATTTATTATTTTTTATTATCAAATAATAATATAAATTGGATTTCAATAGTAAAACATAATCTACTATTATAATTTAAATTTAAATATTGTTCAAAATTATTCTAATTTTTTTAATTTATTAATTTATTATAAATTTAATTTTTATTAAATAGAAATATAACTTTGTTCGCGTATTATGTGGGTTAATATAATGGTATCTTTATATTTTGCGGGAATTGCGAGATAAAACTTCACTCACATATTAACAAATTAAATATACTAATCAAATATCATATTACTGAAATTCATTTGTTATTATAAATACTAATTAAGGAATATATGCTATTAAATTATAATGATAAGAATTCGAATTTAAATTGAAAAAAATATTTAATATAAAAAATTATTAAAATTCAAAATCATAAATATTCGGCTCGAGTAGGATTGCCTCTCGTTAACGATACCTATAGTCTTGGACCAAAAAATCATAAATATTTACATTTCATAACGTCAATTTTTAATGTGATTGAAATTTTTTTGGCAAATGTTAAAATTTTTGCAAGAGAGGTGTGTGGAGTACCCCTTGTACTCTCTTTAATTTAATATTTTGCTTATTAAAAAAGGTGTGTGAAATACATTCTCCAAGATAAACTGTGAGTGTTTCTCCAAAATGAGGTGTCAAAATTATTATATAAAGAGTTGATTTAATGTTAAAAAATATATATGTAATTACATTTTCTAAACATGCCCTTTAATTTAATTTAGAAATTTTTTATTATTATTTTATAAAAATTTTTTTATCTCTTCAACTCAAATAAATTTTTAACAATGAAATATAGGATTGATTGTTCAATTTGTTAGTTATCTTGAACCGTGTGTAATGCCATTTTATCCAATAAATTAAAATTATATTTTTAGCGTGTTTGCGAGGGATTTGTTATAGAATTATTTTCTCACTAAAATCCGTAGCAACTCCCTCGTTGTTCCTCCTAATGGCATCTCAAAAATCTACCAATTTTTTTTGTAGAAAAATGGCAAGGGATTTTGTTGAAATTCTGGCAAGCGTACCAGAATCGCAGCAGTATAACAGTAAGTAAAAGGGGTTTGTCGTATCACAGGGAACGATTCAATTGTAAATTCTAGTGGTCACACTTATCAAGCGAGAGAAAATTGTTGTTTGTGTAGATTGCAATAGTAAATAAAAAGCAGTAAATTGAGATGAGGTTGAGCAAATTACTAGAACTAGGATTGAGCTTCATCTATCGCACCCCTTTCGTATTTGAAACCCAATGATATTTATGAATATGCAATTATAATATCGAAGGACAAATAAATATTATTTCATAAAAGGTTCCCACATATATGAAATACTCAGAAATAATTCACCCTGATTCCCACAGTGATAAACTACCCCAGTTGAAGAACAGTTGTAAAAACTATCAAGTCATCCTGGTTCCCACAGTGACAACTTGAGTGTTTTCACCAATCAGAATTCAAGATCCCTATTCCTAGGCTCCCAAGAACCCGCATTTTGATTTATAAAACCACTTTCCAGTGTGCCCCATAAAAATCAAACCATAACTCCGGCACAAAGGCGGAAGCTAAGCATTAAGAACAAAATAAAAACACCGATATTATAAAAACAGGGACTCATAAATAACAAAGAGAATTGAAATACAATTGGGGATTGAATCGACTACATTCAATCCTATGGGAGAGTTTAACTACTCATGGTAGCCATTACAAACCAATAGAAAAACTGTCACACTTTTCTCTAGCTCAAGCTCTACTCCGCCTCCTATCTGATCTTTGCAAAAGGTCCTTTAAATAGAAGTTGGAAAGCTATCTGAAATCCGGAAGGAATCTTGTTGGAAATCTTATTGGAAATTTGTTTCCGTATTCCTGTGCTCCAACTTGCACTCAGCGCAGATGGAGCGCAGGAAACATAATGGTTTTTTAATTCCTGCGCTCCACTTTCGCTCAGCGCAAGTGGAGCGCAACTCACCGTTTCTGCTTTCCTGATTTCCTCTTTTTCAGCTTGATCTCTTCCTGATCTTATCTTTGTCTGTTACGCTTTCCTTATCTCCCTCATTTTAGCTTTATCTTGTGCTAATTCTATCTTCAATTTGATTTGAATTTGAATTGAGAGTTTTATCTGCAGAATCTTTATCCAAATAACTGCTTATTTTATCTTGATTTGCTGCCATTTAGAATCTTATCTGCAGATTCTTTCTTCAAATAAATGCTATCTTGTTTCTTCATTTAAAACTTTCCTCTTTATCTGCAAAATCAACGGATTTCTTATCAAAATAGCATCAAATTCAAATGAAAACCAAATAATCAAAAAATCTGAATTTATTACTAAAAGAGGTAATTTGGAGAATAAATCTAACATTTTGCCCTTGATAAGTGCTGAAAATATATAAGAATTTATCATAAATTTATCACTTATCAGATTTGTAAAAGAACTAATCCCTCGCTAATGTTCGTGGCAACACCCTCACTAATGACATCTCAAAATTCTACAATTTTTTTTTTACATAAATTGCGAGGGAATAATTCTCTCGCAAACCCTCACAGATAGGGGTGGAAGTAGGCCAGGCCAGGCCAGGCTTTGTAAGGCCTGAGACTGGCCTACCTGTTAATTCTGCGTAGGGATGTCAAAAAAAACCCGTGTCCGCGGGTACCCGCGGGTAAAATCCGTCACGGGTCGGGTTCGGGTACTTAAATGGGTACCCGCGGGTGGCTGTAAACGGGTATCTGAAATACCCGCATATAAACGGGGCGGGGGCGGGTATAGTAGTACCCGTGCCCGCGGGTACCCGTATATGTAAATACAAGTGTAAATACATATATACCCCTAATTCTAACTAATAAGTGAAATCTCAAATCACTAACCCTAGCCGCAACACAACAAGTACACAACTCACTCTCACAGAGACAACCACAACCCTTTCCTTCTCCCTCGCGACCACTCCCTGGCTCCCTGCATTTGCATCATCTTCTCCGGTGTCAAAATCTCCTTCTCCGGCGTTCGTCCGCTCGCGCTCGTTCGTCCGTTCGCACTCGTTCGTCTGTCATCTGTCTGCATCTCCGGCGTCTGCGTCGCGCTCGTTCGTCCGTCAGGTGTCTGCATCTCCGGCGTCTGTGTCTTCTTCTCCGGGAGCTGCATCTGCATCTCCGACGTCTGCGCTTCTTCTCCGGCAGCTGTCTGAATCTCTGTCGTGCTGCTGCTGTTCGTGAGTCCGTTCTTCGCGCGGCTGATAAGGTAAAATGTTAAGGATATTTTTGAAAGCTTGATTCAGTGATATTCATTTTCTGAATGCTGGATAGTCTATATTTGAAAGCTTGATTCAGTGAGATTCATTTTCTCAGAATTAGATGGTTTTATGGAAGAGTTGACTACTATGCCTTGAGTCTATATTTGATGTGTTGTTATCTGTGTGTGTCTAGTTGATGTGTGCATATTTATAACAAAAATTTAGCCACGGAAAAAATGATGCTTCCCCATTGTAGATTGACAATTACCTTGCTTCTGATACTATGCATGTGTATTGATCTCAATTGGCCCTTTTGATGCTGTTGGATTAAAGTGAGTATTTATGAACATTACTTGCCTTATATAATACTTTGTTTTGTCTGTAATTTGTGGTTTGTTGCATCTCTTTATCTTTTTAATAATTGTCCTATAGGTTTTCAGTTTTCACACACTAGTAGCAAGCAATTGCAAAATTTTAATGATGCTTGATGTTCTGAATGCTAAAATTAATATTGTTTATCCTTTCACGAGTTGAGATAGATTCAACTTTCCTCTAATATTAAGTAGTTCTAAGATGCCACATTGCCACATAGCTGAGATGTGAAACTATAAAATTACTTGACTTTTACAGTATAAAGAGAGTAGCTTCAATATCTCTGTTAATTATATTATAAGCATAACAACATGAAAAATAACACTTTATGATTTGTAACATTGTTATATATTAATCTTGATGAAGTTGTGATTTTCCTTATAGAAAGAGTTACTTACTCTGCACCTAGATGTTATGTTCTGTTGTTAAAAAAAGTAGAGATTGAATGTGCCTTATGATTTCGAATTTATTTGTAGGATGTCTCATGAGCAATACATTACTCCTATCCCTATGAGTGATGAGAAAGACCAAGTTCCAACACCCAATATGGCTGAATCAAATGTGGGTGAATCAAATGTGGGTGGATCCCAAGACATCTCTATGAATATTGAAATATCTGCAATTCCAAATGAGTCTCAAAGCTCAATGCCAAATGAAATGGAGGCTAATCGAAGAAAGCAAACTTCGGATGTTTGGAACCATTTTAAGAGGCAAAAAATAGAGGGAAAATGGAAAGCTATTTGCAATTATTGTGGCTCAAAACTTTTGGGTGAAGCAAAGCAAGGAACAACACACTTGAGAAACCACTTCAAGTCTTGCAAGCTGCGAACAACTCGAGATATAAGGCAAGCATTTCTCAAAACCGAGAAGAAAGGTAGTGAAACGAATCTAGTTGGTTGCTTTGCATTTAATCAAGAGTTAGCAAGGAGTGCACTTGCAAAGATGATTGTTGCACATGAGTACCCGATGGCCATGGTTGAGCACAAGTTCTTCAAAGAATTTTTATCAATTGTTGCACCTTTATTTAAAGGAGTTACTCGTAACACTATCAGGAGTGACATCATGAAGATCTATAATGAAGAGAGGGAGAATACAATGAAGCTATTATTAAGGAATCAAGATCAGATTGCAATCACCACTGATATGTGGACTTCTAGCAATCAAAATTTAGGCTATATGACAGTCACATCTCACTTCATTGATGATTCATGGACCCTACAAAGTCGACTTGTCAGGTAACTTCCCTATATTCACATTGGCTGTGACAATTCTTATTTTTTATGTTATATATTTAGTGACCTTGTTATTGAATTTTTCACATGATTGTTAGGTTCATTTATGTGCCTGCTCCCCATACAAGTGAAGTTCTTGCTAATGTCTTGAGTCAATGCTTGTTGGATTGGAATTTAGATAGAAAGTTGTCCACATTGACTGTTGATAATTGCACCACCAATGATGCTATGATTGAACTGCTTGTAGATAAGCTTTTGCCTAGGTCACTTATTTTGGGTGGTCAATTGTTTCACATGCGTTGTTGTGCTCATATATTAAATCTGATTGTGAAGGATGGTTTGTCCTTAATTTCTGATGCTATAGAAAAGGTTAGGGATAATGTTAATTTTTGGACAGCCACACCTAAAAGGGAAGAGAAATTCAAAGAAACATGTGGGCAAGTGAACATTGTGTATGGTAAAAAGCTTGTTCTTGATTGCAAAACTAGGTGGAATTCTACGTATTTGATGCTTAATGTTGCTATACAATACAAGGATGTTTTTGTTCGATTGTCACAACGGGAGAGTCGATATAAAACCTTGCCTAGTGAAAATGAGTGGAAGATGGCAAGTGAAATTTGTCAAAAGTTGGAAAAATTTTATAATGTGACAAAGTTATTTTCTGGTACCTCATATCCAACTTCAAATGTGTATTTTCCAAAAATATGTGAGATTAAATTGGCTTTACACGAGTGGCTTGATTCTCCTAGTCCAGTTATTCATAAAATGGCTTCATGCATGTTTGCCAAATTTGACAAATATTGGGGTCTGATCAATGGGGTGATGGCTATAGGCACCGTGTTAGATCCTAGGTATAAGATTCACTTGTTGGATTATTTCTTTCCTCTCATTTATGGAGAGCAATCTTATCATGAAATTGAACGGGTGAAAGCTATTTGCCAAGATTTGGTGAAAGAGTATGATACAAGACTCAAGGGTAAGGAAACTATTTCTTCCACTCCATCTGTTAACCCAAGTGTGGAAAATGTTGGTGATGATACAATGAAAGAAGAGTGGAGGTCAAATTTTGCAAAGCATATGGATAAAAGGAATAAAACCAAGGTTACTTCTAAGTCAGAGCTAGACTTTTATTTAGAGGAGGATGTATTGCCTGATAAAGGAGAAGAATTTGACATCTTAAATTGGTGGAAGGTTAAAATGCCCAACATTGCAAATGGTTGCAAGAGATTTCCTAGCAATTCCTATCTCCACTGTTGCATCAGAGTCTTCATTTAGCACTAGTGGTCGATTTGTCACTCCCCATCGTAGTAGATTGCGTGCAGATACTTTAGAGGCAATGATGTGTCTCCAAAATTGGACATGGAATGATCTGAAAGGTAACAAAGTTTATTATTTTTAATATTTTGAATAAACTTGTTTCTATATTCATTCATTTAGTATTTAATATTTTGAATAAACTTGTTTCTCTTTTCATATTTCAGGTTCTTCAACTTTAAAGCTAGAAGACATTGAATTTTGTAATTCAATATTAGCAGATCTTGATGCTGACAATGTTAGTGAACTTTTTTAAGCTTTCATTCCAAATTTCATGAAAAAATGGGTGTTTGAATTCTTATTATTCTTATTTTTTGTTTTGTAGGAACCAAGTGAGAAGAGTGTTGTTATAGATATTACCAATCCAGATGATTAAGAAAAATGGCAAAAGAAAATGACATATTTAATGTTGTTTGAACATTATTTGGATTTAAATATGTAGTTATTGTTATTTAGACATTTGGGGACTAAATGTACTAATTTATTTTTAAGTTTGTATTTCGGTAAATGTACTGAATTTATGTTTTTTAAATTCCCTGGATCATTCACAATCTTCAATTTTTTTTAAGTTTTCTGAATTTTTTAAACATTTTTAATAAGTACCCATGGATACCCATGGGTATCCGCGGGTATCTAATACCCGTTAAATGGGTACCCGCAGCGGGCATGGGGCGGGCACGGGTTTCATTATTGCCTGCGGGCACGGGTAGCGGGTAGCTACTATCCGTGCCCGCCCCGCCCCGTTGACATCCCTAATTTCTGCGGCCTTAGCCTGGCCTATGACCTGTCAAAGGCCGATTTTGTAGGCCTGGCCTGGCCTCTTTGGAAGCCTGGCCTGTCCTATTAGCCTATTTAAAAGCCTACTTCACGTCCAAACCTTTAAATAGGCTAATAGGCCTATCGTTTAGCAGGCCAATATAGGCTTGTAGGCCAATAGGCCTACCAAATAACCAAGTAACTAGGCCACTTAAAGAGGCCTTTAAATAGGCCAATGAGCCGATTCTTAAATAGGCCGCGGGCTAAAAGGCTTATACTTCTAAATAGGCCATTGTAACAGCCTAAAATTTATTTTCAGCAACATAACACTGCTTTAAAACCTGTATAATCATTTAGTTGCATTCTATACAGTCTACACATAGTATCAATTAGCAATTAAATTGATCTAAATTCTAAGCATAATTTAATATAAAATACAATTTCTTTTATTAAATTAGTTGTTAGAATTGCATGATTTGATTCGATTTGGAAAACCAATGATTCATATCATGAACCGCAAATGGCTTTGAATTGTTTTATGCATGATTTAGTGTTATTCTGCATCACCAGTATGAATTGCACAATGCAGAGTTTTTTTTTTGTTTTTCTTCCAACAATGCTCAGCAAATAGATTAAGAAGTCGAATAAGTTAAAACTGTTAAATGAAAAGGAACAGAAGGAGTGCTACTAAACACACCCTATTTGATTGTTCCATTTCTCAATGTTTGTTCTTCGAAAATAGGGGATTTACACAATCACTCACTCGCGCACTTTATGCACCATATTTTTCTGTTCCGATGCTCCCCTTGTATCATTCTTTTGAGATAGTGGCTTCACATAGTCACTTTGCTGACTCTATGTGCATTTACAATTAGAATTAAGCCAAGTACAATTACAAGAGAAAAGTAAACATCACACTCTATCACTTGTTTCTAATTAATGCACAGAGATCCAAATCTGGAGCATACACAGAGATCCAAATCTGGAGCATGTACATACACAGA
Source organism: Sesbania bispinosa (assembly GCA_026901365.1). Taxonomy (NCBI): domain Eukaryota; kingdom Viridiplantae; phylum Streptophyta; class Magnoliopsida; order Fabales; family Fabaceae; genus Sesbania; species Sesbania bispinosa. The sequence goes on from QLOH01000854.1 coordinate 203,945, forward strand.
GACGGCGACTGAAACTAAAAACTTTACCAGGAAAGGCGACGACGAATGCGAACGGCGAACGAAGAACGGAGACGGCGACTGCGAAAGGCGAACGGCGAACTGCGATCTGCGAACTGCGGTCTGCGATCTGTGATCTGCGAACGGCGAACTGCAACGGCGAACGGAGCTGCGGCTGCGAACGGCGAACGACGGCTCTCCCTCTGGCCTCTGCATGATTCGCACGGCTGCTAGGGTTTCTATTTTGAGTGGCTCTGTGAATGTGAATGAGGGTTGCTTAAACTTGCTTTCTGTTTCTGATTCTATGTAATGTAATGGGAGGATTTAATTTTACTAAAATAAAAATAACCAGAATAAATGAATAATTAAAATAAAAATAATTTATTTTATATATATATATGTGTGTGTGAGAAATTATGAATATATATATATATATATGCCAAAGATAAGATCAATCGGCATTTAAATTTTTGAATAAAACGGTTATATGGCTCCCTATTATAAATTAATTATATTTGTTTTCTTTCTAGATATTTTATTTTGAATTTTGAATAAAACGGTTTCACCAACTCAACTTTCAAAAAGATAATTAGATAATAGTATAGATCTCTCTTTCCCTTTTTCATAACATTTCTCTCATAAAATAGTAATTTTTTATTTGATAAAAGTGGAGGGCGGTTTTGATAAACATGGGAAAAGCAACGGGGATATGTACAGTGGTAACTGCACTCAAACATGTGTAACTGCTGTCTTATTTGTAAAAGTTAGGGGCATAATTGGAAACTGAAATGTGGATATCATTTCAAGCCATTCCCTTTATTAATAGTATAGATAACAGGCCACTTAAACAGGCCGGCCTAACAGGCTAAGTAGGCTTTTTAAAAAGCCTAAGTCTGACTTGTTTATTTAAGTAGGCTTTTTTAAAAGCTTGAATGTGGCCTTTTTATTAAACAAGTCAGGCCTACGCAGGCCTAAACAGACCAGGCCATAGGCCCCTGTCGGACGGCCTGGCCTACTTCCACCCCTACTCACAGAGTTTTTCGCTGCAGCTTCCTCTTTACACTACAACAAAAATGATTATTAGTGGCAAAAAATTTTGCTTTTAGCGGCTATAAAAATGGCTGCAAAAAGTTTTACCAGCAATTAAGTATCTGCCGGTGTATGCGCAGTCGGTAAATGTTTTGCTGACCATTAAATGGAGTTCCGGTAAAGAACCAAATAACAGCCGGTAAATATATAAGTTTTCAGCGGCATTTGTTACTGGCATTTATAATGGCCACTACACTTATTATATTTTTGTTGGCTTCAGATGCCTATTTATTGGCCTTTCCTTATTGCCACTAAAAACTTAACAAGAATTTTTTCTGGCCACGATGATTGTTGGGGTACGTTACTTGCTTTTGTCTATATTAATATGAATAATTTAGTTACCAATTTCCGCAAACATTAATATTTGTTCACAGAAAAATTAAATAAATTGATATATTCCAATAAACAATCCAAAAATGCTTTCTAAAAAATAATATATTTAACTAAAATCACAATAAAAAAACAAATAAATATTAACTATCATAAATTTATGAGTGTCAAAACATAACAAGTATTAATACCATCTAATGTAATACCTAATGCCATTGAGTCTGTAACTAATTTAGTCATATAGTCACTACAAATAAAAAATATAGTCCTCAAAGAGCCCGGAGGCATTCCCTGCCTTGGATTGGGGCACCATCCCCTCACCCTAAATTTTTTTTTTATAAAAAAAAAATATAGTCCATAAAAAACTTCAAATATTAATCCTAATGAACTCTTCCACCATTGTATTTCTGAAAATCAAAATATATGACCTGAAATGAAAAAAAAGTGTCATAGGAGTATACATAATTTATGACATAAGTAAAGCAAATAAGAAATGTTCATGTGTACTACACATGATAAATTCAATAAACACAATATTCTAATACAAGTGCAATACCATGGAATGTGCAGTATTTTTATCAATTACTATACCATTAATTAATACCACTTCTCACCCAATCATTATTATCATGCTTTGATTCATAGATATTTTCTAACAGAGCCAAGTCACTTGCATCATTTTGCATTGAAGATTGAAACACAAATTAATCAGCCAAACTCAAATCTTGTTGCATTATAAGGTAAGAATGACTCACATGAAAAATCTTGAGCTAGTCTTTGAACTTGCAAAGTGCAGTCTTTACCAAAACAATAAAAAGTTGAAGATCAAATAGATTATGACATTAAGGCCTCATGTTGATTTTCCTGTAATCAAACATATCGATATTAGTAATTTAAGCATGTGTAGATCACACAACTCTATTTGCACCTATAATATAGTTCAAATTACTCCATCATGATTTTAAATAAAACAGAGCAATGACAGGGGGTAATATTTCCAACACATCAATAAGTAATAAAAAGTTTAAACAAGGATAATGATAGTCTTAATATATATATATATATATATATATATATATATATATATATATAAACGTTATCAATAGGATAGGAAACACAGAGAATGAATATAATATATATATATATATAAAATCAAGAATTACTTTTGGGTATGCAAACCATTCTTTAATATAGTATATTGATATATGAGATTAACTTGCGGTCAATTCTTTAATATAAAGGTAAAGTTTAAATAAAGAATTTTTTAATAGACAAAGGTTTTGTAAGAATCATGGAAAAGCCACTAACTTTAAAGTCAAGACAAAAACTATCAGTGGTTCGTGCTAGTTGTAGTGATACCAAGATATTAGGAAATTAATAACATATCAATACATCTTGAATGCAAAATCTGTTTCTAATCTGTTGAAAAGAAATACCAAATATGGTTAGAAAAGAAATGCCAAAGGAGCACTATTAGGTGAAAAGTACAAGGTCGTGTTTTGCATCAATGGTCATCTATTAATTTGAATGATTGTGCAAAAAAAAATTCAACAAGGTAGTTTTAACTCTGCTATCGCCCAAACAATTCAAAGAGACAACAAGCAATTCAAACTTGATAGGAGTGTCTCGAGCTCCTTTTTGTGAGATAAGGACAATTGAAAGAGAATGCAAGCAATCCTTTAAAGTCGATGAAGAGGAATATTGAATTTAACTTGGGGATAACCAAGCACAAAAACTCTATGCAATTTACCTTATGAACCTCACAACAAATATTCGAATTTGGAAAGGCTTGAACTCACGTTTGGAAGGTGATAAAATGAACATCATTACAAAAGTGACGCAACCAGATTTAAATGTAAGAATCACTACATCATTTATTTATTTATTTATTATCATAATGTGTATGTAACTAACTTACAATACAATCAATCATTGCTTGCTTTTTCACTCTATTTGAATTGCACATGCATTGTATTGTCCAAATGGCATGTAATGTTCAATATATCCAATGCTTGACCTTCCTTCAATGGTTTTATACTATGAAACTATGAAACTATGAATACTTCAGAGTTAATTAATGATGAAATTAAACTGAGCCGCCCATTAACTTGAACGTTTTTTTATCCCCGGATGGCAATCCAAAAGCTAGAAAATTTAAGGTACCTCTAATAGTAGTAACTCGGTTTGATTTGGTTTGGTTTTCTACCTCCCTATGATCGATCTATTCCAGAATGGAGAACAATACCATCCATCACCGGTAAAGCTACAATACACATATAAACCAATATTAGTTATAAAAAATTGTAATCCATGTAAGGAAATTAGAAATGTGAAATAAACTTAATTAAATGAAAAAAATCATGGCATGTGAGATATTATGAGGTTAGTGAAACTTCAAGAGTGAGTAAAAGACAAACCGGAGATCATGTATTAGCTAGCTAGCTAGGGAAAGAGAAATTAAGGCCAAAAAGACAGCCCTGTTCTGTTCTGTTCTCCCATTTTCGAGCTATGCATGTGCTCTTGCTTTCTGAAATTTAACTCTTCATTCACGATAATAAAAGAAAGTTAATAAAAAAATGATGGAATCCTAGCTAGTGAGATTGACAAACAGAAAAGAAAGCAATGCAACTGTGAAGTTAATATGAATATTAATATAATGAACTTGGCGTGTAGATTGCAAAAACCTTAGGTAACGATATCAACTAAGAATAGGTAGAAACCAGGGAGCATAATGCATGTATGTAAGATTCCCGCATGAAAGATGAAGAAGAGAATGAAGAGGATATAGAGGTAATGAGTGTAGAAGAAGAGCTCAAAGACTTTTCGCCTAATGCGAGGGATGGTTGCAACCCACATGAACAAACCAGTAAGCAATGCTACTTCTCCAGCAACAATTGATATCCCAATATTTTTTCATTTTAGCATCTGCATTGATACAACAACATAGCTCCATGATTACAAATACAATACTTTAGACTTAACAAAATAAATTAAAGTGATAACAAGATAAAATTATTGTAAAAAGTCATGTATATAAGAATTTAGTAACAGGTTTGAGACATAGGTCCTACTCCTAGCAACTCTTTGGATATGAAATGCTTATGTCATTTGTGATTAAAATTAATTAATTTCTGACTTAACTTGCCTAGGATTAACTACAACCATGTTAAATTTGCATTATTGTTTATCAACAATCAATTCAAATGAGACTACCACAAGTAAACAATTTCGGAACTTGGAAGCTTCTTTCTTTGACACTTCACATGGCCAATTAGATAGTGGTTTGCCAATTGCCACTGCAAAGTTGCTCTTTCCCCCCTTTCTGGGTGGTGTAACATTCGTCAATGAATATGTTAAGGGCAACACATATGTTAATTACAACGAATTTGTGAGCATAGGCGAAGCATAGTTGGGGCAAAGGGGCCATGACCACCTTCAATTTTTTTTAAATTTTTTTTGTACAATATATATATATACATATCATTATATATATTAATATTAATGTTAATAATATATCTCATTTAAAAAAATATTTTTATTTATCCATTCTATTTAAAAATTCAAGAGAGTATTAATTACCCCTTTCGCACATTTATTCTTAATAAGAGAGATAATAAGTGGAGAAAATTAATGATTAAAATAGAGAGATAAAAAATATATTAGATAAAATACATTAAATTTAATATAAATTAACATTTTAATTACATTTCTTAATCTTAGCGTTTTCATGTAATGAAAGTATGAGAGAGATAAATAGGAAGGAATGTAGTATTGGCCTATTGGAGAAATTTATATAGTGGAAGTCCATATAAAAAAAGATATAGACTGTATTTATATAATAAAAGATATATTTACATAAAAGTTATATCATATAAATTTTATTTTTGTTTCTAATTAAAAATATAATGTAGGTAATTATAAATTTATATTTTTTATAAATTATAAATTTTTATTAATTTTTTAATGATAAAATATTTTATTAAAATTTAAATAATTAGCTAAATAATTAAATTAAAATAATATAAAAGAATTAGTAAAAAAAGAATAATAATTAAAATAATTCATAAAAAATTTAAATTACTTACATTATATATATATATATGAATTTTGAGTGTTTATCTTAATTCACTATTTTATATTTAATCTAAATATAACAATAAAATTGTATTTTAGGATGAACTAATTGATTAAAAAAATTATAATTTTAGTCTCTCTTAGTTTTTGACTTTGCCCCTGTTTGTGAGGGAATTATTTTGTCGCGAAATTTCGTAGCAGTGCCCTTGGTAATAACAGTCGAAAATGGTACTAAGTTTTTTTTCTAAATAATTTGTGAGGGATTTAATTTGGGTCGCTACTCCCTCACTAATTTGCGATGGATAAGCGAGGGATATTCCTTCCTTCGCTAATTTATATTTTTCTATTAGTGCCATAATCTAATTGCTGGTAAAGATATTAATTGCTATTTGTATGGCCGCTAAAGAATATAAAAAAATGCCGCAAAACAAATTTTGGTGTTGTGTTTATATTGCAATTCAATGTTGTCTTTAAATAAATGGTTTATTGTCTTAATTCATTAAATTCTCATTATCGTTTGAGTGTCAAAAGACCAACCCTCTAGTTTCATATCACTACAAAATAGAAAATCTCAGTGAAGTATATATTATTATGCCATTACCTCATGCAAGAATCATAAACAAGACACAAACATATTCTAAACGTTATGAACTTAATAAATGCATTAACACAAGTAACTGAAATGGAAAAACATAAAAAGAAAAAATATCATTAACCACAACATATCATATTTTATTATATTTATTATAATCAGGGTGAACAAAGTAATCCATAAAACATACCCTGATGCATAACATTACTCGCAAACTAAATTGCGTAGCAATTAAAAGGAGCCACTAAAGTCCCCGTATTGTTGTTTTTGTCGGGTGGGAACGAAATAACAACAGGTTCACACGTAACCTTCAAGGGAAAATGCCTGGTGTGAAATATTGAAGAGTTAAGGTTGAACCTAATCAAACCTAACACCTTCACTCCTAAACTCACTGGCCCATGAGCCCTTTTTTGAGCAATTTCCTTAGCCACACCACCATCAATGTATCCATCCACCACTACCATATGGGCTTGGACCTTGGTCTCAGTCTTAATTTCTTGTGAGAAAGGTGGTAAGGGGGTGGAGGCAAGGGTAAAATTGTCATTCCCAAACCAAACCTTGGCCTCAAGATTCTTGTATGATACAGAGAGCTTTTGGTTAGGATTTTGGAATATGACGGTGAAATCAAATGTGGCGGTTAGGTTGGTGTTATTTGTGGTGTTGAGTGAGGTGACAATGGCTGAGTCGAGCCGGGCAGCAATGAAGTAAGGTTTGAGGGTGAGAACTAAGCAGATCTTTATGAAGACAATGACTGCATAGATAAGGAAGAAGGCGAGGAAACATGCGAACAACACACGCCAGAGAAAAGAGAAAACAAACCTCACAGATGGAGGCATTTGGCGGAGGCACTTGAAGCTAGTGACGGTTTTGGGGTTGAGAGAAGGAGTCACGAAATTGTGGATGGGATGGATATATTTGAAAGGGTTTTGAGTGTTGCAATGTAAAGTGCGACATGGTTTGCAGAATCGTATAAAGTGTTATACATGTGGCATGTCATGGAGAATGAATCCCTTATAGTGAATGAGGATTTCATGAATTGACAGATAGGGACAATCCCCGTATGCATCAGCAAACAATGAGTAAGGGGGTTGCTTTATTTTTTTATTTGCTTTTATTTTTATGAATCTCCCGTGTCCTCATCCACAACTAAAAAATCATGTTAAAGAAAAAATTCAACAAAAGAATAATATATATATATATTTTAAAATTGACATGACGGGTAACATATGTTTCTACGCATCTGCTAGTGGAATGAAAAACTCAAAATTCATGTAGTTATTCTAGCAAATAAATGTATTTATCATTTTTATTTTTTAATTAGAAAAATTACAATCAAACTAAAAATATCTTTTTAGTTTTTAATTTTTTATAATAAGCTTAAAAAAATTCATAAGACAAAGAAATGACATGTAAATGATTCAAATAAAGAAAAGAAAAAGAGATGATCTATAGTAGACTTACTTCGAATGTAACCACCCTTGATGCCCCACCGACACACAATTTTGATCATTCCTAACAACTATTAACCAAGACACTGTCTTTATGTCTTGCATTGTTTCTAAAAAAATTGAACTGAAACGCAGGCCCATGTGATTCATTGTTTAGGATACCTCAAACACTTGGCAATCTATATTTTTTATAGGAGAAATGGAAGCTGGAAGATGATGCTCTACTCTATGTGGGACTTAAAGTGAGATTAAGAGAGCGCTCTTCCAACATGGTACTTAAAATATCTTCCTTTTATGACTTTTTTACTATTTTGGAGTAATTTTTAATTGTCCAAATGTTGGAACTAGGCATTGGGTTCTTCATAACAATTTTAGATATCGATTTTATCTTTCAAATGACATTGATTTCCCATCAAACCAACATCTATAACTCTAGATATGGCCTTACATTTATATGTTATTATACATTTCCGGGCAATATCTTTGTTTTATTTCCAAACTTAATACTGTAACTCTCACAAAAAAAAAGAAAAACTTAATACTATAACTTACAAGTTATTTAATTCAGCTCTTGATCTGCCTTAACTTTCCAAAAAAATAAAAATCACTTGAATATCATATTTACAGCACAAGTAATGCTCAAAATATATAGATTGTGTAAAAAAAAATTCATAAATTAAATAGTCATTTATCTTATATACATCTCTTTCTTCACTTCTCTTTTCTTAATATCTGTCTATTACTTTCCCTCTTTATTTATAGAGATAATAAATTCATACAACTTAAATTATATAACAACTCATACAACACACTTTTTCTCTTTATCTCTTTCCATCACATCCCACGTTTCTCTCTTCATCTCTCTTAGTTGTATGTTGTAGAGATGTATGAACGTGATTTCTCTTATTTATATAACCTATAATTTTATTTTATATATCACTGTCCGGTTTTTCATACGTTACATTGATATCCTCGTAGTTCAAGTTACTCCTTCGGCTAGAAACCATAACTACGTCAAGAAATTGTAAAGAGATGAAAGAAAGCTAAAAGTAAACTAACCGACAAAGTTAATTGTCTATGCTAGCTTCTACAAGGCTCAAGTTTGTTCTTATCTCGATCGATCAGATCCTCCCCTGAATAAGAAAAACCAGGGACGTCGATCGAATACAATTCTTCTACGTCTCCTCCAAACCAAAACGTACACACAATGGCAATCATAACACGCACTGTTCAATTCAAACATAAACCTGACATTCAAGGGGCTTATTACTCTCCAACGTCCCATTGGCAGTACTGTTATTCTGAAACACAACCTTCAACCCTTCGCAAATGGCCACTACCTCTGCATACTTGGTCGAAAACGAACCAGACTTGAAGGCGTTCACAGAAGACACCCTCAAATCGAAAGTGAGGGTGCCTGTGGTGTTTCTCTCTTTGACCATGTCATCCAACGTCGTCGTTCCAATCACAGCTCCATTTGCGTTGCTAGACCAACTCTTCGTTTCCGTTTCTCTCGCTTCGTTCTCGCTCAACATGAAACCTGGCAAGTAATTCACCGAAACGACGCCGTCTTTGTACATAACGTCCACCTTAAACTCGGAGAAATAAACCTTAAGTTGGTTGTTGGCGTTTCGAATCGACAGTTTGGTGTCCCATTCGCCGGAAAGGGCCGGGGTGGTGGTGAAGTTGGAGACGGACATGTACACCACCTTGTAAAGAGGTAGTTCGGGACGTAGCATCAAAGCCATGAAGAGGCTTGCAAGGAAAAGACACGTCAGCAATATGCACGTGCATAATATGAAGCTCCGGTAGAATCTGGTGGCGGCGCTGGAGGGGTTGTGGGTGGGAGTGGGGCCGTAGTAAGGAACGTTGGGAGGGTAATGATGATATCCATTTGTGTATGGGTAATAACCTTGGGGGTTCTGGCCGCCGGGAACGGGTGGGTATCCCGCCGGCGGGTAACACATTGGGTACGGCGGAGGGTAAGGCGGATGGGCGGGGTAAGTGGCGGTTGGCGGTGGGGTTATTGGGTCGACATGCTTTGTTGTTGTTGGTGGTGGTTCAGTTTCGGAATTTCCTTCTTGGTTGGATGAAGCCATAATGTGATGATTTTTTTAGCTTCCCTCTCTCCCAAGTCCCAATGATATATGAATGATGATAATGTTTTCAAAGAGGGAGAGGGAAGGAAGAGATGAATGTATTGGTTTGGTTAATTTCTTGGGATATATCAAATCTATCGCCAGGAGAAAAAACAAGACGAAGAAGTTTCTTGATGGTGAAACCAAGGAAAGAGATACGTACACAAAATTAGATTGATTGAAGCCCGTGATGACCGCAGGTTGTTAATATAAAATGCGATTAGATTTAGGTGGGTAGAGAGTAAAAAGGAGTCCAAATGTAGAAAGGAGCTGCAGGTAGAGCAAAAAAATTACATTAAGAGGCCAGATGTAGTAATATAAGTTGCCAATGAGATAATATTCACCCAAAATTATTGTGGGTTTAATATGAAATTTACTTTCCAAGATAAAGTGATAAAAATGACTAATGGAATTAATGATATCCAACAGGAGAACAAAAAAAAAGACTAAAATTTGTAAAATGACTCAAAGGAATTTGAGTGGATAAGGTTTTTTTTTAAACATTTAGATCGGGGTTGGGTAAAGGTGGAATCATTTACTATTTTTTCGCGACTCAATGTCTTGTCTATGACAGCTACGGCGCCAACAACACCGCAACAAGAGAACTCCAATGATTGTGGCCTCTTTTTACTTCACTATATCTAGAGCTAGCTAGCTCTTCCGGGGCTGAAGCTCCTTTTAATTTCAATCCATTCAAACTAACCAAGGTAATTATGCTTATTGTGGCCTCTCTTGTAAGTGGCCGGTAATTTCTTGGTTTTCACTTATTTCACAAACGGTGTTAAGCTTTTGATCATGTGAATGTGTTACACACTTACACACCTCCCATTTCTTTTATTTTATCTCGTAACATTGCAATGACTAGTAGCTCAATAATGAATAATGAGTCATATGATTGTTTATATGGATGTAACCTAAGATAACATGAAATTTTCTAGCTCAATTTGGTCTGGTTTCCATCTGCGAAGGCTTATCTCAAGCAACCATAATGTTACTTTCGCAGGTTAATTAATTATTTTCCCTTGACAAACCGAGTAAAAATATATTTCTATATAGCTCAATTTATTCCAAGGCCTACTACTCCTACGTATATAAGTGTGAGTAAAATGTAAGCACATTTAGTGATTAAACTATATGTATATTTTGATACTTTTATGGACTAATCATTTGTCTCCAAAAGGGACTAAATTATAAATTAATAGATTAAAAGATCAAATTCTACACATGGACACTTTTGAACAAAAGATAAACAAGATATCACTTTATTGGAAGAACCAAATTATATAATCTAAATATAATTATGGCGTAAAGATGGACTGCGGTGTAAAAAAATTGAACAATGAAAAATTGGCGTAAAAAAATTAATTTGTTATTTGCGTAAAAAAACTGCAGTTAGATATATGCGCTAAAAATTTGTGTAATGGAGAACTGCAGTTTAATTGGAGTATTTGTGCACTTTTTTAAATTAGCATAATAATGCTCATAGAGAAATGGTCATCAATATAAATTATTTAATACTTAATTTGTGATAAAAACAACCAATGTTATCAAAACCATTAAATATGAGATATAAGGAGTAATTTAAACATTTCTTCAATAGTGAATATGCATATAATACATTTCAATATTAACTTCATTGGAAGTTCAAGTTTTATAATTTATTCATTTTGACATGGTAAAAATTATTATTATTATTATTATTATTATTATTATTATTATTATTATTATTTATCTTTATGTTTAATTTCTTTTTTCATTATTGTGAATCTTTATGCAGTAAAAAATATCTCTATGTACCCACTAAAGTCGGCCTAATTATGGACTGAGGGCTTCAGGTAATTTAACATAATATACTAGATTCAAATCTTATTATCTTTTTTGTATATCAGATAAAAAAAGAATTTCTTTATAAGAAATATTTCTTAAAAGGAAATTATATTATAACACTAATATATGTATACTCATGCGACACATGGAGCTAAAGTCTTTTTTTTCTCTAATGTGATGGTATAGCTTGAATATAAATGGAAAAGTTATTTAAAAAATTGTAGACTAAATGAGTTATTGTTGTAGAGTGCAAAATTATAGACGGAATATTAAACCAAACTTTAAATTCATTATACTTAAAATTAATTCTAGGTCAATCTAGATTTTAACATGATATATTTTAATATTTATTTTTTTTTTAAATATCTAATTAAAGATATAATTTATTTAAGTAGGTATTATTCAACTTAGTTTATTTAATTTTAATTTGAATATGCAACATAATTTTCAAATATCAACTTGTTTAAATTACAATCAATTAATATTTATTTTCAGTTAATTAATGATAATTAAATAGTTTTTCAAACTAATGTTTGATTTTTCATTAAATATAAAATTAAATGAAAGATTAAGAGTGTATTTGGTAAAACTAGCCGAAAAGCTAGTTAAAAGCTTAAAGTTAGCTGAAAGCTGAAAAGCTCGCTGAAAGCTTAAAGCTAGCTGAAAGCTGAAAAGCTATTGAATGTGTTTGGTAAAACTAGTTGAAAATGGTAAAATGACATTTAAGGACAACGTTAATTATTAAATAATGATAAGTGGGGGTGGTTGAGGGTTAAACTTGTAATTAATTTTCAGCTAGTAGCTGAAAATTGGAGCTTTTTTAAAAAAGCTACCCCAAGTAGCTTTTTAAGAAAAGCTTGTAACTACGAAAAAAAAACTATCTTCCCAAACACTGCTGAAATGGTTTCAGCTACTATTTTCAACTTTCAACTAGCTAAAATGGCAAGTCAAACACACTCTAAGTATTAAATTGATTTTGGAGATATATTTAAATTTTATAGATTTAATTTCTGATTATGTCACGTAAATTTAAACATAAGTTTCGTTTGAATTCCTATCAATTCGGAATAATTTTCAATAAATATTGAATTAAATTCATAATAAAAATATTTATTGACTGATTTATTGCAATTTTCATAAATTATATTTGATTTAAACTTGCTATTTTTAAAATCTTATGTTTATGTAATTATAACATATTACAATTTTATTTTACTAATTTAAATTTTCATATACGTTGACTAAATTCAAAATATATTTTAAATTCAATTAATATATTACTGATGAATGTAATCTTAATTAATTTGATACACTGTATTTGAAAATTATAATTAAGGTTACAAGAAATTTGTAATTTTAATTAAATTCAATAAGTTGGAAATAATGTAGAGTTAAAATATTTTTGAATATGATATTTTTTTAAATAAAATATGTATTTTAATGTAAGGTGAATTATTATATTGATTTAATAAGACATATTTAAATTTTGTTGATTTAATTTCAAATGAATATGCCATGTAAATTTCAATTAATCTTGTGTGAATTTATACCAATTTAGATTAATTGTTTTGGTCTTTGACTGAGAATCCCTAAAGATATAGTTGTGGGTCTAACCCTATGATCGGTGATAGAGGTTAGGTAAAGCCCTCCCAAAAGTGGAGACTCTAGGATTGAAACCATTGGTCTTGTAGGTAAAGTCTGCCTGTGAGGGTCACAATATCCACTTCCACTATGACCAACCATTGCTTGGTAATTTGGATGAATTTTCATTAAATATTGAATTAAATTAATAATAACAAATATCCAATCAAACCCAACCCAGCTATCCAAACCCCAACCCCAACTCAATCCAATCCTTTCCAAACTCAACCCAACCTAATCCAATTCCAACCCTAACCCAACCCAATCCAACTCATCCTTAACTCACATTCAAACCCAACCCAACCAAACTTAACTCAATCCAACCCAACCCAATCCATTTTAAACCCATCCCATCCCATCCCATCCAACCCAAGCCAAATCCCAACTCAATCCAATCTAACCCAACCCATCAATCGAATTCAAACCCAACCCAATTCATTACAATCCAAACCTCAACCTGATCCACCCAAACCCAATTCATACCCAAGCCTAATCCAACCCAATCCTCAACGCAGTCCAATCAATTCTAATCAATGTTTTTAAAACCAAACCGACAATTGAACTGGTGAAGGCACTGGTTCACGGTTCGTTGATATGGATTATATATATACACACACATATAGCAGAGGGTATGTTCAACTTACACCGGTGTAAGTTACACCAAATATTACACCGATGATAACTACAAATCAAATGTGTTATTTAGTAATCCAATCGTTGAATTATGTTTATTGTTCATCGTGATTATTTGTATCAAATTTCGTAAAATTTTGACACTAATAACTTGATAATCAAATGGTTTGATTTTTCATATGTATATATAACGTTAATTTTGAGATATCTCAATGACATATAAAATAATTTCGGATTAATGTAAAATTTTATATGTACGATCTATATGATAATAACTTTCAGTCCAACGGTGGATTACTTAATACAATGATCCATTAAAATATTATTCAGCGGTGTAATACTTGGTGTAAGTTACACTAGTGTAATTTATCTCTCCTAATATATAATATATTATATAATATTTTTAAAGGCGCCTTTACCATGGGTTACTTTTAAAAGTCCCCATTGATGGTACCAATTTTTAACCTAAAGTAATGAGTTGGAAGAGTTGTTAGATATTTTAATAATAATATGTTGATATTTATTTCATTTTGCAAATATGCCCTCTCTTAGTTTTAGAATATATTGGTAAAAATACAAACTTTGGTGGTAGTTATTTTTGGTTCATTTGAAACTCTTATCCGTCGTCCCGTTATCCTTCTTCTGTTATGTACGGGATGGGCTCGCGAATGGTGAACGTTGTTAATGCAAGGTTTCTAAAGATAGAGAGGAAATTGGGAGAGAATGAGAGATAGGAAGTAAGAATACACGGTGTATTCTATATTGTCAGATTCAAATTTTATTAAGAAACAAGTCCCATAACAGATAGGACTAACTAAGACAAAACAAAACAAAATTACTAACTAACTTCCAACTAACACAGTTAACTAATAGATTTCCCTAATCTGAATTACTCTTAACATACCCCTTTAATCTGATTTTCAGTGTTGCAGTACTCCAGCTCTAGGTTCTCCTTGTTCACATGATCTCTTAGGAAATGGAATATGGTTTCAATGTGTTTACTTCTGTCATGAGCAATTGGATGCTTGGCTAAGTTGATGGCAGATTTATTGTCAATTTTCAGCTTCATTGGTCTTGTCATTCCCAGTTTCATTTCTTCCAGTAAAGAGCTAAGCCATGTACTCAGCTTCGCATGATGATAAGGCAACTACATCCTGCTTCTTAGAACACCATGAGATAGGTGTTTCACAGCACAAAAGTACATATCCAGAAGTGCTTTTTCTTTCCTCCTTATCTTCGCACCAGTCAGAGTTTGTGTAACCAACTACTGCTGGATTTTTGCATTGAAAACTGTTTGGAAATAGTAAACCATAGTCAAGTGTGCCTTTGACATATCTCAAAATCCTCTTAGCAGCTGCATAGTGTGATGCTCTAGGTTTATTCATGAATCTGCTTATTAAGCCAACTCCAAAAGCCAAGTCTGGTCTGGTATTACAAAGGAACCTTAGTGATCCCACTATTTGTCTGTATCTTGTCTCATCAACTAGCTCTTCATTTTCATCCTTAATCAACTTTATACCAGATTCAACAGGGGTTGCTGCAGGATTGCACTCCATCATATTGAACTTCTTTAAAATTTCAGTTGCATACTTCCTCTGATGCATCAGAGTTCCCTTGCTTGTAGAGCTAAACTCCATCCCGAGAAAGTAGGTCAGCTTCCCTAAGTCAGTCATTTCAAATTCAGCCATCATGCCCATTTTAAATTCCTTAATCTCCATCTCACTGATGCTTGTAATCAGCAAATCATCAACATATAGGCATACAACAAGTAATTCAGTTTTGGAAGATGCCTTTGTATACACTCCATGCTCATTGGAACATTTAGTAAAATTCTGTTGCAGCAGGCATGCATCAATTCTTTTATTCCAAGCCCTTGGAGCTTGTCTTAGCCCATATAAGGCTTTCTTGAGTCTGTAAGCTTTCTCCTCTTGACCTTTAATCTCAAAACCAGATGGCTGACTTACATATACCTCCTCATCTAAAGGTCCATTCAAGAATGTTGATTTAACATCTAGATGGTGCATAGGCCATTCCTTGTAGCTTGCAATGGCAGTAACAAGTCTTATAGTTTCTAGTCTTGCTATAGGTGCAAACACTTCCTGAAAGTCAACTCCAGCCTTTTGTAAGAAGCCTTTTGCCACCAACCTGGCCTTATACTTGGCCACAGTCCCATCAGGCCTTCTCTTTATTTTATAGATCCATTTCACAGTTATTGGCTGCTTCTGCTGAGTAGATGAGACCAGTTCCCAGGTTTTATTTTTCTCTATTGATTGCAGCTTTTCCTTCATTGCTGTTACCCCATCTATCATCATTAATTGATTCCTCAAAAGTTACAGGTTCTGAATCTGTAAACAAGGCTAAATGAACTATATCTCCATGAGCAATTATAACAGAATCAGGCAAAACTTCATAATAACTTAATCTGAATTATCAACCTGATCACCATTCAGTCTCACCATCACAATGGTGGCAGTATTGCTGCTGCTCTCCTCCCAAGTCCACCATCTAGCTTCATCAACCACCACATCCTTGCTTACTGCAATCTTCCTCTTCCTGGGATCATACATTTTATATGCTCCTGTTGGGTGGTATCCAATGAAGATCATTTGTTCACTTCTGTCCTCCAACTTTCTTCTTGTTTGTTCTGGAACCTGCTTAAAGCATAGGGAACCAAAGATTTTTAGGTGAGAAACATCAGGTTTAATACCTGACAAAAGCTTCCTGAGGAGTACAGTTCTGTAGTTGGCTAGTTGGGCATCTATTCAGGATGTAGGTAACTGTTGACACTGCTTCTAACCAGAGGAATTTGGGCAATTGTCTTCCTTTTATCATGCTTCTAACCATGTTCAGAATGATTCTATTCCTTCTTTCAGCTATTCCATTATGCTGAGGTGTGTAGGGAGCAGTCACTTCATGAATAATCCCTTCATCTTCACAGAACCTGTTGAAGTCTAGTGAAGCATATTCACCACCCTCCATCTGTCCTCAGTATCTTAATTCTTCTGTCACTTTGCTTTTCACACATTGCTTTAAATTTCTTAAAAACAGCCAACACCTCATGTTTACCTCCAAGAGACTGAATTTCAAAGGGCCTGCATACATCTGAATAGACAACCTCCAGCTTATCCTTTGATCTGTGAGAGGCTCTGGACTTGAAGGCATTTCCGGGTTGCTTGCCAACATAACAGTCATCACAAAACTGTTGTGGTTGCTTCAACTGTGGGAGACCCTTCACCATTTTCTTATTCTGCAGCAAATCAGAGCTCCTGAATTCAAGTGTCCAAATCTGTAGTGCCATAACCAACTTTCATCATTTTGAGTAGCAGCAAAGCATTTCTGTTCAAGCACATGAATACCAATCTTGAAAGTGCTATTCTTAGCCAAATGAGCTTTCAAGATCAGTTTTTTATTGCTATAAAAACCTTCATTTGATTTTGCTCCAACTGCATTGAGTAGCCTCTTTCAACCAATTGCCCCAAGCCCAACAAATTTGTTTTCATCTCAGGAACATACAATACATCTGAGATACAAGCTTTCAAGTCATCTTTCCTTCTTACCATGACCGTACCAATCCCCTCAACAGTAACAATTGAGTTGTCAGCAAATCTCACCTTGCTCTTTACCTTTTCATTGAGATCAAAGAACCATTCCTTCCTTCCAGACATGTGGTTTGAGCAACCAGTGTCTAAATACCATTGATCAAAGAAGTCACAATCTGACTTGGTTGTCACCATAAGTAACACAGGATCAGTTTCAGAATCCTCATCGTGTGCAAGTTGAGCTTCATCTTCCTTATCTTGCTGACCTTTATATCTGCATTCACTTGCAAAATGCCCCCACTTCTGACAGTTAAAGCATTGTATGTTCTTCTTATTTTGTCCATTCTTGCCATACTTGCCTTGACTTCCTCCTTTCTTGCTGCTCCCTTCATCTTGCTTTCGGTCAAAGGTGAATCTTTGATTACTTCCTCCTTGCTTCCCCTTATTCTTCCATTTGCTTTTGTTACTTTTATTCTTGGCGCCTTCACCATCATTTCTTTGAGCAAACTGTGCCTGCAAGGCCTGTTCAGATCCTTTTTCTCCACCAATCCTCTCGTTGAGTCTTTGTTCATGAGCCTTAAGAGAACCTTGCAATTCTTCTACTTTCAACTTACTCAAATCTTTCGATTCTTCTATGGCTACAACTAAAAGATCAAAGCGAGGAGTCAAGGTTCTCAGAATTTTCTCTACTACCATCTGGTCAGTTAGTTTCTCACCATATGTTTTCATCATGTTGACAAGTGTTTGTAGCTTGGTAAAAATTTAGCAATGGTTTCAGTTTCAGCCATCTGCAAAAGTTCGTACTGTCTGCGTAGAGATTGCAGCTTCACCTTCTTCACCTTGCCTACACCAGAATAACCCTTGTGTAAGATATCCCAAGCCTCCTTTGCTGAACCAGCTGAGGCAATCTTTTCGAAATTTGCAGAATCCACACACTGGTGGATCAGAAAGAGTGCCTTGCAGTCATTCTTCTTTACATCCATGTAGGCAGTTTTCTGTGCTTCTGTAGCATTATTACCAGGTTCTTGAATTCCATCTCTGACTATCTCCAAGACCTCCTGATATCCAAAGATAACCCGCATATGAATACACCACTTTTCAAAGTTCTTGCCATCGAGAACAGGTAGATTGGCAGGAAAAGAACCATTCGATCCTGTCATCTCCACAATTCAGATGCTTTACTGGTGCACCACCACAATTGTTGTAACTCCTACGCAGGTCCCGGATCAAGAAGCTCTGTGATACCACTGTTAATGCAAGGTTTCTAAAGATAGAGAGGAAATTGGGAGAGAATGAGAGATAGGAAGTAAGAATACAGGGTGTATTCTATATTGTCAGATTCAAATTATATACAGAAACAAGTCCCATAACAGATAGGACTAACTAATACAAAACAAAACAAAATTACTAACTAACTTCCAACCAACACAGCTAACTAACAGATTTCCCTAATCTGAATTACTCTTAACAAATGTGACTACTTAGACACACGTCACTTGTAGCAACGCATGGTGGACTCGACCACAACGACGTCGTGTGGGCTGGGTGATTTCCGGAAACCATGGTAGCATGACGCCTGCGACGAGCCAACTTTTGCATGACCACGACCGCTGATGACACACAAATGGGGATGCTTGCGGCGCGATGATGAAAGGAAGGTTGGACGTTTTCCGACAAGAACTAGTAGTGGAGTGTCCACTGTTGAACGATTATGTGATGGTAAGCTTACAAACGGTGCAAGGACGAAAACATAGCATTTTTTATGGCGTAAAAGGGTTGGGTTGGGTTCATAGCGGTGCAGGGATGTGACTCTGGACTGGAGACGATTTCTAGAGCCTACAGGTGGTGCGATGTAGAAGAGGTTTCACGGTAATGAAGGCTGGAGACACGGTGGAGGCTTGCTTTTTCATCGTTGTCCACATCATTTCAGACTTCAATTGAATATATTCGTGGGAAATAAAGTTTCAAAGATAGAAAGACAACGAAAAAAAATAAAAGAGGTACCCCATGTTACCGGAATAACCTATAACTCACTTTAATAATAGACGTTAATTCCATTTAGAGTAATACAATGGTCATAATTGACGGTACCATCAATGGTCCAAAAATCAATGAGACCATGGTAAAAGGCACATATTTTTAAGTAAAACATCATAAAAATCAAGACATGTAAGATTATAAATTAATATAAAGAACCTATTATATATGTTATAAGATAAAAAATTAATAATGATTGACTAAATATTAAATATTTATGTGTAATATTTAAAAAATGTATCTTTATTTGTCTAAAAGTATTTTAGGTTAAAAAAAATTAAGAATAAAAAAAATTGATTTTCTTTTAAAAACTGTCAGTTCAAACTAGTTCTATAGCACCGGTTTGACTGGTTTTTTACCGGTTCCCACAGGTTCTGAAACCAATTGGTTCGTTTAGCTGAATGGATCGGGCCCGGGGTTTTCATAACATAGATTCTAACCCAACCCATCTAACTGGACCTAACTTAATCAATCCAACCTAAGTGGTAGTGATTGCAGAAAAAGCCATCACAGAAAATGTCGCAAGTAAGCAGTCTATACCTTCAAATTTGAATTATCGAATCATGTATCTCATCTTTCTAAACTTGATATATCTACACAAAATGGGACCCTTAAATTTGAAGGGATCCATATATTCCCTCATAATAACCATCTTAACCTAATATCATGTCAACTTTCTAAAATAACTGGGTTGCCACTAAATTACAAAAAAAAAGCTAATTTTTTTATCAAATGAAAATGAAAATTATTCTTTTTGCATCATTTCACCTTCCATATCCTTATCCCGCAAACTCTAACAATATGTTTGGAAGCACATAAATATCCAAGAAATAGAGACTAAAGAGAGAAATAGCATAGAAGTATAACACTTCCCTAGTTTGGTACACAATAGAAATAGCCAAGAGATTAAAAAAGTGGCATGAGCCCACCTTGTTGGATTTCTCTCCAATGAAGTTGAGAAATAGATTGTTTGTTTGGTTTACAGTTGAGTAGAATTGATTATGGAAATTAATGGTTGAGATGAATGATGCTCATTTTACGAAGCACATTGGACGGAAGTGATTTAAAATCAATTCTGCAAAACCATGGTTTTATATTTTCAAAAGTTAAAACAAACAGGCTAAGAGAAGTCGCCTATGGTGTGTCTCGTGTAAAAAAATTATTTTTTCTCATCTTCTCAACCAAACAAACTACACACTATTATTACTTTTCCATTTCACATTTACTCCTTTCCTACCAAACAATATACTCCCTTTGTATTTTATTCTATGACGCTTAAAGTTATGCACAAGAATTAAGAAAATAATTGGTATTTTAGTTTTCAAAAAAGTTTATTATTTAGTTTCCTATTATACCCCTCACTCTCTCTCTTCAATCATCACTCTACAAACACATTGTCAACAAAAACACATTAAATACAAAGGATAAAAGTGAAAAAGAGTATTAATTACTCATTCATTTCATAAAAATGACAATAAAATAATGAATAGAACAAATTTGGCAAAATGTCATAAAATTAAAAACAGAGGGAGTATAAATCATCTATTTCATTATTATTTCTATGTTCCTTACTCCTCTATTTCCACTCTTCTCGAACCAAACATAGTGTAAATGGGTTTTCTGAGTTATCATTTCCAAAATATACCTATCCAACTTTGCAAATTGAGGCAGAAATGATGGTCTACCAAGTTTTAAAATGATTACAGAAAGCTAATCTCAGTTGCAGCATTAGCACATAAACAAAATATTACACGAGTATCATAGATGAAAAGTTCACATAAAACAATTCACGCATGAGCACTTCAATGCCATATTCCCAATTGGGTGCCCGATACGAAGGATAAAAAGACAATAGGAGAGGGAAAAAGAAATTCGAATATAATGGAAGGACAATACCTCTACATTATTGACCCATCACTTATGACCAAACCACAAAAGGAAATGATCTACGAAACCTGTTCACCTCTTCTGTTCACCCCAGGTTTTGCTCTCGAAAAATTCACCGAGCATTTGCTCAAGGTTCTCGGGAGAGTATCTGATGTACTTCTGAGGATTTTTTCCATTCTCAATCATGGGCCTGAAAGAGTAAATACATGATCATCAATGTGAGATGGATGAAAATTATATGAGAGAATAAGAAAACGGCAAAGGAAAAAGTTACCCTAACTGAAACGTACCCAAAACGTTTAAGGAAAGATCTATAGGCAGGCAACAAAACCTCAGCAACAGCCAGTCTAAGTGATTCACGCAACTCACTATCTGGAACAGTCCATTGAGATTGTCTCTGATGAAGCTCCTCAAATTGAATGTTAAAGGTCTTGAATCTATCTTTAATCATTGCTCTTGAAACTCCACTGTTGCTGTCCCCTCCACCGGATGAATTAGCTCCTTGGACAGTAAGGCATTGCAAAATCTGCAGGACCATATAACACTATCTATTAACAAAACCAGAGCATACAAACTCAGGGTGAATTCATAAATGATTTGGATTAACATCATCAACACCCATCTACGGCATACAACTAACTGCAATACTGAGTTAGTACGAATTTACATAAAACAAGCAGCTAGTAAATTTAAGAACAATATGCGGCTGAGACATCAAACATAGCCTACAAAGTTGTGGTTGCTATAAACCTGAAAAACGTTGAGTCAGATCTTATCTTATAAAAGAAATGAAAGAATCACCTCATAAGAGGAATGACTTGCAACAGAAAGGTGAATAAAAAAACTGGCATTTTGATTACTCTTGGATACCAGAACAAAATTAACACCTTAAACAAAAAAATCCAGAATTCAATGTACTTATTAATTAGTTTCACATATGGATCGACTTAAGCAATATAAGGCCATATAGTATAAACCAGGTGCTCAATATCTGTAATTTATGTTCACAGCATAGATTAACAAGAGTACCAAAATATTAGAACAGAGTCACAGAGATTCTTTGGCACAAGCAATTGTAATTGAAGAAATTAACCTTTGCCCAAGAGATCCTTTTATATTGATTTGCATGCTGCTGGACAATTCTTCTGTGTATTTGTACCCAGTCATCTCCCAACATGTCCTTTGCCTCTGACCTGTAAGTACAATATGCAAAATGTCATTGAATCCAGATAGAATCTCAATTTACAATATTTTATTAAGGGAAAGGAGAAAAATCAACAACCAACCTTCTCACTGATCTCACTATGTAATGGATATTATTCATAAGAAACAGCTGAGTTAACGCTGGGTCTTTATATTGTTTTGATTTTCCATCTAGGTTATTCTGGAGAGCCTGCATAATCCTTGTTGTAACAGATCCTAACTGAGATTCTGGATCGTTAGGATCAAACTCTTGAAAAAGTTGTTTCAGAGTTGATTGATAACTGCCCACATTCAGCACCAACAGTGAGATGATAAAATTTGCAAAGACAATAAGGTCCAATGTAACAAAAATTCTGAGAGTAAAAGAATGTGAATGGTATTTGGGTCAACTTTCGAAAGTTATACCCTATAGGAAAAATCAACAAAAAGCAATTATTCCCATATATTTTTTAATTTTGTGTGTTCTCAATAAAATATAATGGAAAAGGGTAATGCCCAATCGCACACAAACAAAAGAACAAAAAGTAACTGCAGATAAGCCATAAATCAACATATCAGTATCACTCACTCGTAGAGAAACTTAACGTAATTGATCACATAGCTAGTCAGAGGGTGGACAGTTCCATCTAGCACAGCAGTTTTAGTAGCATCTTTTTCAACTGCTTCCTCAAAGTCACCAAAGGTTTCTTGGGCCGTCTGAGCTAGTCGCTTTGTCAAACTCATTGCAGCTTCCCGCATTTCAGTGCAAGCTTTACTTTCAAACAGTGTCTCAATCTGCGACATGGACCACCCCAACCAAAAACAAGGAAAAGATGAACGCATGAAATAATACAAAAGTACCATATGAAAAAACATGCGTAATTGACACTCTCAAGTAAATTTATGTAAATGTCAAAAAGAATCAAGATCAGGCCTACAATGATGTACCAATTCAGAATAGATACTGAAAATCAATTACGTTTCTCACCAAAACTTTCCAGTACAAACCTACATCAAAACTAGAGTTATTTTAGCAAATTTTATTTCCTTATTGTGTACTGTTTCCACTTGCTCTTTCCTCCCCAGTCTTTTCTCTTCTCCAAGGCTAGTTAAGGAAGAATAACTTTCGGGTTCAGTGGATTGAATTGAAATGCTATCTGTCGAATAAGAAATCTTCTTCAAATCAAAATGACCAAACTCAAATTCAAATTGATAACCTAGGAATGTCCGGGGAGAAAATAGACAACTTGGAGAGCCTCAATATTATACCAAGCCCTTTACAATACAGGCCATTTTAATTCGGAACTAACTAATACACCTAATTCTGGTGAAACATAGTCGTGAAATATAAACGAAACAATACCTCTGGCTGAAGTTCTCTCATTATCTCATACATGTCTAGAAGAACAAATAATTTTTCAGGTGACCTCTTGCTTTTGGCAATAGCCTCTCCAAAACTAAGAAGCATAGACACACTGCTAGCAGTGACTTCAGCAAAACACTGAGTTCTCAAAGAATCAACACCATCAAATACTTGATCACAGATTTTCTTTTCCCCAGAAATCAGCAATTTGACCTGTTCAAGTAAAATTAGAAAGATGCATGGGGCCAAAACAGAAGAGATAAGAAAGGAAATTAATACTCATCCTTACAGCAATCCTCATGTAATGAATCCAGTTCCCAATCTTAGCCTCCAAAACCTCCCATTGCATTTTCTGAACATCATCCTTACTCAGCCTCTCTACACCTAACTTCCTAAGACTTTGTTCGAGTGCTGTAGCACGGGTGTCTCTACACATTTGGAACATATATTTATCATAAATCAATTCAAATTTGAAATAATACATGACAGGACGTGTTCCAAGCTTGATCACATATATTTCCAAGCTTTCAACAGAAAATACATGCAACCACTTGGTCTTCAGACTATACAGAAAGAAAGAAACATTGCTACCTGTAGATTCGAAATAGCTGTTGTTGATGGCCAGCTTGAACCATTTGATGTGCTAAATCATGTAGCAAAGGTATAACTCTGGGTGGAATGAGGGTTGGAAGTGTGAAGGTGACAGTTTCCATACTTTTTTTTTCGGAATGGTTTTTGCCACCACCCTCATTTTGCTGCCCAGAAGCAGATGGCCTCAGAGAGTTTGGTAAGCAGTCAAAAAGGCGGTCAGGTTCCACAGGCTTGCTGAAATCAAAAGTCAATATGTTAAAATTTTATTATGATATCTGTAGGTTTTAGAGCCCGATAACAAATACCAGGAACCTTTCAAGTATTTAAAATTAAAATGACATATGCATACGAAACAAGATTCATCTGAAGAAGTTTCAAACTTATAAGTTTGTGCTGAGTAGCATGCAAAAAAATTATCCTGTTCTGTGCCTTTAGCAGAGAAAAATAAGAAGTATTTACCTTAAAAGGCTTCCTGGCCAAATTAAATCACCAAGAATCCAACAGATGAAGTAAAGAAATCCATTTAACAAATTCCATACATTTTAGTCCTTCCTAACCTAGTCTTTCTTCAATACATCCTTCCTTTTGTTAGTTACCCCTTTCAACAACAGAAACAACTAAGCCTTTTTGCACTTGGAGTCGGCTACACGAATCATCCGACATCATAATGTTCTATCATGTATTAAGTGTAAAGATAGATTATTTATCTGTAACTCTCTCTTAATGATTTGGCTTATAATTTTCCTCGATCTCCCTTTAGCTCTAACTATTGAACTATCCTTAATCTAGCCAACCCTCCTTATTGGTGCAGTTATTGGTTTTCTCCACACATGCCCAACCGTAAACCCATTGTTTCTACAATGGGAACTACCCCAACTTTCTCTCTAATGATTGTGTTCCCAATCCTATCTTATCTTGTGTAACTACTCATCCGTTATAGCAATTTCATCTATGCGACATTAAGCTTACTTTCTTGTTATCTACTTCTTTCAAGAATAAAAGTATGATACATAACTTTGTTATCCTTAAAGAGAAGAACATGGAAAAAGAGAGAACAATAATAACAAAGGTTATTGAACTTCACAGGTGAGGTCAATCAAGTCTCTTAGATGAAGGGAGTAATTTAAAAGTGGGGAAAAGCTGGGGCCATCTATATAAAAGTGCAAACAAAATCCATTTCCCCATGAATAAGATCTGAAAAAATAATACAAGTTTTATTATATATAATCCAATGAAACTAGTTTAAATAACTCACGACTCACTAGTGAAGATCTAACTGAAACAGGGACTATGGAATGCAAAAGTCAGTGTTAAGAATAAGAAGGGCTGAAAATTCAAAGATAAATTAAGAGTTAAATATAATGCATAGACAAGTACATGTCCACTGAAAAGAAAAGCAGAAATACAGATTGGAGAAGACCAACCTGTAATTTGTCAAAAGATGTTTGAACTCCTCTTCTAGCTTTGAGATAGCTTTAGCAAGCAAGCTATTGGCATGGTTAACGATACCTTCACTACTTTTGAAACTCTTTTTGCTGCTGAAGAAACGTACATTAGCTCTCAGCTGATCAATTGCTTCTAAATAGCTCTCTAGATCCTCATGTGGCCCTCGCAGTATTTTAGCCTCTGCCTAATAATTAAATTTGAATTGAATGAAAATCGTAAAAAGTTATTAGCATCTATTACTAATTTAATTGAACTAAAAAATCATCATAAAATATATTATGCTTATCCATTGCCCGAGTGCAGAGGATTCCAGTTATAGATGCAAGTTTAGGAAGACCAACATGGTAAAAACATCAAATTGAAGTTTTAAAACAGAATTTTATCTTAGATTTTGAATCGAGTCTAACTCAAACCCAAAAGTTAACTTGTAGGAAAAGGATTGACCATAGTTTATGTACACTTATTTGGCCTTATTTCTGATCTATGAGGAACTCCAACCCTTCATACAAAATAATAAAATGTAGGATAATAAGAGGTTATGGAAGGTGGCAGGGATCAAAATGGAAAACAATGGGTACAAATTTGTCATTAGACACGCTCACTAGTTACATTAAAGGAGAGAACTTTTCTTTTTTCAATTAATGGTTAAAACTTAAATTGAAACTTAGTAGACTATTTTGATACTGTATTAGAACACCATATAGAAGTACTTCGATAAAAAAACAATTTGAGTAGCTATCTACTGCTTCAAGGAGTCTACTTTTCTTCTTAAACCAAAGTTAAGAGACAGTTCATGAATAAATCCTATAAAAATTTATTAAAATGCTTAATGACAGGCAGGGAATTCCATAGACATATTAGACAAGCAGAACAAACACAATGGGAAACATAACTCGATTCATAACATAAAAGGCCCACAAGCTCATATTTTCACACTTGACAACATAAAAAAGGACACAAATTTGACATTTCCATAAAAATGCACAGTGGCAATCCGAATCCCAGTCACATAATAACAGTTGGTAAAAGCTAAACTACTAGCTGCTATTTCTTTATCACATTTGCACAAAAAATTCACAAACAGAACCCTACCCGCCTGCTGCAGGAACATGCGAATCAATTGAAAATGAAGCAAAACAGAGACCAACCTTGCGAGTCTGGTCGAATTGCGCCAAAATCCCCTCTGCTGCCTTTAGAGTCTTGTCAATATTATCATGTGCACTTCGAATCGAATGCGTTTTTATCTATCAGATAACGAATCAAAGAAAAGAGAATTAAAACCCTAAATAACACATCATCCCAGTCAAATTAACAGCTGAATCACATTAGCTCTGTTCAGAAGAAAAGGAGCGAAGAACAAAGATTGACAACAGCATTGAAGAGCAATGTTTGATAAATGCACCTCGTGATTGCAACTCTAAGTTACAAATTAACCAGCATACATGCATTTTCTTTGTATCGGCTTCTTACTAAGTTCACTAGGCCTTCTTCAGCCATTGGTGGTGGGAAAGGAAGACAGAGGAAGAGAGAGAGAAGCGCGCTTGGTGTGTACCTGAGTGGGACGCATGGCGGTCTCAAGGGCGGAGAGACGGTGATCGAAGGAACCGAGAATGGAGACCATGTTATCGGTGATGGTCTGGCTCTTGTGCAGCGACTCCTTCACGAACGCCGCTCTTTCCCTGAGAGCATCCATGGCTTGTGGTATCCCCATTGGGACCCTTTTTTTTCTCTCACTTTCTAGTCTCTTTGTTTGGTTACTCGGAAAAAGAAAACCCACAAGGTGCTTTGATTTGATCCAAGAATCGGTGATTCTTTTCTTTTTTGGTTTTGCTTCCAAATGCGTCAGTTGCTGTTCTTACTTTGTTTCCGCGCTCCTCGCAAGGCGGTTAAGGAATCGGTTGAAGCAACACTCCTACGTTCTTTGTGCTGTGGGACCCCATCTTGTTCCAATGCTGCTTTCTTTCTCCACCTTTTCTTTTTCATGTAAATCATTCATAAATTTAAATTACAGCCAAAATAAGGAAAGTTCAAATGAAAATCTGTAATGCAAAAGGGGAAAACTGTTTAAATCAAAACATTAAATATGAATTTCCAAAAAAATTAAAATAAAGAAAGTTTGCGCAAAGCATTTTTAAATACTAAAAAAACATTTTTAAAATAACAATGCTGATGTATGATACAATTAAAGAATGGGTTACTTTGAAAATACGGAAATGGCCAAAAAGAATTTTTTAAAATAAGAGGGGGCAAGTAAGTGCTGTTTGTCATTTTTTATTATCTGTAAATTAAATAAGGATGTGTGCCTCTTTGGTGAAGATTTCCTTGAGAAATAACATTGCTCAGTATTTTTTTTATTATTTAAATAAAAGGGAACATACAGGGTTGGCAACTAGGTTTAGAATAGGCCGAGCCGAGCTACACTTTCCAATGCCTGAGTCTGGTCTGCACCTTAAATTCATGGACTGAGTCTGATCTGTTTACCTAATACAAGCTTTATTTTATGGCTGAGCCTGGCCTATTTAAAGCCTGACAAGGTCTGAAAACTTGTTTAAAAGTCCGTTTTACAGTAAGATACTTGAATATATCATAAACATATATATGAATAGACTTAGAGACTCAAGTTTTTAACATACTTAAATGTTTATACAAGCTAATAAGTAAATAATTATAAGGAAAAGTAATAAAAAATCTTTATAATAATAATAGAAACATAAAAATATTAGTATTTTATTTATATTTAGTTAAATAGACCGGCCTGGTAGGCTCAAAAGGCTTTTTTGATGACCTGAAGCCTGGCCTGTTTTGCTATATAGGCTTTTGAAAAAGCCTTGACCTGCTCTATTTAATAAATTGGTCTGGTCTGACCTGGACCTGATGTAGGCCGGATAGTAGGCCTCTGACGAGCGTCCTGACCTGTTCCACCCCTATTGGCAACCATGCATAAGAGTAAATGCCTGCATGATCTTTTTACAACATATTTAAAATCTCACATGAATAATGTTTAATTATTTCAGCAAGAAATCCCAAACGGAAGATATCACTAAAGTAGTTTTGAGGGATGTTTTAAAAATCGGACCGGTAATTGAACCGGTAAAGGCACTAATTCACGGTTCAGTGGTTCAATCATGGTTGAATCGGGGTTGAACCGGTTATAATTGAATATATATTTTTAATATTATATAATATTTCAAGTAATAAAATAACATAAAAATATAAAAAAATAAGATATATAAAATTATAAATTAACATAAATTATTTGTAAAATAATAAATATTTGTGTAATTTTTAAATATGTGTCTTTATTTATTTTAAAAATATTTTAGAATAAATAAAAATTAAGAAAAAAACAAAAAAATTAATTTTTTTGGAAAATGACCGGTTCAAACTGGTTTTTAACACTGATTCTTTACCGATTTTCACTGATTCTATACCGGTTTGACCGGTTCTCTACCGATTATGTTCTGGACTAATCCTTTAAGCCCAATAATCAACATGACCCAAAGCAATCTTAATAGAATTTGATATGTCATTATTGACTTACTATAATTACATATATACTTACTTACTGCAATTACATATATGTCTACTTACTACAATTATATATTTGCCCACTTACGACAGTTATATATCTGCCCACTTACGACAGTTATATATTTGTCTATTTACTACTTTTATAATACCTGCTTACAATATTTACTCATGCCCAAGACCTGCACTTACCCTTTTATAATGATACCTACTTACCATATTTATACAGACCCAAGACCCTTATAAAAGGAGGTATTAACAATTCACAAGATACGCAATCTTTACTCATTCAATCACTTTGACTTTGACTGTTTTACATATCTGACTTGGGCGTGGGAGTGCCTTTGCAGGTACACCCCATCTGTGGACAACCCGGATCCGCTTCTCAGCCGCATTCAGATCCGAGTTCAAGTTCCCGGGCCCAAGTCTGAGTTCTACCACCAGAACCGGTTCCCACCAGTTTTGGGCTCGATTTTCAAAATAATGGTTTTGAGGCAAGCCAACGCATATATATCATTATGAAATTAAGTAAATGGAAGAGGAGGATCAACAAATAATCTGTCTATTTTTATGAAATGCAGGGCATCGTATATGTTGCATTTAAAGTTGCTACTCAAATTCTCCAATATACAATAACAATATATCTACTACTATAAACATGACATCAACAAGATACACAAACTCATTTCCTTGTTTGTTCCTTGTTCCTTCAACGGGATAGAGCTTAGATTATGCATATTTCACTATTAGCTAATGTATGTATGGCCATGGTTAGCACATGACATGTAACATTGGGCATGGAAATAATCGCGATTGGTATAGAAAGGCAGAGCACAATAATTTGACAAAAATTTCACATTGTCCTTGTCACTGAAAAGAGAAGTGACCCTCCACCCACAGAGCTACCAATTATACTAATTATTACCAACATATATACTAAGTTAAGACGACTCCTTATATTTCATCGTAATGAAAAGATAATATCAATAATTAGCAAACAAATTAATACACGTTTTTAGAGCTTTAAAAAAGGTGAGGCATAACATTTAATTTCTCTTTGAGCAAGAGGCCAGTTTCAAAGTCAAGGGATTCTGTTTTCTTCTACTCAAACTCTAAAACCACCATCATTGTTTTTGGGACAAACCGAAGGAAGGAAAATAGTCACTAAACTTGCAGGTAAGTGTCAGTGTTTATCCTTTATCCACTATTCGTACCAATCAACCTTCCAATTAACATCATTATGTCCCTAGTTAAATCATGATTAATATAAATGATAAAAGTTTCCTGACTCCAAATTACTTAATGAATGCATTAATAATTAAAGTTGATTATGATTTTCGGGTCCTGATCCAACTACCCGAGTCAAAAACCTAGATCACCCACTGGTTAGTCGAATGTCTGGCCACTTAGATACACTCACCTATTCGATCGTACAACTTCCATACTGAGACTTCAAGCCATGCACCCTTAGTTTGCTCTGTTGCATGTCATCACAAGAATTAACACATGGGTATTCATAAAATCCTCTCAATTTCCAAACTGCCACTAGCCCCACTATTCTAATGGGACTTCTCCCACCATTCTAAGTCACTTCATCTTCCAAATTAAAGAAAAAGGGAGCGAAAGTTCTTGATCTTTTTTTGAAAAGTAGGGCGTAGGATTTCTATAGATTTAATAAGACGAGTTTTAGAGAGAGGGAATTGAATTTCTTTTTTCTTTTACTCTATTCTTTGTTGTCTTGTTGAATAAACATGTTTGGAATGAGATTTATTTGGTTTATATCTAGATATGGTTGGGTAGAATTCTTATCTTAGAAATTGAGAGTAACCTAATGTATATTTCTTATCTTTTATTAATGTTAGTTTTGTTTTGATTCAGTTTTAGATAATCTTAATGTTTGTGAATTTGTCAGGCCTCTTATATTCACATGATTTTAGATAGGTATCCCCACTCTTTTAAGTGGGACTAGCATGATGCATAAATATCCATTATGCATCAATGCTTCTGTCTAACTTTAATAGCAATAGAAATACTATTACTATTCATTTAAACAAACATTTTCTACGAAAGGCTTTTATCATCGAGTGCCTAGAGACATAACCTTGCTTGGTTGAAGAACATTATACCTTTGAAAAGGGGATATAGGTATTCAAGAAAAAGACCAGGGAGGGCTTGTTATTTAACTTGAAGATTTTCCACATGCTCTTTTGCAACCTTATTTTCCAACACTGCGGATATTCCACAATATAGTGATATCTTTGAATTCTATCATGGGAATGACTTAAAGAGGGAAGAAAAAGTAGCACACTAGGCCAAATCAAGAGCCATAAGAGTCATCTCTGCTACAAACTCATCTTCAACGTTATGCTCGTCTCCATTCACGCCCTCCTTGATGAACTCTATCCCTTTGTCTAGAGGCTCTAGTTGTTGGGTCATGTTATCCAAAACTAAAAACAAGGGTTCCTAGTGACTTTTGTATGAAAATTGTAGCCTTCTCCCATAAATTGGAAATTGCCTATCAAGATCACACATATTGTTATTCTATATGGCTATCTTAATAATTGAAACATTTATCGTGTGATTTGCTCTTGATCAGTGGGCCCTCAAATTAAGATTGTCCTCATAAACCCTAGTGAACTCCCACAAGTTGGGCATTATCTATCAAGATCATGCAGATTGTCACGGTTTATGTCTCTTTTATTAATTGCCTATTGTGTGATTTTCTCCTAATTTGGGATTAAATTGCAGCACAATAATGGCATGTCCTTTTTGATTTTATAGCATTTTCCAATAATTTGGAGATGTTCAATGTTGACCTATTGGGACTTATGTACAAACGTTTCTTTCAGAATATAACTCTTTGATCCACAGCATTATTTCTAGTGGCCCCTCATATTATGATTCTCCTCATAAACCCTAGTGGACTCCTATAGGTTGGTATTGCCTATCAAGATCATGCATATTGAATCGTTGTAAGTATCTTTTATTAATTGAAGCATTTATTGTGTGATAATTTACTCTTGATTCGAAATAAGATGGCATCACAATAATAACATGTCTTTTTGATTTGGAAACATTCTCCAATGAGTTAGAGAGGTCTAACAT
Organism: Sesbania bispinosa; assembly: GCA_026901365.1. Taxonomy (NCBI): domain Eukaryota; kingdom Viridiplantae; phylum Streptophyta; class Magnoliopsida; order Fabales; family Fabaceae; genus Sesbania; species Sesbania bispinosa. Next base: position 236,392 of record QLOH01000854.1, read on the forward strand.
CGTACATGTTTTATGTGCATGATTGTCTCCATCCTCTGACGACCTCTATTTCTTTTTACTATATAATCTCTGGTCATGTGTCTGTAACATCCTTAAGAATGACATATCACATAGAGACTTCCCGTAGGCAACCTTGTACCAATGATTTCTTATTCTAACTTTTTCAACCTCAAGCTTATCAAGCTCTATCTCAACACATACTCTTGTGAATCTACCTTTCTCCACCTTAAGTGTATTATAGTCCATGCGAATAGGTTTCCCACCACTGAGGCCATGGCCAATAAGAAACTTTTATCATATTATGCCAAATTTAAACCTAGAAATTGTATCCATACCATTACCTTGTCCACCTTTACAGCGTATGAGACGAAATTCGGGCTCCAAGAAAAGATTGTCAAGTAATGATCAAAAAGCACTGTAGGGTCTCCTTCTATGACCAAATCCCTATCACTATCGTAATTAAACATTACTTGAAGTAATCATTATCAACATCCACTATCTCAAAGCCCTTAACTACTTTCCAAAGGCTTTTGAGTTTGAACATCATAGTCGAGTACCCTACTGACTTCACTAAAAGATTTATTATGAGTGTGTCTTCCCATGGTAAGCAAAGCTCCTTAAACACCTTGTCGTCTTGTAGCATAGCGAGAAGACAACTTCCACCTTCGAACGCCACATGAATAATATATTAGTTCACAGTGAGACCAAATTCTCTATTGGCGACAATAGCTACTTTAAATCCTAGAACCATATCTCTAAAAGAGATTGAACCTCCTCCACCCAAAGGCTTCTTTTGTGGGGTTCCGTAGCCATTCAACGTGAAAACAAAACTAGTCATAAAACCTTAGCAGAACGCTAAAAACTACTCATAGAAATGTTTAGTAAAATTAGTTATTTAATTGATATGTAATTTAGGTATGTTTTAAGAAAAAGAAATGTAATATATCCTTAAATTGCACCATATATAAGCAAGGTCGGCCAAACATAACATTGGTAAAGCTCTTGCTTGAGGCCCCTTAAATATAAAGACCCCAAAAATTTTACAAATTGTTCATTATTAATTTTTAAAAAATTAAAATAATTAATTAGTTGATTATTAACATTAGGAGCAAAGATATTTATCTTTATATATATATATATATATATATATTTATTGTATGCACTACAACTCTCTTTCTTAGTTAGTAATTATTTTATTTTTCTTATTAATTGACTTTATTATCAATTGAAATAAAAATATTAAAAAATAAACACCCGAATTTATTAAGTAATATTACTTCCTTGAAATCTTGAAAGATAAAATTTAAATAAATTATAATGATTTTAAAGTTTTATGTAACTATCTTATTTATGTCATGTTTTTACTGTATTATCATTAATTTCATTACTTACAAAGGTCATTCAGTGGGTGAGAAGGGGAGAAGGGAGAGTGGGAATGGTGGGGAAATACACTTATTGACACAAGAGAAAAAAAAATGTGTCACGCCATTACCTGAAATACGCCAATTGAATGGAAGGACTTATTGTAAAAAAAATTTGAGATGACGCTTTAATAAAAAAAATTATAGTAACTAAAAACAAGACTTGTTAATTTTACAAAGATATAGACATATTTTACTAGAAACAATTAAGATTGTTTGTTGTAGTGACATCACATCATTCAATTTTTTGTTGTTTGTGCATCATAGGAAAATTTACTGCAACCACTAGAACCCAAAACCAACATATGTAAGCAAGCCCCATAACTTCTATTTTTTATGTTTAATACGTGAGACCCAGATGGTGTATATACTTTCATGTGTTCTAAATCCCACTACTATCATTGTGTTTGAATTGTAGTTAAAAGGGGATAAAATCTATTTTGGAATAAGTAAAATGAAATTGTGTTTCTTTAACTCTCTTTGAGATTTGTGATAATTCTATTACCATACAGGTTAACACGTCATCAAACCAACGTTATATCTTCATTGTTTCTGGTGGGCCTTTTATGTTATGATTCTCCTCATAATTATCATCGTTTTTTTCCGGTGCAATGGTGTCAAGTGTAACGTCCTAATTTCTAAATTCAGAAATAATGCCTGTTGGAAACACTATTTCCAAATTCGTGAAATTATTTCATTCATTTCGCGTATCGACATACAATACCATCGCTTGAGTAACCCAACGTCCCAGTGAGTGTAACAGTGTGTGCAGTGTGGGGGAAAGCAACCAAGAACCATCATGGCATACATATAAATTTAAGAGACATAATAGAGATAATGATACAGAATTCAACATAAAGAAAATCAATCATCAAGATGCAATGCATGGCTGTGAGGTGTTGTTCCCGACACCCGGGGTCTTTTCTCTGTAACGTGACTGTGATGAGCGCTCGGCCATGTAACCAAGGATTGTCGTCCAAGGTTACCTATGATTAAATTTTAAATAGCATTTAAATATAATTCTGTGATTGGGGACCCCATCTCCCTCTTGGCCATGAGTTCGATGTGGTTACCCCGTTGTTCTTAAATAATTTGCCCGAAGGCCTGTGATGGTCAAAGACCCTGTGATAGCCCGAAAGCTCTATGATTTCTTAAATTCATAATTCCATAACTGTGATGGTCAAAGGCCCATGAATTCCGGAATAACATAATCAAAATCCATCATACAGAATCATCCAATCATCTATCCTAAGGTTTTGGCAATTCAATACATACAATTATCAATACATTCGTAATTCCTATGTTCATACTACACATATATCATTAATTCATAGAAGGAAAGGGGAAAAAGAATGGGGAACATGCAGTGGCAACATCTAGAACAATCAAGTGAGAGTTACACCCACCTGTGAGTCGAGAAAACAGAGAAAGAACGAAGAATGGAGGGCCTTGATGGGGAAAGATTGATGCAAGACTCGTTCTTGATGAGTAGAAATCGTTCTTGGCCTTTGCTGGGACTTTCTCTCACTAGAACCATTCTCTCTCTCTCTAAAAATATGAAAAAACGGAAGGAAGAACTGACTGAAACCATCCAAGAATGTGTTTTAAAAATGTTGGAAACTGCCACTCGCTTAAGCGAGCCAAATTCGCTTAAGCGAGTTGCCCAAATTCTTCTTGTCCCCGTGCAATTCGCTTAAGCGAATCCCAATTCGCTTAAGCGAATTTCGTCCAGAGAGCACCCCAAAATGCTCTGTTTTTCGCTTAAGCGAATTGCCATTCGCTTAAGCGAATTTGACAGCACACAGAACTGCAGTTTTTACTGCATAATTCGCATGAGCGAATTTTCATTCGCTTGAGCGAAAATTAGTCTGCTTGATGGTGCAGTTTTCATCAAAACCCTATCATATAACCTATCAAACTGAAGCCCCGTAAATAAGCTTTCTAATGAGAGTGGAATCCCCTCAATCAGACATCTACAACTCTAGATATTTGCAATTTAGTGCACCAAGGTCATTAGGCTTAGAACCAAAATCAAGCAACGACCTTAGTTTTTGCCTCTCAAGCTTTCCTGTACCTATTCTTTTCTTCATTCTACTTTAAGTTATGATATTGCTATGAATTAAGGTCTTAATTAGCGGGATGTTACAATTCTACCCCCCTTAAAACAATTTTGTCCTCAAAATTGGCTAAAGAATGTTGAGCAAGGAAGAAAATGGAGAAAGGAACTTTCTTACCTTAAATGAATAACTCTGGAAATTCGGAGCAGAGGTCTTCCTCTTTTTCCCAAGTTGCATCTTCTGGCGTCTGACCCTCCCAAAACACCTTCACTAAAGGAATGATTTTATTCCTCAAGGTTTTGACACTTCGGTCAATAATCTGTGCAGGCCTCGAGGGAACAGTCAAATCCTCCCTCAATTGTACCGATTCTGAACTTATGACGTGAGAAGGATCATGAAGGTATTTTCTGAGCTGAGAGACATGGAATACATCATGGATGTTGGCTAAATGGGGTGGAAGGGCTATCTTGTATGCAAGGGAACCAACCCTTTGCAATATTTGAAAAGGACCGACAAAACGGGGATTTAACTTTTTGGCTTTAATGGACCTTCCAATGCCAGTGATGGGAGTAACTTTCAAAAACACATGGTCACCTTCCTCAAACTCTAGGTCCTTCCGCCTCCTATCAGCATAACACTTCTGGCGGTTCTGGGCAGTTACCAACTTTTCCCTAATCCTCTTAATCTTTTCTGTAGTTATCTGTACCAACTCTGATCCTAAAAAGCTTTTCTCTCCCACCTCACACCAACATAAAGGTGAGTTACAATTCCTACCATACAACGCCTCATAAGGTGCCATACCTATACTACTATGGAAACTATTGTTATAGGCAAACTCTATAAGAGGTAGGTACTTATCCAAACTACCCTTCTCTTCCAAAACACAGGATCTAAGCATGTCCTCTAAGGTCTGGATTGTTCTCTCAGACTGCCCGTCAGTCTGAGGGTGGTAAGCGGTGCTAAACTTCAGTTTAGTACCGAAGGCTTGGTGTAGGGCATTCCAAAACCTAGAGGTAAATCTGGGATCTCTATCTGACACTATGCTGGAAGGTACACCATGAAGCTTCACAATCTCCTTGATATACAATTATGCTAATTTGGTCAAAGGGTAGGTTGCCTTGATTGGTAAGAAATGAGCTGACTTGGTCAGCCGGTCCACAATCACCCAAATGGCATCAAAAGCCTGCTGGGACTCTAGGAAATCCCATCACAAAGTCCATGGATATGGCTTCCCATTTCCACTCGGGAATTTCTAATGGTTTGAGCATACCCGAGGGCTTTTGGTGTTCTATCTTAACCTGTTGGCATACAAGACACCTAGAAACAAACTCAACTATCTCTCTCTTCATTCCATCCCACCAAAACATGGTCCTCAAGTCTTGGTACATCTTTGTAATACCCGGATGTACCGTGAACTTGCTCTTATGAGCCTCCTCTAAAATCTCCTCTCTAAGACTACCCCCCTTAGGGATACAGACTCTCCCTTGGAAGAGAATCATCCCATTTCCTGATACAGAAAATCCTGTTTGTCCCTTTCGGGACTGGAGTTCTAAGTCTAAGATCCGAGCCTCTCTAATCCCTGTCCTTAACTCATTAACCACTTCTAGCTTATGGAGTCTCATACTATCTCCCTCATAGTTCCCCTCAAGTTTCAAATCCCTAAACTTCTCTAACAATTCTAGCTCATGCACCATCATGGATGACGCATGCAGGGATTTCCTACTTAGGGCGTCAGCCACTACATTGGCCTTGCCTGGGTGGTACTTAAGTTCAAAATCATGGTCCTTTAAAAATTCCATCCACCTTCTCTGTCTCATGTTAAGTTCTTTCTGGTCAAACGGGTACTTTAAGCTCTTGTGATCACTAAAAACCTCAAACTGCACCCCATATAGGTAATGCCTCCACACCTTAAGAGAAAACACTACTGCAGCCAACTCTAAGTCATGGGTTGGGTAATTTTCCTCATGGGGAATAACATAATCAAAATCCATCATACAGAATCATCCAATCATCTATCCTAAGGTTTTGGCAATTCAATACATCAATTATCAATACATTCGTAATTCCTATGTTCATACTACACATATATCATTAATTCATAGAAGAAAAGGGGAAAAAGAATGGGGAACATGCAGTGGCAACATCCAGAACAATCAAGTGAGAGTTACACCCACCTGTGAGTCGAGAAAACGGAGAAAGAACGAAGAATGGAGGGCCTTGATGGGGGAAAGATTGATGCAAGACTCGTTCTTGATGAGTAGAAATCGTTCTTGGCCTTTGCTGGGACTTTCTCTCACTAGAACCACTCTCTCTCTCTCTGAAAATATGAAAAAATGGAAGGAAAAACTGACTGAAACCGTCCAAGAACGTGTTTTAAAAACGCTGGAAACTGCCACTCGCTTAAGCGAGCCAAATTCGCTTAAGCGAGTTGCCCAAATTCTTCTTGTCCCCGTGCAATTCGCTTAAGCGAATTTCATCCAGAGAGCACCCCAAAATGCTCTGTTTTTTGCTTAAGCGAATTGCCATTCGCTTAAGCGAATTTGACAGCACACAGAACTGCAGTTTTTACTGCATAATCCGCCAGAGCGAATTTTCATTCGCTTGAGCGAAAATTAGTCTGTTTGAAGGTGCGGTTTTCATCAAAACCCTATCATATAACCTATCAAACTGAAGCCCCGGAAATAAGCTTTCTAGTGAGAGTGGAATCACCTCAATCAGACATCTACAACTCTAGATATTTGCAATTTAGTGCACCAAGGTCATTAGGCTTAGAACCAAAATCAAGCAACAACCTTAGTTTTTGCCTCTCAAGCTTTCCTGTACCTATTCTTTTCTTCATTCTACTTTAAGTTATGATATTCCTATGAATTAAGGTCTTAATTAGCGGGATGTTACATCAAGTGTGTTCCCTTGGGATTGAGAAACTTTGGTATTTTCTAATGCCCTTCCCATTTCTGAGCCATTATTTCTCTTATGCTTTCGTGTAACTAAAAGCCAATCATCGTACATGTTTTCCGTGCATGTTTGTCTCCATCCCCGGATGACCTCTGTTACTTTTTACTATAATATCTAGTTATGTGTTTGTAACATACTCGAGAATGACATATCACATAGAGACTTCTGTAGGCCACCTTGTACCAATGGTTGCTTATTCTAACTTTTCCAACCATAAGCTTATCAAGCTCTATCTCAATACATACTCTTGTGAATCTGCCTTTTTAATTTTTTTACCTTTAGTGTATTATAATCCATGCGAACAAGTTTCCCACCACTGAGGCCATGACCAATAAGAAACTCTTATCATATAATGCCAAATTTAAACCTAGAAATTGTATCCATACCATTACCTTGTCCACCTTTATAGCGCATGAGATGAAATTCGGGTTCCAAGAAGAGATTGTCAGGTAATGATCAAAAAACACCAAAAGGTCTCCTTTTGTGACCAAATCCCTATTTCTATCGTGATAAAACTTTACTTGAAGTTTTCATTATCAGCACCCATTATCTCAAAGCCCCTAACTACTTTCCAAAGGCTTTTGAATTTGAACATCATAGTCAAGTACCCCACTGACTTCACTGGAAGCTTCATTATGAGTGTGACTTTCCATGGTAAGAAAATCTCCTTAAATACCTTATCGTCTTGTAGCATAGCGAGAAGACGATTTCCACCATCAAACGTGTTAGTTATGACAGTTATGACTTAGGAATGAGTTTGTTATTCTGTTAGGTTGTTATTTCAGTTAGGTTAGTTAGTCGTTGCTCTCTAAGCTGCCTATATATAGTATCTTGCTGTATAGGAAAAGGTAGCATGTGTAAATGCGGGTGCAAGTGTGAGCGAGAACGATTACGGGAAGAACCTGTCTGAAGTTAACAGGTGTAACCTTGTCTGAAACAGCTTGTCTGAAGCTGGGTTGTCTGAAATAGAGAAACGTTTTTCTCTGGCATATTTTCTTCTCTCTTTTCGTGTTCTTTGATTCTTTTTCTTTTAAGCTTTCAATTTCTTGTTCTTACCCAACAAGTGGCGCCGTCTGTGGGGAAGAAAGTGAAAAGGAAAGATAATCAAGAATGGCAACGAAGTTTGATATTGAGAAGTTCTCTGGAGCAAATAACTTTGGGCTGTGGAAAATCAAGATGGAGGCTATCTTGATACAGCAAGGTTACGAGGAAGCGTTGAAGGGGGAGGTGAACATGTCATCATCTTTAACGTAGGCAGAGAAAAAGAATATGGTAGACAAGGCAAGGAGTGCAATCGTTCTGTGCCTTGGTGATAAGGCACTCAGAGAGGTGGCGAAGGAGAAAACAGCTGCAAGGATGTGGACCAAGCTGGAATCTTTATACATGACAAAGTCTTTGGCTCATAGACTCTGTCTAAAGCAACAAATTTACTCGTTCAAGATGGTGGAGTCAAGAACGATTGAAGAGCAGTTGGCAGTTTTCAGCAAGATTGTTGATGATCTTGAAAACATTGGTGTGAAGCTTGAAGATGAGGACAAGGCCGTTATTCTTCTGAATTCTTTACCTAAGACCTTTGAACATTTCAGAGATGCTTTACTGTACGGGAAAGATCAGATAGTCACTCTAGAGGAGGTTTTAACCTCAGTTTGAACCAAAGAGTTGCAGAAACTTCAAGATTCGAAAGGTGTAGAGGAGGTTTCCTCTGATCTAGTTACAGTGAAGGGCAATGGAAAGAAGTCAGAGAACAAAGGGAAGAAGGCAAAGTCTGAAGGCAAGAAGCAGATCAAATGTTTCAAGTGTCAGAAGTTGGGTTATATCAAGAAGCATTGTCCTGAGCAAGATGCCCAAGAGCATAGGAGACAGGAAACTGAGGTGTTGCAGAGGCTTCTGAAGGATATGAATCTGCAGGTGTTTTGGTGGCTTTGTCTGAAGACTCTCTGAAGAGTTGGGTCATGGATTCAGGGTGTACCTTTCACATGTGTCCTGTGAAAGATTACTTTGAGACCTTAGAACTGAAGGAGTATGGGTCTGTACTTCTTGGGAACAACAAAGCTTGCAAGGTGCAGGGCATTGGGGTAATCAGACTGAGGATGTTTGATAACAGAGAGATGCTGCTGCAGGATGTGAGGTATGTTCCAGAGCTCAAAAGGAACCTTATGTCCATTAGCATGTTTGATGTTATGGGGTTTTCCACTAAGGTGGAGGGTGGAATGATGAAGGTGTCCAAGGGAGCATCTATAGTTGCTAAGGGGAGAAGAATTAATGGGTTGTACATTCTGGAAGGATCAACTGTCATTGCACATGCATCAGTTGCTAGTCAGTCAATGGTGGACAAGACTAAGCTATGACACCTACGTTTGGGCCATGTTAGTGAGAAAAGCTTGGTGGAGTTGGAGAAGCAACAACTGCTGATGGTGATAAGCTTCAGAAGCTGGATTTCTGTGACCAGTGTGTTTTGGGTAAGTCTCATAGAGTGCAGTTTGGGACGGGTAAACACACTTCCAGCAGACCTTTTGAATATGCACATGCAGATCTGTGGGGTCCATCTAGGACTCAGACGCATGGTGGAGGGTCTTATTTTCTGAGCATTATTGATGACTTCTCAAGGAGGGTATGGACATACATTCTGAGGAACAAGACTGAGACATTTCAGAAGTTCAGAGAATGGCATACTCAAATTGCTAATCAACAGGGGACCAAGCTGAAGGTACTGAGAACAGACAATGGGCTGGAATTTGTTTCAGATGAGTTTAACAGTTTTTGCAGGAACCAGGGAATCAAAAGGCATAAAACTGTGGCAGGGACTCCTCAACAAAATGGACTTGCTGAAAGGATGAACATGACCATTTTGGAGAGAGTCAGATGCATGCTCTTAGGAGCAGGGATGCCAAAGATCTTCTGGGGAGAAGCTGTAAACACTGTTGTGTATCTGATTAACAGGTGCCCTTCGTCTGCTTTGGGGTACAAGACACCTATGGAAGTTTGGAGTGGAAAACCAGCTGATTACTCCAATCTGAGGGTGTTTGGGGATTTGGCATATGCACATGTCAAGCAAGATAAGCTGGAGGCACGAGCTGAGAAGTGTATCTTCCTTGGATACGCTGATGGAGTCAAGGGATATAGGCTATGGAGGTTAGAACCTAAACCTTCAAAGCTTATTATCAGCAGGGATGTAACATTTGATGATACGAGAATGGGAATGCTTGGTGGAGACTCTGAAAATGGGAGGGAGAAAGCTCACATTGAGGTGGAGGCATCTACGAGCAAACTCAGGGAGGATCGTCTGAAGACTTCAGAAGGTACATCAAATGATACTTCAGCAGGTTCAGACTTCAGAAGGTCTGAAAATTTCAGAGTGTCTGAAAACTTCAGACGGGCTGAAGACTTCAGAAGGTTTGAAGACTCCAGAGGGTCTGAAGACTTCAAAAGGTCAGAGCGCGCTGTGGATGACTATCAACTAGCTCGTGATAGAGAAAGGAGGGTTCCAAAACCTACCAAAAGGTTTGGACACGCTGACCTTATCTGTTATGCTCTTAGTGTGGCTGAAGAGATACAATGTTCAAATGAACCAAGAAACTTCAGGGAGGCACAGGAGAGTTCAGAGAGGCAGCAATGGCAACGTGCCATGGAGGAGGAACTTGATTCGCTGAAGAAGAACAACACATGGAGACTTGTGGATTTACCTGAGGCACAGAAGGTAATCAGATGCAAGTGGGTCTTTAAGAAGAAAGACGAGATTCCTGGTGTTGAGAAAGCGAGGTTCAAGGCAAGGCTTATGGCTAAGGGGTTTACACAGGTTGAGGGTGTGGATTATAATGAGATATTCTCACCAGTTGTGAAGCACTGTTCTATCAGGATTTTGATGTCAATTGTAAACCAGTTTGATTTGTACCTGGAGTAATTGGATGTCAAGATAACATTTCTGCACGGAGATCTGGATTAAACCATTTACATGGAACAACCAGAGGGGTTTGCTGAAGATCAGGGAGTGTGTCTACTTCAAAAAATCATTGTATGGTCTGAAACAGAGCTCAAGGCAGTGGTATAAGAAGTTTGATGATTTTCTGATGAGAATGGACTTCAGCAGGTGTAGTTATGACAGTTGTGTCTACATTTTAAGAGAAGAACAAGACATTTTGTACTTGCTCTTGTATGTAGATGATATCCTGGTGGCTAGCCGGAACAAGCACATGATCAATCAGCTTAAGACAAGGTTAAATTCAGAATTTGAGATGAAGGATCTTGGAGTGGCCAAACGCATACTTGGCGTTGATATAGTAAGGGATGAGTTAAAGGGTGTACTACATCTAACTCAGGAGGCCTATCTGAGGAAGGTTGTGAAGAGGTTTAGGATGCATGAATCTAAACCTGTGGGCACACCCTTAGGACACCACATGAAGCTCTCAAGGAGTCAAGCTCCTGATTCAGAAGATGAAAGGAGGAAGATGGATGATGTTCCTTATTCTAGTGGAGTTGGAAGCATCATGTATGGGATGGTCTATACTAGACCAGGCTTGGCTGCTGTGAGTGTTGTCAGCAGGTTCATGGGAGATCCTGGACAAGCACATTGAGAGTCTCTGAAGTGGATACTTAGATACCTGAATGGAACTCTGGATTCAGGATTGCTATATCAGAAGAAGCGGTACCTCTCTGAAGGTGGAGCTGCAATTGAAGGGTTCGTTGATGCTGACTATGCAGGGTGTGTGGATACACGAAAGTCCTTATCAGGGTATGTGTTTACTCTATTTGGAACTGCAGTGAGTTGGAAGGCAAACCTTCAATCAGTGGTAGCACTGTCTACAATAGAGGCTGAGTATATTGCGTTGTCTGAAGGAGTGAAGGAAGGTCCGTGGTTGAAAGGCATGCTGAATGAGTTGGGAATTGAATAGGAGTGTGTTCAGATTCATTGTGATAGTCAGAGTGCTATTCACTTGGCCAATCATCAGATGTACCATGAAAGGACCAAACACATTGATGTGAAGTTTCACTTTATCAGAGAAGTGGTTGAAACAGGGGTAGTAAGGATTGTGAAGATTGCTTCTGAAGATAATCCTGCTGATATGTTGACCAAAACACTACCAAGATGCAAGTTTGAGAGATGCTTAAACTTGGTGGGCTTCGTCTGAATGATGTCATTCCAAAGTCAAGGTGGAGATTGTTAGTTATGACAGTTATGACTTAGGAATGAGTTTGTTATTCTGTTAGGTTGTTATTTCAGTTAGGTTAGTTAGTCGTTGCTCTCTAAACTGCCTATATATAGTATCTTGCTATATAGGAAAAGGTAGCATGTGTAAATGCGGGTGCAAGTGTGAGCGAGAACGATTACGGGAAGAACCTGTCTGAAGTTAACAGGTGTAACCTTGTCTGAAACAGCTTGTCTGAAGCTGGGTTGTCTGAAATAGAGAAACGTTTTTCTCTGGCATATTTTCTTCTCTCTTTTCGTGTTCTTTGATTCTTTTTCTTTTAAGCTTTCAATTTCTTGTTCTTACCCAACAAAACGCCACATGAATCAATGAGATTCAGATTTCTTTATTGGTGACAATGGCTACTTAAATCCTAGAACCATATCTCTAAAAGAGATTGAACCTCCACCACCCAGAGGCTTCTTTAGTGGAGTTTCCTAGCCATTCAACATGAAAACAAGTATACTCATAAAACCTTAGTAGAACGCTAAAAACTACTCATAGAAATGTTTAGTAAAATTCTTTATTTGATATGTAATTTAGGTATGTTTTAAGAAAAAGAAGTGTAATATATCCTTAAATTGCACCATTTAAGCAAGGTGGGCCAAGCATAACATTGGTAAAGCCCTTACTTCAGGCCCTCTAAATATAAATGCCCAAAAAAATTACTAATTGTTTATTATTAATTTTTTAAAAATTAAAAAAATATTAATTAGTTTAGGATTAACATTAGGAACAAAGACATTTACCTCGGAGCAAATCTTGAACATTATAAAATGAAGCCCTAAACCTTTTTCTACTTGAAATTCATCCCAAAGCCCTAAACTATCGTGCTAAAACAACCACTTCTTTATAAGTAAAAATAACGGTTTACTATTGGAATCTAAGACCAGCATGAGATAGAAAAAGCGGGGACGTCCACCAAGGCATTGAGCAAGGAAGAGAAAAATAAATGAATCCAGAGTAATCGGAACATGCATGTATATTTATTTATTGTATGCACTACAACTCCCTTTCTTAATTAATAATTATTTTATTTTTTTATTAGTTGACTTTATTATCAATTGAAATAAAAATATTAAAAAATCATTACCCGAATTTATTAAGTAATATTACTTCCTTAAAATATTGAAATATAAAATTTAAATAAATTATAATAATTTTAGCAAATCAATTTACTTATCTTATTTATATCAATAATTGACATTATTATTATTAATTTCTTTATTACTTACAAAGCCCATTCAATGAGGGGGAGAAGAGTGAGTGGGGGTGAAGGGGATGGTGGGGTGGGTAATTTTCTGGCGGTTTAAGACTGCCATAAATATACTCATTGACACAAGAGGGAGAGAGAGAAAACATGTCACATCTGCATCTAGGTAGGGATGTCAACGGGGCGGGGTGGGGGCGGGTAGTGCACTACCGCATCCATACTCGTTAAAATTAACGGATATCCATGCGGTAGCGGGTATCCATGGGTACCCATTAATATTTCTAAATTCAAATTTTATAAAAAGAAAGAGAGAAAATATCATATAATATATCATAATATCATTTAAAATTAATATTATATAACATAAATTAACATTATATAATATCATTAAACGTTAATATATTAAAAATATCTTTATAAAGTAGTAAATTTTTTTATATCATCTTAAAATAATAAAAAATTATAATATTTTAATATATTTAATAGAAAATATATTTTAATGAGTATACGGGTACCCACGAGACGAGTAGTATAATATTCGTCCTCACCCATTTAATAAATATGCGAGTACCCATTGCGGACATATTCGCGGGTATCCGCGGGTGCGGTTTTTTACATCGCTACACCTAGGGTTGTACATGGGTCCGACTGATCCGACCAACCCAACCCAACCACTATTTGGTGGGTTGGGTTGGGTCATCGGGTCTGTTTGGGTTGGGTAACCATGAACACGACCAATTCGGGTTGGGTAGCAGGTCTGGGTAAGTACAACCCAGTGTACCCAACCTAACTCGACGTCCTATATAAAAAACTATTATATTATTAATAATTATTTTATTTGAATTAAATTTAGGAATAGTAAAATAAAATTTAATTAAAAATTGCTGCATTAAAAGAGCATTAGTTTGTTAATTTGTGAGATGCAGACTTTTATGGTTATGAAATATCCTATTAGTGACATCTTATTACTGTATTGTGCTAAATATTTGAATTAAATTGTTTGTGAAAAATGTATGTCATTTTTTTTTAGTTTCAATTTTTGAATTTTTTTGAAATAGTTATATGTCCAAAGTGTCAAAATCATGGAACTACAAGTTTATATAATTTATAAAGTCTAAATAGTGATAAAAAATAACCAGTTTCTATAAATTTATTTTTTTTCCCTTTTTTTCTAATTTTTTAATTATCATGACCCGATCACCAACCCAACCCGACCTTGACCGGTTTGGGTTGGGTCCATAACATAAAAATGACAAAACAGACCCAACCTAACCGGTTTATGGAAATAAAGGCGTATATGTAAGGACGCTTCCATGTCTATACTTCCAGAAATGCCCTTACTTTGTAACATAATTTATTTTTTAAAAATAAAATTGAAGAATCAGGGCGCTTCCCATGAAAGTGCCTTTTTTTTCCCAATTTTAAACGTAAGGGCACTTACAAGACTGAAACAGAAGCTCTCTTATGTTTTTTTTAATACATGTTGCTAATTAGGGCGCTTATTTTATAGGAAGCGCCCTACCTATTATTATTATCTTCATTTTAATATTTTGGCCCATTAAGGCGCTTCTCCAAAGATAAGCGTCTTCCCCATTATTAATTTTTTTTAGCAAGCTCAGTATCCTACTATTACACTTCTGTCTCTCATCTCAAAATACCCCAACTCTCTATCTCCTTGTGGTTCCTCCCTCACAACGGAGCTACCTCAAAGTCCCTAATCTATACAGTTCTCCCTAATATTTTCAGAGAACGCCAACCGAACCACAAAGCACGCGAAGTCCCTTCACCACCGCCGCTTGTGTTCCACTCCACCCAAGCCATCCGTGACAGCCTCTAGTTGTGAGCAAGCACCACGCCAGCCAAATCGACGAGCAAGCACCATCGTTCCTAGGGGTGTAAGCGGGTTCGGGTTGACCCTCCAACCCGACCCGAACCAAACATAAAAAGGTGGGTTGGTTTGGGTAACAGTTTGGGTCGGGTCATTTTGAGTCCAAACCAAACCACTTCGGTTCGGGTATCGGGTCTCAGTTTTTAAAAACCGAGCAACCCGAACCAGGGGATAGCCTATTTGAGAGTTCGCGAGACTCACTCACTCATTTTACTTCAGAAAAAAAATTGTGCCCTAGCTAGCGCCGCTCTCACCTTCACACACTCACTGCTTCACGGCCAGCCACCCTCTGCCGTCCTCCTCCTCGTCTCGTCATCGCCGCTGCTGTGGACGTCACCGTCACCTTACGTCACTGAAATCTTCTTCGTCTTCTCCTAGGCCGAGCATCGTTCTCACTTCTTAGGTAAGGGTATTTTTCCAGATTTTTTCTCCTCCCTTCTTCGTTATTGCTTCCTTTCTTGATTTCTTTCTTCTTCTATTGTACAACTTCATTGTTCTCACTGTGCATTGTTCATCGATGCTTAAGGATTGACAGATTCCTTGCCGAGAAGGGTATAGAAGGGTAAGTGGTTTGATTTTGCTATTTTGTTTAAAGGAATCTTCCTATTTAATTATTTAGTTTAGAAGCAACGATGAATTACAACTGAATGTCGTGAACTGTTGCTGTAATTATTTCCTCTTTTTAGTTTGAGAAGAGAAAGCATTTCCTTATGGTTCATCCTATTTAATTAGTAGTAGATTCATATTTGTTGGTCTTGCAATTGTGTGGTGTCCTCCGGTAAATGTTGCTGCAGTTATTAAGCAGGTATTGTTTTATAGTTTCTTTAGAATTAACTCTTTGTCAATAACCTTGAAAACACTCAAGAAAGAAAGTTATAAATGATATGAATGTCATGTGCAATGTTAAATGTAATAATGATGAATAAGAAAATAAAAGGCTTAAATTCCTAATGTGCTATGTAAGTACCCTTGTTAATCTGAGTGTCATGAAAACCTTTTGCGGAAATTGTAAAAGAATAAATAAAATTAAGGGGAAATGCCATTGCTTTGTAATTTTCTGTCACTGTGTGTTTTGTGTTGGAGATTCCTTTTTTTCCTTTTCTTTCATGTCTCTATCAGAGTCAAAGAAAAGTAAAGTAAATAAGATGTGGAAGGATGTTTAAAGTATAAACAATGTCCATGAGAATATATTGGCACAGGGAAAGAGTTAGATGACATCTCTATGAAGAGTAGGACGAACATGAACATGATACTCAAAGATTAAAATTGAAATAAAGCATTACAACCCCGCCCCCCCAAAAATAGTTAAAGCATCTTTTTGATCTGAGACTGAAATGGACCAAAAATCCAATTGTCAAACTCAAAACTAATAGCACAGTAGCCAAACCAAATATGCTTATGTTTTTCCTTTCTATCCTTTATTTTTACCTTAAACTCATCCTTTATTTTTACCTTAAATTCATATATTCTTTCTATTTATATCTTTTCATTCATTCATTTTCATTTTTAAGTTCCAATGTAAAGAATATACTGTTTTTACGTTCATATCATTTTTTTTATCAATGCCACATTGAAGTGCTCTATTCAGTGTGTTGAATTATATACAATTTTGAATTGGTTTGGACTCCCACTTAATACATACAATTTTGAATTACTCCCACTTGCAGTAAGGCTACATTTAATATATACAATTTTGAATTATAGCCTTGCTTTCGTTTAACTTTTCTTTACATCCATCACTTATTTTTGTAGGGGAGATTTGCCTAGTTAAATCACTAGCAGGAATGAAGAAGGAATGGAGCTTGGAGGAGACATGTTTTAGAGAGACAAAATTTCCAATAGTATTTGTAATTTGTTATTTGTAATGTTTGTGTATTGGTTGTTAATGTTTTTATTATTGATGAGTTATTTTTTTGTTATTTTATAACTTGGTTTGTGGTGCCTTTTGTCATGATTTGTTGAATATTGAGGGAAACAAATATGTTCATGCCTGATTTGCTCATTTGCTGGTGAATTTGAAGGTAGTTGAAACAAGTAGACTTGTCTAAGTTACTACAGGTAAGAAGAAGAGACTAATGGATATAATTGGAAAGAACTTTGTTTTGATCAGTAAATACCGCTTCACAATTTTTCTATTTTTTCCAATTTTTTCAGATTTTTTTTTTGCATTTTTTTCATGTTTTTTCTGCATAAAACATGTTTTAATATTATTTTAATCAAACCCGAGACCCGACCCGACCCAACCTGTAGATGATCGGGTTGGTTCGGTTCGGGTTGCACAGTGAAAAATACTGAAACCGAACCAACCCAAACCGAGGCAAATCTATTGGTTTGGACTCCCACTTACCCCCCACCCGACCCGACCTGACCCGTTTACACCCCTAATCGTTCCAACCAAGAGCTGTATATCTATATAATAGAGTTAAAGATTAAGTTATGGATAGGGTTGTTATGATTTGAATTATGTTATTTGTTTGTTAGATGAGTTTGGATAGGTTGAGTTTGTTTAAGTAGCTGAATTTTTAGATAAGCTTAGTTAGTTTTATCCAGTTCATTGTAATCTTATCTTTAGGCTTCTCTTTATATATATTGAAGCATGTACATGAATAATTTCAATTCAATGAAGTTAAAAACATTATCATAAATTATCATGGTATTAGAGCGGTACCATCCACCATGACTTGTCCCGGTCCTATTCCGCTGCTGGGTTCCAAAGTTTGGAACTTTTATTTGTTCGTCTCTCTCACTCTATATTCATACCCTTCTTTTATTTCCAACCTTCCCACTGTGTATCTTTTCTTCGTGCTTTTAAATCATCCACCGTGCATTTACTGGTGACCTTTGTCTTCATCTCCTCCTTATCGTGATCTATCCAGATCTGGTCTTGTGTCGATGTTTCTGGGATTCATACTTGTTGCGCAGACTCTCTGGAAGTTGCGCTCACTCCTGCGCTATAGCGCAGCCTGGAGCGCAGGATACGCTGATTTTGTCCTTGTTGCCGTTTTTAGATGGATCTCTTCCCAATTTACGTTGTCTTTCCTTAGTCTATAAATAGGAACCTCTTGCACCAACCTAGGGGGGCTGGAAGTCGTCAATCATTGTAATCTAGTCTATAGTTAAGTGATTATGTACCAAAGCTAAGTTTAGAGTAGGAGAGGAGGAGCGTTTCACGAGGATTGAAGATGGTGACAGCATCTTCGGTGGTTTGTATGGCTACCTCGAGTAGTTAACTCTCTAGTAGGATTGGATGTAATCGATTCTATCCCTAAGTGTATGTAAATTCTATATTATTATTTCTGTGCTCTCTGTCTATAATATTGGTAATCTTATTCTGTACTTAATCCCTAATTCACACGCTTGCGTCTGGAGTTATAGGCTAGTCTCAACTAACTATGTTAGTTTTGATTAGGACCGAGAGTTGAGAAGTAGCTTCCATAGAAACTCACTCTCTGATTGAATAAGAGACTCGATATCAGAAAACCGACACATGAGCGTTTCTAATGAGCGATGGGTAGTGTGAGTACTCTAGCGAAGGGCGTTCACAGGATTAGGCCTGTGTATCGATAGCAAGGGGTAGTTGATTGTAATTCCAGGATTCGAACATAGGCGTATCCTGATGAGTAAGGGTAGTGACAGTACTTGAGCGAAGGTGCGTCTACAGCGTTGGTCTCGTTTATCAATTAATTTCCTTTTAAAAACTGACTAAAAAAGAGCAAAATTAGCCGAGGGTAAATCTGCCGCTTGGGAGAGCCCGCATGGATTATCTTTGAGTGTGTGAGATCGCTGGTAACTCGGGGTCTTAGCAATAAAGTTTGTCTACAGTATTATAGAGTAAACCTAAAATAATAGATAGTCTTTACATGCACAAGGGGAGAGATGAGATGAAGTCCAATCCTAATCCAAGTAAAGTGTCTCTAACTCTTCCTTTCTATTCTATTAATATTTTATCTGTTATTTATAATTCCGCAACAATATCTCTAAACCGTTGTTTTCCCTTGATAATTAGATCACAGTCTACGTAAATTGAACGTTCCCTGTGGATACGATAACTCTTCTTACTATTATACTACTGGATTTTTGGTTCGCTTGCCAGAAACCCATCAGACACCCTCATTTTTTTATTCTTTCTTCCAAAAGGCTGAAAACTTTTTTAAAAATTTTCTTTTGGCCTTCTTCCACAGGTTTAATAAAAGCAAAATGTTTTGACCAAATGCAATCCTGCAGGTGGTTTCAAGAAAGGGAAGGGAGAGACAAGTTAAAAGAAGAACTTCCCCTGATGAAGATAATGGTTCAGAGGTAGCTTTTTTAATAAAAAAAAATGTCTAGACGTGCTTGCATATGACATGGATTTGCAACTGATACTGATCATGAAATTCCTGCTATATGTGCTTGTTTATTTAATTTTGTTGTGCTGTATAGTCTGACTTCGGTTTTTCATTGGGTGCATTTGAGTAAGCTTTAATACGCATATTCAACTCCATTAATCATTGAGTTTCTGTCTCTGTTCTTGTTGGGTAGTTAGGCGCCCCCTGCTAAGTGATATTTAGATCCACATGTGCCATGGTGGTGACTGTGAAGCTACTATTGCCTGTCTTAAATACAATTTATGTTCTAAAAAAAGAGATTGTGTTGGTTTAATTTTTGTTGATCATACCTAAGAGTTCCTTTATTACATCAGTTTCGTAAAAGCATCATTATCCTTTTTTAAATATTTGTCTCTTCTCTTGTTGTGATTGTTTGTCTATTTACAAATAGTCAGAAGAAGAAAGGTTGAAAGATCAAAGAGAGAAGGAGGAATTAGAACAGCATCTGAGAGAAAGAGATGCAGCTGGAACATGAAAGGTACTCATTGATATTCAAATTGATTTGGTCAGGTGTATTTGGAGGTTATTCTTTGGTCAATCTGTTTTTTTTTCTTCTTTTGATCCATACCATTGTGCTTAAGGTAGTGTCTTAAATAATGCCACATTAATACTTTTTATGAATAAAAGAACAAATTTTATTCGAAAGAATGAGGAAAATGCGAGATATACGGTTAACAATGTGAATGGACATTATTCTTTATCAATTTGAATTCTCAAGGTAACTCAGAGTATTAACCTGGCTTATCTATGTTTATCTAATACTTTTGGTTACATAACTGCAACAAGTGTTATAAGTAGCTTCCTCAATGAGATGAACATTCTCAATTCAGAGATTAGAAGCATGGCTTTATCCACTTCCATGGTTAGTGATGCATGCAATTGGGTATTTTATTCTGTCATAAAGAATGTTGGTAGTGCCTTGGAGCAGAAGTAATATTATAACTTGTCTTACAGATACCTGTCACATTTTGTTATTTTTCAATCTTATTCTTTATGCTAAGGCCACTGGTTATTTCTCATTCTCAATCTTGAGTGATTTGGTTGTGTTCTAATCTTGTTATGGCAATGGTTGGTTTATTAATTTTCTTTTACACTCTTTTGGATATATTGAATTAATTATTTGTAGAATGGCATGGATTAGACTGTCTTCAACCTTAATTAGGCTACAAAGAAATAATGTATGCTTTGCTATTGGTCAGTCACTGACATGGCATAGTAGATTTAACATGGAAACTGCAGCTAGGGGTAGGATGGGGGTGGGGTGGGGTCTGGAAAGGGGATGGGCTACAAGCCTACTGCTGGTTTTGAAGCTAAAAATCTGTTTGACCAAAATGAGGGAACTTATTTTCAATTGAATACATTGAAGGTTTAGGCTACATGTAGTTGTGATATACCAAAGCTTGTTTTGCTTGACCATATGCATTGGTTTGTAAATATAACATAATAAAAACAAGAAAATGTGACAGCAAATGTGAAAGCTGATTTGGATTAGCTATGAATTAATAAATTTAGCTATGAATTAACTACGAAATCCTTCTTCACTAATTGTTTAGGACATTTCGTAAGCGCCCTCGTTTTTAGTACTTATAAGGACACAAGATAGGAGGGTGTTGATGGGTTTCTGGCAAGCGAACCACAAATCCAGCAGTATAATAGTAAGAAGAGTATCGTATCCACAGGGAACGGTCAATTTACGTAGACTGTGATCTATTTATCAAGGGAAAACAACGGTTTAGAGAGTATTGTTGCGGAATTGTAAATAACAGATTAATAATTAATGGAATAGAAAGGAAGAGTTAGAGACACTTTACTTGGATTAGGATTGGACTTCATATCATCACACCCTTTGTGCATGTAAAAACTATCTATTATTTTAGGTTTACTCTATAATATTGTAGACAAACTTTATTGCTAAGACCCCGAGTTACCAGCGGCCTCACACACTCAAAGGTATTCCATGCGGGCTCTCCCAAGCGACAGACTTACCCTCGACTTATTTTGCTCTCTTTTATCCAGTTTGTAAAAGAATTAGTTGATAAACGAGGCCTAAAGCTACAGACACATCGTCATTAGAGTACTGTCACTACCCATCACTCATTAGATACATCCTTGCGTCGAATCCTGGATTGACAATCAACTAACCTTTGCTATCGGTTTATTAATACCAAGCTTAATGTTTAGATGCCCTTCATTATGATACTCACACTACCCATCAATCATTAGAAACACCCATGGTTCAGTTAGTGGTTAACCGAGTATTCTTATTCACTCAGAGAGTGAGTTTCTTCAGAATCCGCTCCCCCACTCTCAATCCTAGTCGAAACTAGCCTATAACTACGGCGCAAGCGCGGAAGTTAGGAATTAAGTACAGAATAAGATTACCAATATTATAGACAGAGAGCTCAGGAAATAATAATATAGAGTTTACATACACTTGGGGATAGAATCAATTACATCCAATCCTAATGGAGAGTTAACTACACAAGGTAGCCATACAAACCACCGAAGATGTTGTCACCATCTTCAATCCTTGTGAAGCGCTCCTCCTCTCCTACTCTAAACTTAGCTTTGGTGCATTATCACTGAAATAAAACTGAATTACAATAATCGTGCACACTGGATCTGGTGCAAGAGGTTCCTATTTATAGACTAAGGAAAGACAAAGGAAATTAGGGAGAAATCTATCTAAAAACGGCAATAGGGAGCAAATCAGTGTGACCTGCGCTACAGCGCAGGATGGGGCGCAACTTCCAGAGAGTCTGCGCTTCACTCTGCGCTATGGCGCAGATGAAGCACGGGTAGCGTCTTGCAGCTCCAACTTTCTCTTTTTAATCTTGATCTCTCCCCGAGACTGGTTTTTGCATATTTGTCTTTCCTTGTTTCCCTTTTCTTAATAAAATCATTGCATTTATTAAGCAATCTTTGATTTATTTGGGAAGCTTGTCTGCAGAATCCTTGATTGATTGGCAGTGATCTCCTCATTAATTGCATTAAATCTTCTTCAAATCTTTATTAAATGTCTTCAATCAATCTCAAATCTTGCAGAAATCTTCCTCATTCAATGCTATCTATCCTCCAAATCAAATCTTTGCAATATCCTGCAAAAATCAGCAATTTTCTATCAAAATAGCATCAAATTCAAATCTCAGATTAATAAATACAATTTCTCTAATATTTAATAAAAAGGGATTAAACTGGGGCAAAATTACCATTTTATCCTTGATAAGTGAACTAAAAAGTGCTCTAATTTATCAATTAATTTTCACTTATCAAAATCCCCCCAACTTAACTTCTTGCTTGTCCTCAAGCAAGAGACCTCTTTGCAATAAAAAATCAATTCTATTCCTAGTGTATTTTAAACAATTATAAACAAATTCAAGGAACTAATCATCAACTCCTTCCTAAGTAGCAGTCACTTTCCAAACATAAGAAAAACTCAGGATCAAGGGATGTTACCAATCATCAATCAAAATAGAAATACAAACATCAATTAAACTTCTCAATAATAGCAAGTGATAAACCAAGGAAATCTCTCATTCTCACGGGTAAGTGTTTCCCTCAATCTTTCTGACCACTGTTGAAAAACTAGAATTGATAGTCGTTTCCAAAATCTGAACCTGCAAGCAGTTAATATGGATCAAAAGGTCTTTGTTAGGTTGTAATGAGGCTGGGCTATCAAGAAATCATGGTTTTTCTGGATATTCAAGGAACACTTTGAATAGAGAGCATCTTGTGATTGTGCTTGGGACTTCTCTCGATTCACCTGGTCATTCTTGAATGGTCACCCTTTTTCAGCTTGGCCTCATTGTTTGAAGTAATACTCCCCCCAACTTATTCAATTCCACACTTTTGTGTAGATTTTTTTTTTGACATAAGAATAACATAGAAAACTTTATTTGTGGGGGAGGATCCTTCTTTTGTGATTTCTTGTGCCTTATCTTGAATCTCTGTGACCAACCTCTTGTCCCCTGTTGTTGTGGTGCACCTTGCTCTCTATCCCAAGTGTTAAGGGACAGGTGATATTCAATGAATATGGTTAGGGTGCATCAAAGAAAATATTCAAGCTCAAATGGGCAATCAATAAATGGAAACATTTAATCAGGGTTGGCTATTTGGCACTGAGCAAAAAATTATAATCACAAAATATGCCTTTGTCACTTCCATATCTTCCTCAAGCAAGAAAAAATTTAAAAACTTAAGCAATAACAGTTGACAAACAGCGGTGAAAAGCTCTCAATATCAGTGTTTGGGCTCTCAGCTCACCGGTTATTGGCTAAAATTTCCTTGATAAAGCACTTAATGGATTTAATTAACTATCTTGATAGGTTCTCTTAAGAAGTATCCTAATCCTAACTGATTATGGAATTAATCACAAAACCCTATCATCTTTCCTAATTCGTTTAGTTAAACTACTTAATTACAAAGAATTTGAAAAAGTTACCTTGATTCCTAATTTCCTAAGGTCCTAAATTGAACAAGAAAGGTAGATTGTAATGTAAAACAAGAATATAATGGAAAACAAAATGAATGAGTATTATTGAAACTATAATATTGAAAAAGAAAATGCATGCTTGCATGCTTATTGAATGATGAATGTTCCTAAAGTCCTAAGAAAATGCAAAAAGAAAAGAATGTCCTAATCCTACTGTCCTATGAAAAAAATGTCCTAATGTCCTAATGAAAAGAAAAGGAAAAAGAAACCACCAATTGCTTTGCTT
This sequence comes from Sesbania bispinosa, assembly GCA_026901365.1. Taxonomy (NCBI): domain Eukaryota; kingdom Viridiplantae; phylum Streptophyta; class Magnoliopsida; order Fabales; family Fabaceae; genus Sesbania; species Sesbania bispinosa. Next base: position 260,191 of record QLOH01000854.1, read on the forward strand.
TAATCTTCATCATCTGAATCTCTTCCCCCCCTATGAAAGTTAGGCCTGTCCCCAGGCCACTCCATGGTATCTCTAAAACGCTCCGGAGACATTCTGGGATCTGGACCTTCTGAGTTATGCCACGACACTTCTTGCATGTGTAACATACCATTGTATAGTGTGGTGATTTGTCTAGATAAATGATCCATGTGAAATTGTCCTGGTCTGTCTGCAGGTAGAGGTGGAAGGGGGTGTGGGATATTTTCTCTGATAATCTTGACTTCTTCAGCTGGAGTGCAGTAGGATTCTATGTATTCTCTGTTGATTGGTTGCCCAATTGGAGTATTTGGTTGGACCTCGATTCCTTTGTTGAAACATAGCATTGTGATCAAAGCAGGGAATGCTAACTTTGCTCTGGAGCGAGGTCTTCTTTCATCACGAGCAGTTTCAATCATGCAATCCAAGTAATCAGAGATGACTGTGGCAATATCAACTTGCTCCCCATTCTCTATGCAGTTTATCAAATGGGCAGTAGGCATGTTCATAGCAGAAGAGTTAAGGCAAGGTCGAATATTAGCATTGATGAAGGCCATCCATACTCTGGACAACTCACTGAGGTTTTCTTTGGGTATTGTTTCTGCCTCACCATAAACGTTTACTTCAAAAGATTTTCCAGGGAGGCATAACCGCTGAGTTGTTTGAGTGTCAAGAATGTCATGACCATAAGGCCCTACCTTCTCCATTCTTTTCATGTACTCACAGTAAGATTCATCAATGGGTTCTGGTGCTGGATGATCAAGAATCTCATTGATCGCCTTTCTATCATAAGAAACCCAGTATCCTTGCACAAAGCTCTTTCTTGTTCCTCTGCCATCTAGGCCAAGCTCAGCATTGCTGTAGAATTGCTTTACAATCTCCGGATTGAAATATGGGTATGGTTCAACTAGAGCGTTCCAATCTCTTCTTGTAATTTCGTAGTTGAACTCTCGGCATTCCTTTGATGTGAGTCGTACTGGTCTCTCTGGCAAGAACTCACAGTTCATGATATAGTTGTAGTTCATGCATGCCTCAATAGTTCTGAACCTTCCTTCTCCCACAATAGGATTTTCATCAATCCTCTTTCTTTTCACCATTGTAGAACATTCTCTTGTAGTCAGCCGGGTGCGGACCATCTGCATGAAAGAATAGAGAGAAAGATTTGTGTTAGAAAGAGTACATAAAATTTTAGCTTCATACCTCAGAAATCCCACGTTCTTCGTCAAGATTAAACAAAGATTGAGAAAAAGATTCATACCCCAAGAATAGTAATCAGAGAAAGATGAAAAACTGTGCACAGAGTGTGAAAAATCAGTTATGAGTGGTAATCTTTCAGCTTTGGCACATATTTAAAGAAATTTTGATAGCTGCGCTTCACCTTGCGCTGCAGCGCAGGTGAAGCGCATAAGACGGTGAATTTTTCGTGAAAGCTGCGCTTCACTCTGCGCTGTAGCGTCGATGAAGCGCAAAAGTCAGAAACTAAAAAAACTGCGCTTCACCTTGTGTCGTAGCGCAGGTGAAGCGTAAAGGACGGTGAATTTCTCGCAAAAGTAGCACTACATCCTGCGCTGTAGCGCAGGTGAAGCGCAAAAGTCAGAGAGCAAAAATGTTGCGTTTCACCTTGCGCTATAGCGCAAGTGAGGCGCAGGAATTAGTGAAAATTTTTCCTTTCTTTTCTTTTTTCTTAAAAACTAATTCTATGTTTCCTAAACCTACACTGGGTTGCCTCCCAGAAAGTGCTTGTTTAACGTCTTTTAGCTCGACGCCTGGTTGTTTTTATGGATCTTGCAGGTGGATGACAGACTCAGATCTGTCAAAGTCACCTCCTAGATATGGTTTGAGCCTCTGTCCATTGACAACCCAGCAGACTTTGGTGTCAGGATCTTCAATCTCAGCAGCTCCATAAACTCTGACTTCTTTAACTATGAATGGCCTTGTCCATATGGATTTAAGCTTTCCTAGGAAGAATTTTAGCCTGGAGTTGAATAGCAGCACAGATTAACCAGGATAAAATCTCTTTTTAAGGATTTTCTTATCATGATAGGCTTTTGTCTTCTCCTTGTAAATCCTAGATGATTCATATGCATTCAGCCGCATCTCTTCCAATTCATGCAATTGCAGGACTCTTTTTTGTCCTGCCACTCTTGAGTCCATGTTCAAGAGTTTTAAACCCCAATATGCCTTGTGTTCAAGTTCAACGGGCAAGTGGCATGCTTTCCCATATACCAGCTGAAATGGAGATAATCATGTGGCAGTCTTAACAGTTGTTCTATAAGCCCATAATGCATCATCAAGCTTGGTTGCCTAGTCCATTCTAGAAGAACTGACTGTCTTTTCGAGGATTCTTTTAAGTTCCCTGTTTGAGACTTCAGCTTGCCCATTTATTTGTGGATGGTATGGTGTAGACACTTTATGTCTCACCCCATATTCTTCCAATACCTGCTGTAGTTGCTCATTACAGAAGTGTGATCCTCCATCACTAATAATAACCCTTGGTGCTCCAAATCTAGCAAATATATTTGCTTTTAGAAATTGACTCACAGTTCTAGCATCTGCCTTTGCAGTCGTTGTGGCTTCCACCCATTTGGAAACATACTCAACAGCTACCAGGATATACCCCTTTCCATTAGATGATGGAAAAGGTCCCATGAAATCCATCCCCCAACAGTCAAACACTTCTATTTCAAGCACATAGTTTCCAGGCATCTCATTTCGCTTGGATACTCCCCCTGTTCTTTGCCATTTATCCACTGTTGAACATAATCCATTGTATCTTGAAATATAGATGGCCAATAAAAACCAGATTGGAGTATCTTTGTTGCAGTCTTGTCTTTGTTGAAATGTCCCCCATAAGGAGAAATGTGACAATGCCAAAGGATCTTTGTAATTTACTTCCCTGCAACACATCTTCTTAGCAAGTTATCAGATCCCAATTTGAAGAGGTAAGGGTCATCCCACAGATATTTTTTTGCATCTGTTAGGAATTTCTTCCTTTGAAGCCAGGTTAGTTGGTCTTGTAGTACCCCTGCAGCTTTATAATTGGCCATATCAGCAAACCAAGGCCTTTCGTGAATCATCATTAGTCCTTCATCTAGGAATTCCTCTAGCAACTCAGCCTCTGTGCTAGTGACCACATCATTCACCAGTCGTGATAGATGGTCTGCTACTACATTCTTGCTTCCTTTCTTGTCCTTAATGACTAGGTCAAATTCCTGTAATAGTAAAATCCATCTAATCAGTCTTGGTTTAGAATCTGGCTTTGTTAGAAGATATTGGATAGCAGCATGATCAGTATAAACAGTGATTTTTGAACCTATTAGGTAAGATCTAAATTTTTCCAATGCATATACTATGGCTAACAATTCCTTTTCTGTAGTGGCATAATTTATTTGAGCTTCATTCAAAATCTTGCTAGCATAATGTATAACATGAAATATTTTAGACTTTCTTTGTCCTAATACAACTCCTACAGCATAATCACTAGCATCACACATTAATTCAAATTCAAGTGTCTAATCAGGACCAACTATAACAGGAGCAGATGTCAAACTTTGTTTCAACAAATTAAAAGCAACCAAATAATCATCATCAAATTTAAAGGGTGTATCCTTGTTTAACAGATTGGTGAAAGGCTTGGCTATTTTTGAAAAGTCCTTGATGAAACGCCTGTAGAATCCTGCATGTCCTAGAAAACTTCTGATGCCTTTCACATTTGCTGGGGGTGGCAACTTCTCTATGACTTCAATCTTTGCTTTATCCACTTCTATCCCTTTAGCTTAGATTTTGTGTCCAAGGACTACCCCTTTTGTTACCATGAATTGGCACTTTTCCCAATTTAGAACAAGGTTAGTCTCTACACATCTTTTCAAAACAGTGTCTAAATTCAATAAGCAATGATCAAAAGAGTTTCCAAAGACAGAAAAATCATCCATAAAAACTTTTATGCATTTTTCTACCAAATCTGAAAATATTGATAACATGCATCTCTGGAAAGTAGCTGGGGCATTACACAACCCAAAGGGCATTTTCCTGTAAGTAAAGATACCAAATGGACAAGTAAAAGCAGTTTTTTCTTGATCTTCAGGATTAACAGCTATTTGATTATATCCAGAATATCCATCCATAAATCAATAAAAAGTCTGCCCAACTAATCTTTCTAGCATTTAGTCCATAAATGGTAAAGGAAAATGATCCTTCCTAGTGGCTTGATTCAATTTCCTATAATCAATACACATTCTCCACCTTATCACAGTCCTAGTAGGTATCAATTCATTTTTCTCATTTGTTATGACTGTCATACCTCCCTTCTTTGGAACAACCTGAACAGGACTTACCCAAACACTATAAAAAATAGGATAGATTATACCTGCGTCTAGCAGCTTTAATACTTCCTTTTTCACTACCTCTTCCATTGTTGGATTTAGTCTTCTCTGAGGTTGAGTGACAGGTTTGTAGTCTTCTTCCATATGGATTTTGTGCATGCAGTACGAAGGACTGATTCCTTTGAGATCTGATAGAGGCCATCTTATAGCTCCTACATTACTTTTTAAAACAGCAAGAAGTTTTTCCTCTTCTGAGGAAGTTAAAAATTTGATGATAATCACAGGTTGATTCCAAACTTTGTCTAAGAAAACATATTTAAGATGTGAGGGGAGTACCTTTAGTTCCAGCTTCTGACTCTTAGTATTCTTCTGCTTTGGTAATTCCTCAATTGCTGCTTCCTCAGGTGGAAGTGGTGGAGATCTGTCTAATTCCCTTGTATAATCATCCTCTTCTCCTTTAGCAAGGATATCCTCCATACCTGTTAGAACTGTTGCTAAAGGATATGCACTTGTTAGCATTTGTTGTTCAACAGAGGATTCCTCTAGCACTTCCAACTGATGGCACTATTGTTTTTCTGCGGGATACTGCATTGCATCAAAGATATTAAAACTTACCTCATCATCTTGAACTCGTACCTTTAAGTTTCCATCATCCACATCAATGATGACTTTTGCAGTTTTCATAAAGGGTCCGCTAAGTATGATTGGAACTTCAACATCTTCTTCCATATCCATGATGACAAAATCCACCGGGAAGATGAATTTATCCACTTGGATAAGCACATCTTCTGCGATCCCAAGTGGCAGTTTAATAGATCTTTTAGCCAATTGCAGGGTTATTCTTGTTGGCTTCACATGTGAGACTCTTATCCGCTTGAGTATGCATAGGGGCATCAAGTTGATTCTGGCTCCTAAATCGAGCAAGGCTCCTCCAACTGGTAAATTTCCAATTGTTATTGGTAAGGTGAAACTCCCTGGATCTTTTGCCTTTGGTGGTAATGCTTTCTGAATGATAGCACCGCATCTTGCTTCCAATTCTATTGTTTCCTCAGGGATCTTTCTCCTCTTGGTCAAGATATCCTTCATGAATTTTGAATAAGTTGGCATTTGATTCATGGCTTCCAATAAAGGAATCTTGATCTCCAGTTTCTTCATAGCATCCAGAAAATTGAAAAATTCCCTATCTTGACTCTTTTTGGTGGGAATCCTGGGGTAAGGTAACTCTCGATGAGGAGGCTCTGGTGAAGGTTCTTTAGCTCTTGATTTCATATGGCATTCTGGTTCCTCTTCTTCTTTTTTAGCCTCTTGCTCCTTCCTTTCCAAGACTTCCTTTTCTGCTGACAAGTTGTCACCAATACCCTTTCCTATCTCCTTGCCGCTTCGAGTGGAGATTGATTTGCAGACTAATTGTTGTTCATCAAACTCTCTTCTGATCTCCTTCACTTGCTTTGCTAGATGCATGAATGTTGCTTGCATTACATCTTGACTGGCTATCATCTCCTGTGTTAACGTATTGAGCTTTTCTTCGATTCTGGAGTTGATATCAGGTGTTGTGTTATTGCTTTGACTGGGATTCTTAGGGGATTTGCCACGACTTCCTGTGTTGTCCAGGAAGTAGACTTGTTCCACTCTGCCTTCAGGATAAGAGCAATGCCCATTAAGGTGATTTCCCTTGCAAAAATCACATACTATTTTTGAAGGTATATCACTGACAGCTTGCATGATCTGTTGTTGTTGGATGAGCAGTTGTACTTGCTGGCTTAACTTCTCCATTTGCTCAAGAACTTTGACGGAGTCTTGCTTAGGCAGCTCTTCTGTCTGAATTGGTTGATCCCAGCATAGATCTTGTTGATTATTATGGCCACACTTGTCAATGACTGTGCGTGCTTGCTCAGCATCTGTTGATAAAATCGAGCCTCCTATTGCAACATTTATGAAAGATTTGCATTTTGGCTTGAGCCCATTTTAGAAGAAGTTGAGTTGGGTAATGTCATCAAAACCATGGTTCGGGCATGTGAACAATAGGGATTTGTATCTTTCCCAGGCTGCATATAATGGCTCATTAGCTTCTTGCTTGAATGTTGATATGTCTGCTTTAGCTTTGATGTAATGCTCCATAGGGAAGAATCTTCTTCGAAATTTCTCCTCAACTTCTTTCCATGTAGTCAGGCTCTGACTAGGATGAAATGTTAACCACTCCTTTGCCTTACCTGCAAGAGAAAAGGGAAACAAACGTAAGTGTACAACCTCTTTATCCTCTTCAGCAAATCCCATCATGTCAACTAATCCAAAGAATGTAGAAAGATGAGTATTTGGATTTTCATGTTCTAAGCCCGAGAACTGGTGACTTTCAACAAGCTGAAGGTGTGAGGCTTTGAATTCTAAAGCCTTTGTGGTCTTAGGAATGGCGATACTAGTGTGATATCACATTCCTTGATGTAATATGTAGTCTCCCAAGGTTCTTTGAGTGCCTTCCATACTTGCTTATTACTTGGCTTGAGACAATAGACTAGAAAAAACGTAAGTGTGAAAACAAAAATTAAAACATAAATATGTACACTTGATAACTGGACCTTCCAAGGTCTACACAAATTGGAAATTGTTTCCTGGCAACGGCGCCAAAAATACTTGATGGGTTTCTAGCAAGCGAACCACAAATCCAGCAGTATAATAGTAAGAAGAGTATCGTATCCACAGGGAACGGTCAATTTACGTAGACTGTGATCTATTTATCAAGGGAAAACAACGGTTTAGAGAGTATTGTTGCGGAATTGTAAATAACAAATTAATAATTAATGGAATAGAAAGGAAGAGTTACAGACACTTTACTTGGATTAGGATTTGACTTCATATCATCACACCCTTTGTGCATGTAAAAACTATCTATTATTTTAGGTTTACTCTATAATATTGTAGACAAACTTTATTGCTAAGACCCCGAGTTACCAGTGGCCTCACACACTCAAAGGTACTCCATGCGGGCTCTCCCAAGCGACAGACTTACCCTCGGCTTATTTTGCTCTCTTTTATTCATTTTGTAAAAGAATTAGTTGATAAACGAGGCCTAAAGCTACAGACACATCTTCATTAGAGTACTGTCACTACCCATCACTCATTAGATACATCCTTGCGTCGAATCCTGGATTGACAATCAATTAACCTTTGCTATCGGTTTATTAATACCAAGATTAATGTTTAGATGCCCTTCATTATGATACTCACACTACCCATCAATCATTAGAAACACTCATGGTTCAGTCAGTGGTTAACCGAGTATTCTTATTCACTCAGAGAGTGAGTTTCTTCAGAATCCGCTTCCCCACTCTCAATCCTAGTCGAAACTAGCCTATAACTATGGCGCAAGCGCGGAAGTTAGGAATTAAGTACAGAATAAGATTACCAATATTATAGACAGAGAGCTCAGGAAATAATAATATAGAGTTTATATACACTTGGGGATAGAATCAATTACATCCAATCCTAATGGAGAGTTAACTGCACAAGGTAGCCATACAAACCACCGACGATGTTGTCACCATCTTCAATCCTTGTGAAGCGCTCCTCCTCTCCTACTCTAAACTTAGCTCTGGTGCATTATCACTGAAATAAAATTGAATTACAATAATCGTGCACACCGGATCTGGTGCAAGAGGTTCCTATTTATAGACTAAGGAAAGACAAAGGAAATTAGGGAGAAGTCTATCTAAAAACGGCAACAGGGAGCAAATCAGCGTGACCTGCGCTCCAGGCTGCGCTACAGCGCAGGATGGGGCGCAACTTCCAGAGAGTCTGCGCTTCAATCTGCGCTATAGCGCAGGTGAAGCACAGGTAGCGTCCTGCAGCTCCAACTTTCTCTTGTAATCTTGATCTCTCCCCGAGACTGGTTTTTGCAGATTTGTCCTTCCTTGTTTCCCTTTTCTTGATAAAATCCTTGCATTTATTAAGAATCTTTGATTTATTTGGGAAGCTTGTCTGCAAAATCCTTGATTGATTGACAGTGGTCTCCTCATTAATTGCATTAAATCTTCTTCAAATCTTTATTAAATGTCTTCAATCAATCTCAAATCTTGCAGAAATCTTCCTCATTTAATGCCATCTATCCTCCAAATCAAATCTTTGCAATATCCTGCAAAAATCATCAATATTTCTATTAAAATAGCATCAAATTCAAATCTCAGATTAATAAATACAATTTCTCTAATATTTAATAAAAAGGGATTAAACTGGGGCAAAATTACCATTTTATCCTTGATAAGTGAACTAAAAAGTACTCTAATTTATCAACTATTTTTCACTTATCAGGTGTTACCAAGCTCACTTATAACTAACACGGAAGCGCCCTTATATGTCTTTTCTGGCAAGTGCCAAACTATTGGGTTGGGTCCAAAAGTAATGCAAATCCAACTTAACCTAACCTGTGTGCAGCCCTATCCGCACCTTACACACGCCAATCGAATGACATGATTGATTGCAAAAAAATTTGGGAGGACACTTTAATAAAAATAATTATAGAAACTAAAAATAAGACTCACTAATTTTACATAAATAAAAAACACATTTTACCGAAGAAAATATTGAAATTTGGTTTGTTTGTAGTGACATCACATCATTTAATATTTTGTTGTTTGTGCATCATAGGAAGGAAAATTTACTGCAGGCACTGGAATCCAAAACTAGCAGGATGTAAGCAAACCCCACAACTTCTATTTTTTATGTTTAATTAATATGTGAGACCCGAATGTTGTTTATACTTACATGTGTTCTAAATCCCACTAATGTCAATTAATGTATGTTTGCTTTGTAGTTAAAAAGGGTCAAAATCGATTTTGGAATAAGTAAAATGAAATCGTGTTTCTTTAACTCCCTTTGAGATTTATGATAATTCTATTATCATGCAGGTTAACGCGTCATCAAACCAACACTATATTTTCATTGTATTCAATATAACAAAATTTTCTTTGCTTTGTAGTTAAAAAGGGTTAAAATCGATTTTGGAATAAGTAAAATGAAATCGTGTTTCTTTAACTCTCTTTGAGATTTGTGATAATTCTATTATCATGCAGGTTAACGCGTCATTAAACCAACGCTATATTTTCATTGTATTAAATATAACAAATTTTTTTTATAAAAAAATGAAAATTTTAATTTATTAATTAAATTAATATATAAAATTGAGATTCTGAAGATTAAAATGATAAATTTCACCTGTAATTAAGAAGACAACGGGAAAGAATTGCGTTTAAAGCCAAAACCTTGAAAAGAAATCTGCATTCCAAGTTTGTTTAAAAAATGAAATAAAAAAAATAAAAGAAGATGAGAAAAGGGATTAAAAGTAAAGCATTTTCTTTTTTATTTGAAGAAAGAAAATAAGAACAAAAAAAATGAACTGAAGAAAGAAAATAATAACAAAAAAAATGAACATGCATGAATCCCACGTGTAATTTTCCCCCTTCTCCAATGTAAAGGGAAAATAGCCTTCTCCAATGTAAAGGGAAAATAGAAGAAAGAAAAGATTATTTTTCATGAAATGAATAATTTATTTATCTTTTCTATATATCTCCCCCACTCAAATAATTTATAAATTATCTCGCTTTCTTTTTTTCTTTGTATTTATTTTTTGTTAACATTTATTTCCTCTCCACGTACCAACAAATCATGCATTTATGTAAGGCTTGACCGAATTCCTAAATAATTAAATTATTTCGAACTCAAACAAAGTGTGGGAATAAACCAATAATCCATTATGCACTCTTGCAAGGTTTCGTTAAAATTATGGGTTCTATTCAATTCATACTATACTAAATTACTATCTTTACCCGATCACATCTAAGATCTAAATACGAAGTTTCTTGAATAGCATTATAATGATCTATTATTTCTACTAAGTCTAATCTCAATTGTCAAGTATAGATGGACACATTTAGTTTGTAATGCACCTGCACTATGCATGCAAATTGCAATTAATGCCAAAATTAAAGAACAAGTAGCATTTATCTTTACCTGTTGAACAAAAACATTTTAAAATATAATTTCTCATATAATATTATGGATTTAATTAATATACACTGTCAGTGTAAAGAAATTTTACACAGACATCCAATGATGTGTTGCCAAATCATTTAATGAATATGACACCTCATGTGTTATTAAATTCATTAAATGATTTGGCAGGACACCATTGGATGTCTGTGTAAAATTTCTTTACACTGACAGTGTACATATATTAAACTCTAATATTATTCATGTAATGTAACTGATCATAGGGCCTAAATAAATCCTATTCTCTATATTGCGTTATAAAGTAAGATTACATCACAACGTACCCTCACATATCTATATTTTCACAGTCGTTATTGATTTTAATTTTTAAAATCGCTGAAGGAAGGCAAGATCGTCTAAATACTATGTGTCACCTTGTACAGGGTATATTGTATACCTTTCTTTGGTTATCGTATACCATACCGCACATGATCACTTCCCCCATTTACTTTCCATGTTCTATTTTCCTCCCATGCTTCCATGAAAGAAAACCACCACCCCCAACAATAGTACTCGTCGGAGTTCCTCGCCGGCCTGGAAATTGGTCCTACCGTTGACCTGAAAAACCCTTCTATCACCTCGTCATGCACGCACAAATGAAAATCAGAGTCATTTCCAGTCAAACACACTTCGCACACTGCACCACCGCCTCCACCGTGGTGGTCGTTCACCGTCTGGCTGCTCATGAAATTTATCAAACTTCTCCGGTAGTCAATGCCATCCGGAATTGGAGGATGTTGCGGCGGCGCCATCATCGTCACCCCTGCAGTTGCATCGACACCACCAGATGAGGAGGCGGCAGCTTCACGGCGCAGGAGCACGACATTCTGCGGTGGGTTTTTATTGCTGCTAGTCAGACACTTCCTAAACTTCCTGGACGGTTTGACGAAGAAGTAGTGCGAGTTGCCATACCCAGCGATAGAGGCAAGGTTGACCTTGGTGGTGATGGGGATTTTCCGGTCGCTACCTGCAGCGGTGAGAAAGACAGAGAGGTGGCGGGGCGGGATCCCTACCCTCTGGCTCAAGAGAGTGATGAAGCGCCTGAAATTCATGGATGGGTCAACCACGATAGAGCCAAGATTGTTCTCTCTGTCACCATCGGAGTAGATGACAGTGAATGGCGTGTTTCCACCGCCATACATCATCGGAACAGATGACACTTTGCGTATGAACAGGACCAGATGGTTTACATGAGACAATATATAAGATTTTTATCCTACATCTTTATATAGGATGAGCAAATAGGAAAAAGGTGGTGTAGTGTGATGTGTCATGTGGGTTTTAGGTGTTGCACTCAGTGGTTTTATTCGTACACAATTTAGTGATACACTACAATTATATATTTTATTTAATTTAAATTTTACTATATAATAGTATCTCAAATTAATTTTAATTCAGTCAAGGATGAAAAATAACTCTACCTAGCCATTATTGCCATATTATGTTGATGATGTTGATAATATCATGCGATCGGATTTGGATTGCGTGTGACTTTGGGATGAATTTAGAGGCAAAACGATTCGTTTCATAGAGGCTTCAGCTTCTCGTTCTGTATTCATGTGTCATGTTCCACAGATTTGAAATCGTTTCATATAGGCTTTTGCTTCTCATTCAATGTTCGTGTGTTCCATGTTCCATCCGTTCTAGTGATAACTCATTTATGGTGGGAATAATAAAACAAAACAAGGGTGAATGAATAAAAAAGGAAATACAATCAATCAAGTAATATTACCTTTTCTTTTATTTAATTGACATATAAGTAAAGTAAAGTAATGAAGCCAAACTCTCATGTTTGTCTAATTTTTCCTTAATCCACTCCAATTTTTAAAAAAAGCACAATGCATATATATGGAGAAATAGATTATATGTTCTTCTCCCCTCATTACGTATATATCATCTAACCACAATATTATTAAAATCTAATGGATATATATACCAATTTAAAACATTTTATATTGTCATTTATTAATGAATTTTCTTATTATTTATTAAATTCACATCATTGACGCATTCATTAAATGATCGATGTAATATCATTTAATGATAGTACATTAATATTTTTACAGTCAAAGTGCATTCATTAAATGTAGCGACTACGCATTTAATGCTGTAGCGACTACTAGCAACGCATCAGTGTTTGGTAAGGTACCTATTAACTTTTGTTGATAAGCTACTTGAGGTAGATTTTTTATTAAAAAACTCACTTTTCAGCTACTAGCTAGCCGAATAATTATTACAATTTTATCCTTTAACAACTCTCACTTATTATTATTTAATAATTAATGATATCTTTATATGTTATTTTAACGTTTCAGCTAGTTTTACCAAACACTTTCAATCAAATTAGTTAACTTTTTAGCTATAGTTTTCACACACACTCTATATTTCTTATATTTAGAACATAGAAATTAAAAAAATACCTTTTTTATTTTTTATAATAAATAGGATCTATGTATTATAATCTATTTCCAAGTTTTTTTAAGAATATGATTTTAATATATATACACTTTGACTGTAAAAATATTAATACACTATCATTAAATGATATTACATCAATCACTTAATGAATACGTCACATCATTTATGATGTACATTTAATAAATAATAAGAAAATTCATTAGTAAATGATAATATAAAATGTTTTAAATTGGTAATATATATCCATTATATTTTAATAATATTGTGGTTAGATGATATATTTGTTATGAGGGGAGAAGAGCATAATCTATTCACCATAAGAATGCGTGGATTTAGACGCAGGAATGTAGCGACATCCATGGGCCATCGCCAGTGGTCGCTACAGCATTAAATGCGTAGCTCAGTGCAATTATTAATTAGTGATGGCCTGACCGTCGCTACGTGACAATAGCGACGATTGGGCCAACCGTCGCTATACTAAAAAAAATTCTAAAAATATTAAAATTAAGCGTAGCGACGACCTCAGCAACGACATGACCGTCGCTACGTTATAATTAAAATTTAAATTTGGCGCGGCTAAGCAAACATTAAATTCTGATACGCACAAAACCTTTCACATTCCCCTCTTCTTCTTTTTTCCTCCACATTCCTCCTCCTCCTCCCTCTCATTTCCTCCTCTCCGTTCAATCTGTGTTTTTCTCCCTCTCTCTCTTTCATTTTCAAAATCACCGATTAAACACTCCCCATCCTTCATAGGTTCATTTTGAACATATCAGAATCTGAAATAGTTGTTCGTAGGTCTCTTTGCACCTCCTTCCCTCTTCCTTCTCCTGCATCGCAACCGGTAAGTTTACAATTTTAATTAGTTTAATCAATAGTTTATTAGTTTTATTAGTTTATTAGTTTTTATAATTATAGTTTATATAATTATTTAATTTATATAATTTATACATAATTTATATGTGTGTTTTTTAATATTTAATTTAAATTAATTAAAATTAGGAAAAAATGCCTCGTATGCGTGGTAGAGGTGGAGAGAATGTCTCACCTATTAGAGGGAGTTGTCCATCCCTCCGGCGAGCTGGCTGCACAGTTAATTTGCTCCTGTTGGGAGAGGGCCAACCACTCTAACCTTGATCAGCTGCGGGATTTGCCATCTACTTCATCGCCTGCAGTGGCCCACCTCCAGTCTTTTTCTTTCTCCCCTGAAGCTACTGGTATACCTGTTGAGGGAGGTGGAGTCACAAATGGGGGACACCTCCAGCTTTGATGGGTCCACCAAGCTACAGAAATTAAAAATACCTTTTTGTTTTTTAATTTATAATAAATAGGATCTATGTATTATAATCTATTTCCAAGTTTCTTTAATAATATGATTTTAATATGTATGCACTTTGACTGTAAAAAAATTAATATGCTATCATTAAATGACATTACGTCCATCATTTAATGAATGCGTCACATCATTTATGATGTACATTTAATAAATAATTAGAAAATTCATTAATAAATGATAATATAATAAAATATTTTAAATTGGTAATATATATCCATTAGATTTTAATAATATTGTGGCTAGATGATATATATATATGTAATGAGGGGGGAAAGAACATAATCTATTCACTACAAGAATGCATGGATTTAGACGCGGGAATGTAGCGACGGTCGTGGGCCGTCGCTAGTAGTCACTACAACATTAAATGAGAAGCTCAATGCCATTAATACTTAGTGACGGTCTGACCGTCGCTACGTAGAGACAATAGCGACGGTTGGGCCAGCCGTCGCTACAGTTAAAAAATAATTAGTTTTTTCTGAAAATATTAAAATTAACCGTAGCGACTAGAGCTGGCAATTCGGGCTACCCGGCCCGCCTTGATGCGGGTAGCGGGCTTTATCAGGCTGGGCTAAAAAGCCCGGAAGTTATTCGGGCTTCTAAAATAGGTGCTCGAACCCTACCCTTTTGCGAGTAGCCTGGTTTTTTTGGCGGGTTGCCCAACATTTTTTCGGGTTTTTACGGGTAGCGGACTTTATCGGGTTGGGCTAAAAAGCCCGGAAGTTATTCGGCTTCTAAAATAGGTGCCCGAGCCCTACATTTTTACGGACCGACCCGGTCGGGCTAGTCTATTTTGTCGGCTCTAGTAGCAACGGCCTTAGCAATGGCATGGTCGTCGCTACGTTATAATTAAAATTTAAATTTGGCGCGGTTGAGCAAACGTTAAATTCTGATACGCACAAAACCTTTCAACCTCCCCTCTTCTTCCTCCACATTCCCCCCTCCTCCTCCATCCTCTCATTTCCTCCTCTCCGTTCAATCCGTGTTTCTCTCCCTCTCTCTCTTTCATTTTCAAAATCATCGATTAAACACTCCCCCTCCTTCATAGGTTCTTTTTAAACCGATCAGAATCTCAAATAGTTGTCTGTAGGTCCCTTTGCACCTCCTTCCCCCTTCCTTTTCCAGCGCCGCAACCGGTAAGTTTTACAGTTTTAATTAGTTTATTAGTAATCAATAGTTTATTAGTTTTATTAGTTTATTAATATGATGTAGGTATTAATTTATTAATAATAAATAGCTTATTAGTTTTATTAGTTTATTAACCTGATATAGGTATTTTTATATCAGTTTTAAACATTGTTTTAGTAGGTACGTTGTTTATTAGTTTATTAGATTTTATAATTATAATTTATATAATTATTTAATTTATATAATTTGTATATAGTTTATAGGTGTGTTATTTAGTATTTAATTTAAACTTATTAAAATTAGGAAAAAAATACCTCGTATGCGTGGTAGAGGTGTAGAGAAGGTCTCACCTATTAGAGGGAGCTTTCCATCCCTCCAAGACTAGCTAGTTGCACAATTAGCTTGCTCCCGTCGGGAGAGGACCAACCGCTCTAACCGTGATCAGCTGCGGGATCTGCCATCTACTTCAGCGTCTGTGGTGGCCCAGCTCCAGTCTTTTTCTTCCTCCACTAATGCCACTAGTATACCTGCTGAGGAAGGTGGAGTCACAGATGGGGGACACCTCCAACTTTGATAGGTCCACCAAGCTACAGAAATTAAAAAATACCTATTTTTTTTTAATTTATAATAAATAGGAACTATGTATTATAATCTATTTCTAACTGTCTTTAATAATATGATTTCAATATGTATGCTCTTTGACTATAAAAATATAAATATACTATCATTAAATGATATTGCATCAATCATTTAATGAATGCGTCACATCATTTATGATGTACATTTAATAAATAATTAGAAAATTCATTAATAAATGATAATATAATAAAATGTTTTAAATTGGTAATATATATCCATTAGATTTTAATAATATTGTGGTTAGATGATATATATGTAATGAGGGGAGAAGAACATAATCTATTCACCATAAGAATGCGTGGATTTAGACGCAGGAATGTAGCGACATCCATGGGTCGTCGCCAGTAGTCGCTACAGCATTAAATGCATAGCTCAATGCAATTAATAATTAGTGACGGCCTGACCGTCGCTACGTAGAGACAATAGCGAAGATTGGGCCAACCGTCGCTATACTAAAAAAATCTAAAAATATTAAAATTAAGCGTAGCGACGACCTTAGCAACGACATGACCGTCGCTGGGTTATAATTAAAATTAAAATTTGGCGCGGGTAAGCAAACATTAAATTCTGATACGCACAAAACCTTTCACATTCCCCTCTTCTTCTCTTTTCCTCCACATTCCTCCTCCATTCCTCCTCCACCTCCTCCTCCCTCTCATTTCCTCCTCTCCGTTCAATCCGTGTTTCTCTCCCTCTCTCTCTTTCATTTTCAAAATCACCGATTAAACACTCCTCTTCGTCCATAGGTTCATAGAATCTGAAATAGTTGTTCGTAGGTCTCTTTGCACCTCCTTCCCTCTTCCTTCTCCTGCATTGCAACCGGTAAGCTTACAATTTTAATTAGTTTAATCAATAGTTTATTAGTTTTATTAATTTATTAGTTTTTTGAATTATAGTTTATATAATTATTTAATTTATATAATTTATACATAGTTTATATGTGTGTTTTTTAATATTTAATTTAAATTTATTAAAATTAGGAAAAAATGCCTCGTATGCGTGATAGAGGTGGGGAGAATGTCTCACCTATTAGAGGGAGTTATTCATCCCTCCGGCGAGCTGGCTGCACAGTTAATTTGCTCCTATTGGGAGAGGACCAACCGCTCTAACCTTGATCAGTTGCGGGATTTGCCATCTACTTCAGCGCCTGCAGCGGCCCACCTCCAGTCTTTTTCTTCCTCCCCTGAAGCTACTGGTATACCTGTTGAGGGAGGTGGAGTCACAAATGGGGGACACCTCCAGCTTTGATGGGTCCACCAAGCTACAGAAATTAAAAATACCTTTTTGTTTTTTAATTTATAATAAATAGGATCTATGTATTATAATCTATTTCCAAGTTTCTTTAATAATATGATTTTAATATGTATGCACTTTGACTGTAAAAAAATTAATATACTATCATTAAATGATATTACGTCCATCATTTAATGAATGTGTCACATCATTTATGATGTACATTTAATAAACAATAAGAATATTCATTAATAAATGATAATATAAAATATTTTAAATTGGTAATATATGTCCATTAGATTTTAATAATATTTTGGCTAGATGATATATATGTAATGAGGGGGAAAAGAACATAATCTATTCACTACAAGAATGCATGGATTTAGACGCGGGAATGTAGCGACGGTCGTGGGTCGTCACTAGTAGTCACTACAACATTAAATGGGAAGCTCAATGCAATTAATACTTAGTGACGGCCTGACCGTCGCTACGTAGAGACAGTAGCCACGGCTGGGCTAGTCGTCGCTACACTTAAAAAATATTTAGTTTTTTTCTGAAAATATTAAAATTAAGCGTAGCGACTAGAGCTGGAAATTCGGGCTACTCGGCCCGCCTTGATGCGGTTAGCGGGCTTATCAGGCTGGGCTAAAAAGCCCGGAAGTTATTCGGGCTTCTAAAATAGGTGCTCGAACCCTACCCTTTTGGCGGGCCGGCCCGGTCGGGCTAGGCTATTTTTCCGGCTCTAGTAGCGACGGCCTTAGCAATGGCATGATCGTCGCTACGTTATAATTAAAATTTAAATTTGGCGCGGTTGAGCAAACGTTAAATTCTGATACGCACAAAACCTTTCCACCTCCCCTCTTCTTCCTCCACATTCCCCCCCTCCTCCCTCTCATTTCCTCCTCTCTGTTCAATCCGTGTTTCTCTCCCTCGATCTCTCTCTTTCATTTCAAAATCATCGATTAAACACTCCCCCTCCTTCATAGGTTCTTTTTAATACCTGTTGAGGGAGGTGGAGTCATAGATGAGGGACACCTCCAACTTTGATGGATCCACCAAGTTACAGAAATTAAAAAATACCTATTTGTTTTTTAATTTATAATAAATAGGAACTATGTATTATAATCTATTTTGAAGTGTCTTTAATAATATGATTTCAATATGTATGCACTTTGATTATAAAAATATAAATACTATCATTAAATGATATTGCATCATTCATTTAATGAATGCTCGCGTCACATCATTTATGATGTACATTTAATAAATAATTAGAAAATTCATTAATAAATAATAATATAATAAAATGTTTTTAAATTGGTAATATATATCCATTAGATTTTAATAATATTGTCGTTAGATGATATATATATATAATAAGGGGAAAAGAACATATGATTTATTTCTCCACATGTATATATTGTGCTTTTTTAAAAAATTGGAGTGAATTAAGGAAAAATTAGACAAACATGAGTTTTGCTTCATTCCTTTACTTATATGTCAATTAAATAAAAGAAAAGGTAATATTACTTGATTGATTGTGTTTCCTCTTGATTCATTCACCTTTGTTTCGTTTTATTATTCCCACCCTAAATCAGTTATCAGTAGAACGGATGAAACATGGAAGACATGAACACAAAACGAGAAGCAAAAGGCTCCATGAAACGATTTCAAATCTGTGGAACATGGAAAACATGAATATAGAACGAGAAGCAACAGCCTCTGTGAAACGAATCGTTTAATTTGCCTCTAAATCATCCCAAAGTCACATGCGACACAATCTGATCGCGGTGATGTCATCATGGTCAAACATGATATGGCAATAATGGCTAGGTAGAGTTCTTTTTACTGAATTAAATAAAATTATAATTGTAGTGTAGCAGTAGCACTAAATTGTGTACGAAATAATACCCTGAGCGCAACACCTAAAAGCCACATGTATTCCTATATAAACATGTAGGATGAAAGTCTTATTGTCAACCATTTGCTCCTGTTCATCACCACGCAAAGTGCCAAACCGTACGAGCCCGGGTTTTATTCTTTCGTCGTCGGAAAATGATGCATGGCGGTGGAAACACTCCCTTCACTGTCATCTGCTCCGTTGGTGACGACAGAGAGATCAATATCGGCACTATCGTGGTTGACCCTTCCATGAGTTTCAGGCGCTTCATCACTCTCTTGAGCCAGAGGTTAGGGATCCCGCCCCAGCACCTCTCTGTCTTTCTCACCGATGCAGGTAGCGACCGGAAAATCCCCATCACCGCCAAGGTCAACCTTGCCTCTATCGCTGGGCATGGCAGCTCGCACTACTTCTTCGTCAAACCGTCCAGGCGGTTCAGGAAGTATCTGACCCGCAGCAACAAAACCCCACCGCAGAATGTCATGCTCCTGCGCCGTGAAGCTGCCGCCTCCTCCTCCGGTGGTGTCGATGCAACTGCAGGGGGTGACGGTGATGGCGCCGCCGCCGCAGCATCCTCCAATTCCGGATGGCATTGACTACCAGAGAAGTGTGATGATGGTGAATTTCTCGAGCAGCCAGACGGTGAACGGCCACCACGGTGGAGGTGGTGGTGCAGTGTGCGAAGTGTGTTCGACTGGAAATGACTCTGATTTTCATTTGTGCGTGCATGACAAGGTGATAGAAGGGTTTTTTCAGGTCGACGGCGGGACCAATTTCCAGGCCGGCGAGGAACTCCGATGAGTACTACTGTCCCTTATTTGGGGGACGGTGGTTTTCTTTCATGGAAGCATGAGAGGAAAATAGAACATGGAAAGTAAGTGGGGGAAGTGTTAACCAAAGAATAGTATACCCTGTACAAGGTGACACACAGCATATAGACGATCTTGCATGGCTTCCTTTAGGGGTTTAAAAATTGAAATTAATGAAGACTGTGAGGTTATAGAGAGGTGAGGGTACGTTGTGATGTAATCTTTCGTATTGTATAACGCAATATAGAGAATGCAATGAAGGCCCTGTTCAGTTACATTACATGAATAATATTATATATGATAAATGCTGCTTCTTCTTTTCACATTAATTAATTGCATATATAGTGCAGGTGCCTTATAAAGTGAATGAGTCCATCTATACTTGAGAATTGAGATAAGACTCAGTAGAAATAGTTCATTATAACGAGACACCTTCCAAGCACAAGGGATTATTGGTTTATTCCCAGTTCCCACACTTGTTTGTGTTCGAAATAATTTAATTATTCGGTCAAGCCTTACATAAATGCATGATTTGTTGGTACGTGGAGAGAAAACAAATGTTAACAGAAATAAATACAAAGAAAAAAAGAAAGCAAGATGATTTTATAAATTATTTGAGTGAGGGAGATATATAGAAAAGATAAATAAATTATTCTTTTATGAAAAATAATCTTTTCTTTCTTCTATTTTCCCTTTACATTAGAGAAAGGGGGAAAATTACCCGTGGGATTCATCCATGTTCATTTTTTTTTGGTTCTTATTTTCTTTCTTCAAATAAACAAGAAAATACTTTATTTTTAGTCCCTTTCCTCATCTTCTTTTATTTTTTTTATTTCATTTTTTAAACAAACTTGGACTTCAGATATCTTTTCAAGGTTTTGGCTTTAAACGCGATTCTTTCCCGTTGTCTTCTTAATTAATTACGGGTGACATTATCATTTTAATCTTCAAAATCTCAATTTTATATATTGATTTAATTAATAAATTAAATTTTCATTACTTTTTATAAGAAAATTTTGTTATATTGAATACAATGAAGATATAGCGTTGGTTAATTTGGTGACGCGTTAACCTACATAATAATAGAATTATCACAAATCTCAAAAAAAGTTAAAGAAACACGATCTCATTTTAGTTATTCCAAAATCGATTTTTTTTAACTACAAAGCAAACATACATTGACAATAGTGGGACTTAGAACACATGTAAGTGTAAACAACACCCGGGTCTCACATATATATTAATTAAACATAAAAAAAT
This sequence comes from Sesbania bispinosa, assembly GCA_026901365.1. NCBI lineage: Eukaryota > Viridiplantae > Streptophyta > Magnoliopsida > Fabales > Fabaceae > Sesbania > Sesbania bispinosa. Next base: position 281,290 of record QLOH01000854.1, read on the forward strand.
AGAAGTTGTGCGGTTTGCTTACATCCTCTTGGTTTTGGATTCCAGTGCCTCATGTAAATTTTCCTTTTTATGATGCACAAACAACAAAATATTAAATAATGTGATGTCAGTACAAACAAACAAAATTTTAATATTTTCTTGGGTGAAATGTGTTTTTTATTTAGGTAAAATTAGTGAGTCTTGCTTTTAGTTTCTATAAATTGTTTATTAAAGTATCTTCCCGATTAACTATATAAGTTTGGCATTATGCCAAAAATGACATATAAGAACGCTTTCGAAATTGGTTTGAATACAGAGCCTACGAGAACAAGTAGTGCTAGTGGTTTTTTGGAGAAGAGGGAGAGGGAGAAAAGGGGAGTGGGGAAACAAGGGGTGGGGGAAGAGGGAGTGGGGAAGAAGAGGGAGAGGAAAAACAGGGAAAATAGGGGGTGGAGGAAGAGGGAGAGGGAGAAGGAGAAGAGTCAAACGGGCTAATTTTCTGGCGGTCTCAAACCGCCAGAAATACACTGATGGACACCTAAGAGAGAAATGTGTCACATCAGCATCTGACACACACCAATGAAGGAAGGGACAAATTGGTGAAAAAAAAAAAGTTGGGTAGAATGCTTAAAACAAAAAAATTATAGAAACTAAAAGCAAAACTCGCTAATTTATAGGGATCAAAAACATATTTTACCCTATATTATAAATGATACTAATATTAATACTACTATTACTATTACTACTACTTCTAACACAACAACAACAATAATAATAATATAGCCTCACAAAGTACTCTATATCCCTCTTCATCCTAGGCCACCAAAACACATTTTTCAAATCTTGATACATCTTAGTTGAACCAGGATGGAAACTAAGCTTACTCCTATGCCCCTCTTCAAGTACTAAGCGCTTAATGGTAGGTTCACTAGGTTACACACACTCGGTTTTATCAGCACAATTCAATAGGACATGATTGGAAGATAACCAGTCCATACCAAGAATAATATCTAGTTGACTTAAGGCAACAAATCAAATCAACTAGGAATTCTCTACCATCAACATGAATAAAACAATTTAAGCACACATCAGAAGTTGAAACTGGCCCACTAGCTGGCGTTTCCACACTCAACACAAAAGGCAAGGAAGAAACAGACAATTTTAATCTAGACACACAAGCATGTGATATAAAGGAGTGAGTTGCACCAGAATCAAACAAAACAACTAAAGGATTACCCGCAATGAAACCAGTACCTTGGATCAAGTCTTTGGATTGAGCAGCTTTCAGTACCACTCAAGGCAAATACTCTCCCAGTAGCTTTAGCTAGGTTTGCCGGCACCTCCACTAGCACCTCCACTCGCCGCTGCAATTCCTTGTTTCCCTTGAGGAAAATCACGAGAAATATGCCCTTTCTCTTTACAAATGTAGCAGGTGACTGATAAGTGAAAATTAGTTGATAAATTAGAGCACTTTTTATTTCACTATCAAGGATAAAATGATAATTTTACCCCCAATTTAATCCCTTTTTATTAAATATTAGATAAATTGTATTTATTAATCTGAGATTTGAATTTGATGCTATTTTGATGGAAATATTGTTGATTTTTGCAGGATATTGCAAAGATTTGATTTGAAGGATAAATAGCATTAAATGAGGGAGACATCTGCAAGATTTGAGATTGATTTGAAGATATTTAATGAAGATTTAAAGAAGATTTGAAGCCATTAATGAGGAGATCACTGTCAATCAATCAAGGATTCTGCAGACAAGTTTCCCAATTAAATCAAAGATTGCTCAATAAATACAAAGATATCATCAAGAAAAGGGAAATAAGGAAAGACAAATCTGCTAAAACCAGTCTCGAGGAGGAGATCAAGATTAAAAAGAGAAAGTTGGAGTTGCAGGACGCTACCTGCGCTTCACCTGCGCTATAGCGCAAGGTGAAGCGCAGACTCTCTGGAAGTTGCGCCCCATCCTGCGCTGTAGCGCAACCTGGAGCGCATGTCACGCTGATTTGGTCTCTGTTGCCGTTTTTAGATAGATATCTCCCCAAATTGCTTTGTCTTTCCTTAGTCTATAAATAGGAACCTCTTGCACCAGATTCAGTGTGCACTATCATTGTAATCCAGTCTATGTTTCAGTGATAATGTACCAAAGCTAAGTTTAGAGTAGGAGAGGAGGAGCGTTTCACAGGATTGAAGATGGTGACAGCATCTTCGGTGGTTTGTATGGCTACCCTCGTGTAGTTAACTCTCCATTAGGATTGAATGTAATTGATTCCATTCCCAAGTGTATGTTGAACTCTATCTATTTTATTTATGCAGTTCCCTAATTATAGTGTTGGTAATCTCGTTTTGTGCTTATTCCTAACTTCCGCGCTTGCGCCGGAGTTATAGGCTAGTTTGTAATTTACGTTACGACTAGGATTGAGTTTGGGGGAGCCTAGACATAGGAAACTCAACCTATGAATGAATAAGAATACTCGGTCAACCATTGACTGAAACAAGGGTGTTTACTGATGATTGATGGATAGTGTGAGTACCATAATGAAGGACATCCGACCATTAAGCTTGGTATTGATAAACCGATAACAAAGAGTTAGTTGATTGTGAATCCAGGATCCGAACATAGATGTATCCTGATGAGTGAGGGTAGTGACAGTACTTGAGCGAAGGTGCGTCTACAGCATTAGGCCTCGTTTATCAATTAGTTCTTTATCAAACGGAATAAAAGAGAGCAAAATAAGCCGAGGGTAAGTATGTCGCTTGGAAGACCCCGCATGGATTACCTTTGAGTGTGAGGGGCGCCTGGTAACTCGGGGTCATTAGCAATATAGTTTGTCAACAGCGTTATAATTCAAAGCCTATAAGTAGTAGGTAGTCTCGACATACATGAGGGGTGTGATGAGATGAAGTTCAATCCTAATCCAAGTAAAGTGTCTCTAACTCTTCCTATCTAATTCCAATTGATATTTACTTCCTATTTATAATTCCACAACTATACTCTCTAAACCGTGCTTTCTCTTGATAAATAGATCACAGTCTACATAGATTAACCGTTCCCTGTGGATACGATACTCTTCTTACTATTATACTGCTGGATTTGTGGTTTGCTTGCCAGAAACCCATCAAGTATTTTTGGCGTCGTTGCCGGGGAACAGTTTTCAATTTGTGTAGACCTTGGCGGTCTAGTTATCAAGTCATATCTATCTTTGGATTCTGTTTATTTTTTTTATCTATCTTAGGATCTCTTTATTTATTCTTCATATTATTTTAGGACTTATTATTATTTAGGAAATTTATAATTTTTCTTCCACACTTACCTTTTCAAGTTTCTTGTTTTTGCTTTTGAGAAGCTAGGTGTCCCCAAATCAATGACAATTTGTGCCAGAAACAGAAAGGACATCAAGGAAGAACAAAAGTAGAAACAAGAGAAGGAGACGATGGAGAAGTTAAGAAGAAAACAAAAACAAAAATTTTATTTTTAATTATTTTCTCTAAAAAATTATTATTTATTATTATTTTGAAAAAAAAATCTATTATTATTTTTTAAAAAAAAATTAAATATTTATTATTATAAAAAAAATTATTATAAATTATTTTTTGTTATTTGTTTTTCTCTTTGTTGAGCATCTTGATATTCTCTTGAGAAAACAGGTAACAGAAAAAAGGGGTAGAGCTCAAGGAGACAACTTCAACACTCTCTGATCACCCAAGAAGAAGAAGGGACAAGCTCAAGGAGACAATCTCAACACTCTTTGTTCTACCACCCCAAGTGGAGTAAATGTTAAATGGCTTATGAATGGCAAAATCAACCAAGGAGAACCCTTGGAGATTATGTTAGGTGGCAAGAACCAAGTTAGTCCTCTCATGCACCGATTCAAGGTAACTTCTCTAATTACCACAATTATTCTAACCATTTTTTCACAGGATTGGGGAAGTTACCAGAACCAGAATTTTGGGAGGCACCAAGATGATGTTTCACTCCGTATGCAACCTTCTTTTCAACAGCAGCACAGTTACTCTTCCTATCAACAAAGAGACTCACAATGTTATGAGTTTTTGGAAGAATTCAATCAAAGCAATATACAATTCAGAAAGAGAGCGAAGAGCGAAGATGAAGCACTGACGCTTTGTTAAAACAGATGGCAAAACAAAAGGAGTTAAGACTTTGCAAGAGTATCGAAGAAATTCATCAAGGCAATATACAATTTCAAAAGGAGAGAGAAAAAGCAAGAAGAAAAAATGACGCTTTGATAGCACAGCTAGTGGAACAAAGGGAGTCAAGACTTCAGAAGGAAAGAGAAGAAGCAAGAAGAAACACTGACACCATGTTGGAACTGCTCAACAAGAAGAGAGAGTCTCCTGATGCAACAATTGAAGAGATAGAAGAAACAATAGCCAACCAACAATCAGAACAGAGCTCAGCAAACGCTCAACCCTACCCCATAGAATTTTGTCCCACCATAATTGTTAAATTAACAGGGGAGGAAATCAATGATGATTTGGCTGATAAAGAAGATGAATTTGAAGAAACACAAGAAAGAAAAGTTGAAGAAGAAGAAGAAGGTGCAGCAGAAGAAGAAGAAGAAGAGAAAGGAGAGGAGAAAACAGAAAAGATGGTGCTTGAAAAAGAGATTGACTGTGAAAGGGAGGAAGAGAATAAAACATATGGGGGTGTACATGATCAAGAAAAGGAGAAAAAGAGTGAACAGAGAGATGGTGAATCAAAGCCCGAGGAAGGAAGGGAAGTGATTTCAAGAACATAGATGTATCCTGATGAGTGAGGGTAGTGACAGTACTTGAGCGAAGGTGTGTCTACAGAATTAGGCCTCGTTTATCAATTAGTTCTTTAACAACGGAATAAAAGAGAGCAAAATAAGTCGAGAGTAAGTCTTTCGCTTGGGAGAGCCCGCATGGATTACCTATGAGTGTGAGGGGCGCCTGGTAACTCTCGGGGTCATTAACAATATAGTTTGTCTACAGCGTTATAATTCAAAGCCTATAAGTAGTAGGTAGTCTCGACATACATGAGGGGTGCGATGAGATGAAGTTCAATCCTAATCCAAGTAAAGTGTCTCTAACTCTTCCTTTCTAATTCCAATTGATATTTACTTCCTATTTATAATTCCACAACTATACTATCTAAACCGTACTGATAAATAGATTACAGTCTACATAGATTAATCGTTCCCTGTGGATACAATACTCTTCTTACTATTATACTGCTGGATTTGTGGCTTGCTTTCCAGAAACCCATCAGTGACCTCTTTATCTTCACATTGTTTTGCTCGATGTCCCTCCTTCCCGCATCTGAAGCAAGTATTAGAAGCGGTAGAACCCACACTTCCACCCTTGGACGCTTGACTAGCAGCCGGAGCGTAACTCCTCTTCTGCACCGAACCCTCACTACCACATCCAAACTTGGAGCCTCTTGTTGCACGAGAATATGGCTTACTCTTGCCAGTTGATTCAGACTTGCTCTGATTTCTCATAAACCCTCAACTCTTGTAATGCGCAGCTCCAGCCCGACTGTCTTCATCATAAATTCTACATTTGTAAACCAGCTCGTGAAAGCGTACAATTCCCTGGTAGTTGAAGACTTGCTTGATCTCTGGACGAAGACCGCTAATAAACTTCACGCACTTTGCCTCTTCATTAGTAGCTCCCTCATATGTAGGACATAATCGAACTAACGCTTCAAACTTGGATACGTAGTCCGCCACGGTGCCATCTCCTTATTTTAACTCGAGAAACTTGATCTTCTTCTTGTTACGGATATCATGAGGAAAGTACTTCTCAAGGAACAACCTCTTGAAGTTATCCCAGCTCAACGCGGTGCCCTCATCAATCATCTTCTGATAGGTACTCATCAGAGTTCCTCGCCGGCCTGGAAATTGGTCTCGCCATCGACCTGAAAAACCCTTCTATAACCTTGTCATGCACGCACAAATGAGAATCAGAGTCATTTCCAGTCAAACAAACTTCGCACACTGCACCACCGCCTCCACCGTGGTGGTCGTTCATCGCCTGGCTGCTCAAGAAATTCATCACACTTCTCTGGTAGTCAATGCCATCCGGAATTGGAGGATGCTGCGGCGGCGGCGTCATCATCGTCACCCCTGCAGTTGCATCGACACCACCGGAGGAGGAGGCGGCAGCTTCACGACGCAGGAACACGACATTTTGTGGTGGGTTTTTGTTGCTGCTGGTCAGAGACTTTTTGAACCGCCTACACGGTTTGACGAAGTAGTGCGAGCTGCCATACCCAGCGATAGAGGCAAGGTTGACCTTGGCGGTGATGGGGATTTTCCGGTTGCTACCTACAGCAGTGAAAAAGACAGAGAGGTGGTGGGGCGGGATCCCTACCCTCTGGCTCAAGAGAGTGATGAAGCGCCTGAAATTCATGAAGGGGTCAACCACGATAGAGCCAAGATTGATCTCTCTGTCACCATCGTAGTAGATGACAGTGAAGGGCGTGTTTCCACCGCCATGCATCATCGTAGCAGATGGCACTTTGCGTATGAACAAGACCAGATGGTTTACATGAGACAATATATAAGATTTTCATCCTACATCTTTATATAGGATGAGCAAATAGGAAAAAGGTGGTGTTGTGTGATGTGTCATGTGGGTTTTAGGTGTTGCACTCAGGGGTTTTTTTCGTACACAATTTAGTGATACACTACAATTATATATTTTATTTAATTTAAATTTTACTATATAATAGTATCTCAAATTAATTTTTAATTCAACCAAGGATGAAAAATAACTCTACCTAGCCATTATTGCCATATTATGTTGATAATGTTGATAATATCATGCGATCAGATTTGGTTTGCGTGTGGCTTTGGGATGAATTTAGAGGCAAAACGATTTGTTTGATAGAGGCTTCGGCTTCTCGTTCTGTATTCATGCGTTCCATGTTCCACAGATTTAAAATCGTTTCATATAGGCTTTTGCTTCTCATTCAGTGTTCATGTGTTCCGTGTTCCATCTGTTCTAGTGATAACTCATTTATGGTGGGAATAATAAAACGAAACAAAGGTGAATGAATTAAAAAGGAAATACAATCAATCAAGTAATATTACCTTTTCTTTTATTTAATTGACATATAAGTAAAGTAATGAAGCCAAACTCTCATGTTTGTCTAATTTTTCCTAAATCCACTCCATTTTTTTTAAAAAAGCACAATATATATGTGGAGAAATAGATTATATGTTCTTCTCCCCTCATTACATATATATAATCTAACCATGCATAATATTATTAAAATCTAATGGATATATATTACCAATTTAAAACATTTTAGATTATCATTTATTAATGAATTTTCTTATTATTTATTAAATGCACATCATAAATTATGTGACGCATTCATTAAATGATCGATGTAATATCATTTAATGATAGTACATTAATATTTTTACAGTCAAAGTGCATTCATTAAATGTAGCGACTACGCATTTAATGTTGTAGCGACTACTAGCCACGCATCAATGTTTGGTAATTAAGGCACCTATTAGCTTTTGTTGAGAAGCTACTTGAGGTAGATTTTTTATTAAAAACTCACTTTTCAACTACTAACTAGCCGAATAATTATTACAATTTTATCCTTTAACAACTCTCACTTATCATTATTTAATAATTAATGATATCTTTATATGTTATTTTAATGTTTCAGCTAATTTTACCAAATACTTTCAATCAAATTAGTTAACTTTTTAGCTATAGTTTCACACACACTCTATATTTCTTATATTTAGAACAATTTTTTTAAAAAAATACCTTTTTATTTTTTATAATAAATAGGATCTAAGTATTATAATCTATTTCCAAGTTTTTTTAAAAATATGATTTTAATATATATACACTTTGACTCTAAAAATATTAATACACTATCATTAAATGATATTACATCAATCATTTAATGAATACATCACATCATTTATGATGTATATTCAATAAATAATAAGAAAATTCATTAATAAATGACAATATAAAATGTTTTAAATTGGAAATATATATCCATTAGATTTTAATAATATTGTGGTTAGATGATATATATGTAATGAGGGGAGAAGAACATAATCTATTCACCATAAGAGTGCGTGGATTTAGACGCAGGAATGTAGCGACAGTCATGGGCCGTCGTCAGTAGTCGCTACAGCATTAAATGCGTTGCTCAGTGCAATTAATAATTAGTGATAGTCTGGTCGTCTCTATGTAGAGACAATAGCGACGATTGAGCCAACTGTCGCTATACTAAAAAAATTCTAAAAATATTAAAATTAAGCGTAGCGACGGCCTTAGCAACGACATGGCCGTTGCTACGTTATAATTAAAATTTAAATTTGGCGCGACTAAGCAAATATTAAATTCTGATACGCACAACACCTTTCTCATTCCCCTCTTCTTCCTTGTTCCTCCACATTCCTCCTCCTCCCTCTCATTTCCTCCTCTCCGTTCAATCCGTGTTTCTCTCCTTCTCTCTCTTTCATTTTCAAAATCACCGATTAAACATTCCCCTTCCTTCATAGGTTCATTTTGAACCGATTAGAATCTGAAATAGTTGCTCGTAGGTCCCTTTGCACCTCCTTCCCTCTTCCTTCTCCGGTGTCGCAACCGGTAAGTTTACAATTTTAATTAGTTTAATCAATAGTTTATTAGTTTTATTAGTTTATTACTTTTTATTAAAATTAGGAAAAAAAATGTCTCGTATGCGTGATAGAGGTGGAGAGAATGTCTCACCTATTAGAGGGAGTTGTCCATCCCTCTAGCGAGCTGGCTGCACAGTTAGCTTGCTCCTGTTGGGAGAGGACCAACCGCTCTAATCCTGATCAGTTGTTGGATTTGCCATCTACGTACTTCAGCGCCTGTGGTGGCGCACCTCCAGTCTTTTTCTTCCTCCCCTGAAGCTACTGGTATACCTGCTGAGGGAGGTGGAGTCACAGATGGGGGACACCTCCAGCTTTGATGGGTCCACCAAGCTACAGAAATTAAAAATACCTTTTTGTTTTTAATTTATAATAAATAGGATCTATGTATTATAATCTATTTCCAAGTTTCTTTAATAATATGATTTAATATGTATGCACTCTGACTGTAAAAAAGTTAATATACTATCATTAAATGATATCACATCCATCATTTAATGAATGCGTGACATCATTTATGATGTACATTTAATAAACAATAAGAAAATTCATTAATAAATGATAATATAAAATATTTTAAATTGGTAATATATGTCCATTAGATTTTAATAATATTGTGGTTAGATGATATATATGTAATGAGGGGGAGAAGTACATAATCTATTCACTACAAGAATGCATGGATTTAGACGCGGGAATGTAGGGTCGTCGCTAGTAGTCACTACAGCATTAAATGGGAAGCTCAATGCAATTAATACTTAGTGACAGTCTGACAGTCGCTACGTAGAGACAGTAGCGACGACTGGGCCAGTCGTCGCTACACTTAAAAAATAATAATTTTTTTCTGAAAATATTAAAATTAAGCGTAGCGATGACCTTAGCAATAGCACGGTCGTCGCTACGTTATAATTAAAATTTAAATTTGGTGCGGTTGAGCAAACGTTAAATTCTGATACACACAAAACCTTTCCGGCCCCCTCCCCTCTTCTTCCTCCACATTTCCCCTCCTCCTCCTTCCTCTCATTTCCTCCTCTCCGTTCAATCCGTGTTTCTCTCCCTCGCTCTCTTTCATTTTCAAAATCATCGATTAAACACTCCTCCTCCTTCATAGGTTCTTTCTAAACTGATCAGAATCTGAAATAGTTGTCCGTAGGTCCCTTTGCACCTCCTTCCCCCTTCCTTTTCCGGCGCCGCAACCGGTAAGTTTTACAGTTTTAATTAGTTTATTAGTAATCAATAGTTTATTAGTTTTATTAGTTTATTAATATGATGTAGGTATTAATTTATTAATAATCAATAGTTTATTAGTTTTACTAGTTTATTAACCTGATATAGGTAATATTATATTAGTTTTAAACATTGCTTTAGTAGGTATGTTGTTTATTAGTTTTATTAGTTTATTAGTTTTTATAATTATAATTTATATAATTATTTAATTTATATAATTTGCATATAGTTTATAGGTGTGTTTTTTAATATTTAATTTAAACTTATTAAAATTAGGAAAAAAAATGCCTCGTATGCGTGGTAGAGGTGTAGAGAAGGTCTCACCTATTAGAGGGAGCTTTTCATCCCTCCGGGGCGAGCTAGTTGCACAATTAGCTTGCTCTCGTAGGGAGAGGACAAACCGCTACAACCGTGATCAGTTGCGGGATCTGCCATCTACTTCAGCGACTGCGGTGGCCCACCTCCAGTCTTTTGCTTCCTCCACTAATGCTACTAGTATACCTGCTGAGGGAGGTGGAGTCACAGATGGGGGACACCTCCAACTTTGATGGGTCCACCAAGCTACAGAAATTAAAAAATACCTATTTGTTTTTTAATTTATAATAAATAGGATCTATGTATTATAATCTATTTCCAAGTGTCTTTAATAATATGATTTCAATATGTATGCACTTTGACTATGAAAATATAAATATCTATCATTAAATGATATTACATCAATCATTTAATGAATGTGTCACATCATTTATGATGTACATTTAATAAATAATTAGAAAATTTATTAATAAATAATAATATAGTAAAATGTTTTAAATTGATAATATATATCCATTAGATTTTAATAATATTGTGATTAGATGATATATATGTAATGAGGGGAAAAGAACATATAATCTATTTCTCCACAAATATCTATTTCTCCACAAATATCTATTGTGCTTTTTTAAAAAATTGAGTGGATTAAGGAAAAATTAGACAAACATGAGTTTTGCTTCATTACTTTACTTATATGTCAATTAAATAAAAGAAAAGGTAATATTACTTGATTGATTGTGTTTCCTTTTTTATTCATTCACCTTTGTTTCGTTTTATTATTTCCACCTTAAATGAGTTATCAGTAGAGTGGATGAAACATGGAGCACATGAACCCAAAACGAACGATTTCAAATTTGTGGAACATGGAACGCATGAATTCAGAACGAGAAGCAACAGCCTCTCTGTGAAACGAATCGTTTAATTTGCCTCTAAATTCCCAAAGTCACATGCAATACGAGTCCGATCGCGGTGATGTCATCATCGTCAACATGATATGGCAATAATGGCTAGGTAAATTAAAATTAATTTAGATACTATTATATTACATTATATTATATAGTAAAATTTAAATTAAATAAAATTATAATTGTAGTGCAGCAGTAGCACTAAAATGTGTACGAATAATACCCCTGAGCGCAACACCTTAAACCCACATGGATTTGCTCATCCTATATAAAGATGTAGAATGAAAGTCTTATTGTCAAACCATTTGCTCCTATTCATCACGCAAAGTGCCAAACCGTACGAGCCCGGGTTTTATTCGTTCATCGTCGGAAAATGATGCATGGCGGTGGAAACACTCCCTTCACTGTCATCTGCTCCGTTGGTGACGACAGAGAGATCAATATCGGCACTATCGTGGGGTGACCCTTCCATGAGTTTCAGGCGCTTCATCACTCTCTTGAGCCAGAGGTTAGGGATCCCGCCCCAGCACCTCTCTGTCTTTCTCACCGATGCAGGTAGCGACCGGAAAATCCCCATCACCGCCAAGGTCAACCTTGCCTCTATCGCTGGGCATGGCAGCTCGCACTACTTCTTCGTCATACCGTCCAGGCGGTTCAGGAAGTCTCTGACCAGAAACAACAAAACCCCACCGCAGAATGTCATGCTCCTGCGCCGTGAAGCTGAAGCCTCCGCCTCCGGTGGCGTCGATGCAACTGCAGGGGTGACGGTGATGGCTCCAATTCCGGATGGCATGACTACCAGAGAAGTGTGATGAATTTCTTGAGCAGCCAGACGGTGAACGGCCACCACGGTGGTGCAGTGTGCGAAGTGTGTTTGACTGGAAATGACTCTGATTTTCATTTGTGCGTGCATGACAGGGTGATAGAAGGGTTTTTCAGATCGACAGCGGGACCAATTTCCAGGCCGGCGAGGAACTCCGACGAGTATTACTGTCCCTTATTTGGGGGGCGGTGGTTTTCTTTCATGGAAGCATGAGATCAGGAAAATAGTAAATGGGGGAAGTGATCCTGTGCGGTATGGTATACGATAACCAAATAATGGCATACCCTGTACAAGGTGACACACAGTATATAGACGATCTTGCATGCCTTCCTTTAGGGGTTTTAAAAATTGAAATTAATGAAGACTGTGAGGTTATAGAGAGGTGAGGGCACGTTGTGATGTGATCTTACGTGTTGTATAGCGCAATATAGAGAATGCAATGAAGTCCCTTACATTACATTACATGAATAATATTATATATGAGAAATTATATTTTAAAATGTTTTTGTTAAGCGGGAGAAGATATATAAATGCTGCTTCTTCTTTTCGCATTAATTAATTGCATATATATATATATATATATATAGTGCAGGTGCCTTACAAAGTGAATGAGTCCATCTATACTTGAGAATTGAGATAAGACTCAGTAGAAATAGTTCATTATAACGAGACACCTTCCAAGCACAAGGGATTATTGGTTTATTCCCAGTTCCCACACTTGTTTGTGTTCGAAATAATTTAATTATTCGGTCAAGCCTTACATAAATGCATGATTTGTTGGTACGTGGAGAGAAAACAAATGTTAACAGAAATAAATACAAAGAAAAAAGAAAGCAAGATGATTTTATAAATTATTTGAGTGAGGGAGATATATAGAAAAGATAAATAAATTATTCTTTTATGAAAAATAATCTTTTCTTTCTTCTATTTTCCCTTTACATTAGAGAAAGGGGAAAATTACCCGTGGGATTCATCCATGTTCATTTTTTTTTGGTTCTTATTTTTCTTTCTTCAAATAAACAAGAAAATACTTTATTTTTAGTCCCTTTCCTCATCTTCTTTATTTTTTTTATTTCATTTTTTAAACAAACTTGGACTTCAGATTTCTTTTCAAGGTTTTGGCTTTAAACGCGATTCTTTCCCGTTGTCTTCTTAATTAATTACGGGTGACATTTATCATTTTAATCTTCAAAATCTCAATTTTATATATTGATTTAATTAATAAATTAAAATTTTCATTACTTTTTATAAGAAAATTTTGTTATATTGAATACAATGAAGATATAGCGTTGGTTAATTTGGTGACGCGTTAACCTACATAATAATAGAATTATCACAAATCTCAAATAGAGTTAAAGAAACACGATTTCATTTTAGTTATTCCAAAATCGATTTTATCCCTTTAACTACAAAGCAAACATACATTGACAGTATTGGGATTTAGAACACATGTAAGTATAAACAACACCTGGGTCTAACATATTAATTAAACATAAAAAATAGAAGTTGTGCGGTTTGCTTACATCCGGATTCCAGTGCTTCTAGTAAATTTTCCTTCCTATGATGCACAAACAACAAAATATTAAATAATGTGATGTCAGTACAAACAAACAAAATTTTAATATTTTCTTGGGTGAAATGTGTTTTTTCTTTAGGTAAAATTTGTGAGTCTTACTTTTAGTTTTTATAATTTTTGTATTAAAGTATCCTCCCAATTTTTTTTTTGCAATCAATCATGTCATTCAATTGGCGTGTGTCAGGTGCGGATAGGGCTGCACACAAGTTGGGTTAGGTTGGATTTGCATTACTTTTGGACCCAAAAATGACATATAAGGGCGCTTCCGAAATTGGTTTGAATATAGATCCTACGAGAACAAGTAGTGCTAGCACTATGCCAATTTTTGAATATAAGAGCACTTACTTCCACGGGAACGCCCTTAAATAGCTTTTTTGGCATAGTGTAGTGTTTTTAGGAGAAGAGGGGAGGGAGAAAAGGGGAGTGGGGAAACAAGGGTGGGGGAAGAGGGAGTGGGGAAGAAGAGGGAGAGGGAAAATAGGGGGTGGAGGAAGAGGGAGAAGGGTCAAACGGGCTAATTTTCTGGCAGTCTCAAACCGTCAGAAATACACTAATGGACACCTAAGAGGGAGAAAATGTATCACATCAGGGTCAAACGGGCTAATTTTCTGGCAGTCTCAAACCGTCAGAAATACACTAATGGACACCTAAGAGGGAGAAAATGTATCACATCAGGGTCAAACGGGCTAATTTTCTGGCAGTCTCAAACCGTCAGAAATACACTAATGGACACCTAAGAGAGAGAAAATGTATCACATCAGCATCTGACACACGCCAATTGAAGGGAGGGACTAATTGCGAAAAAAAAATTGGTAGGATGCTTTAACAAAAAAAAAAATACAGGAACTAAAAGCAAAACTCGCTAATTTTACATAGATCAAAAACATAATTTACCCTATATTATAAATTATACTAATATTAATACTACTATTACTATTATTATTACTACTACTACTACTAATAATAATAATAATAATAATAATAATAATTCATTATTTTTAAAATAAAACATATTACAAATAACAAAATATTTTTTAGGACACTTTTACTTTGATTGAATGGTTATGATCATAATATAAATGTTTTTAAAATAAAAAAGGTTAATTAGAGACGGAATGATTCCACCTTAAATATATCAAAATTATTATTTTCTTAATATTGAATTTATCAGTTAGAGACGGAATTTTTTAAAAGAAAAAATTTCTTCTCTACATTCCGTGTCTGATATTATATTGATCATGGAAATTATTATTTTGAATTCAGAGACGGAATTGGAGACGAAACTTATCAGACACGGAAAATTTCTGTCTCTAAAATGCTTTTAACTATTAAGAGACAGATTTAGAGACAGAATATAATCGAGACGGAAATTTCCGTCTCTAAAAAAGAACATTGTTATTCCTTCTCAGCCATATACAATCCGTCTCCAGTTTTGTCTCTAACAGATCTATAAATTCCGTCGGTAATTGAAACTTCTCTAGTAGTGAGATGTGAACCTATAGAACCCTGAGCCTAGTCACACAGCCACTACCAATGACCATTGGGCCAAGATCCAGTCATCTTTAAAAGGGCTCTTTATTTTTTCAAAGAAAAAAGGATTGTTTATTATAATAGAGGGAAAGTACAACTAGGGGAAGAAATAAGAAATTCCCCAAAACAGAAATGTAACACATGTAACTAAACAACATAGAAAGAGAGAGAATCAAGAAAGCTATAATGTTGTCCAGTCTCTTTGCATGTTATATTAGCCATGAAAAACTCCATAACATATAAAATTAATCAATTTTCAAGACTTCAGGGTGGATGTTATGTTAAGAACTATTTGAACTAATCTTCCACATGCATCGCTATAAGTGAACTTTGTAGCTTTAACAAAAGCTATTTTCTGCATAATGAAAGTAAAGGTGCAAAATGACAACATGAGATTGCATACTGTTTGTTTCTAACGCTGATAAAAAAATAAAAATGTTTAAATTAGTTATGCCAAACAAAATTAGGATACAAACCAAGATGCATAGAAATAACCATAGAGATACCAGCCAAGTAACCAACAAAGAAATCTAAAACAAAATTCTACCACAAAAAAATCCTGGATAAAGTAACCACTCATAGGAACCAGTGGAATTTCCTTAAAGTATGAATAAGACCATTCAAACTTGTGTCCACCACCAACCAATATAGATGCAGGAAATAAGTCAACCAAACTCACCAACACTTATTTTGCTAAACATAAATTAAATCACGCGAAAACCACCCAACAGCTACTCCAAATGAAACCACAGCGACAAGAAGCAGCAAGATATCACTTCTAAATCAGCAAAAAGTACAAAGTTTCACATCCACACTCTTAAATCAGCAAAAAAGATGCTCACATCACTTTTAAACTTATTAGGGAATATCAAGAAAAAGCGATATACTCACCGTTGTGGTCATTGGTCACAATGTCTTTCTTTTCTTTTCAATTGCTACTTTGAATGCCATTGAACAACTCCCCTTCCTTCATGAAAATCTTCCTCTCGGTCTTTGTTCGCCCAACAAAATAAAAAATGATTATGAAGAATTACTCTACCCATTATGGGTAATTTTTGCTTAGGAACTACCTTAGAAGACCGTGCAATAGATAGAGTTCCTTTTTCAAACTATGTTAGCACCTAATATCACAACTACCAATTATAAATTCTAACCTCACATATGAATAGTTAAACTAATAATTTTTCTTGGTTGTGAGACAATAAATAATGATTAGGAGTTAATTTAACAATCGAAAAGAAGATACTTTCACGAAAACAATTTAATATTAAGAGTAGACCAACAACATGCTCTGTTTGTTTGGAGTGAACCTTATGTTATGTTCTCTGAAAAACAACATTTAGAGAGCTTGATCCATTATTCATAGCATATAAAAAACTCACCATTTTAATTACTTAGTAAAGCATCAATTTTGTAAATAAAAATGATTATTTAGTAAAACCAAACTTCTCTTACCTCTCCTTTGTCAAAGATGATACCAGAATTCCAACCAACTATTTCCCCTGAAAGTGCTCCTTCTTGTTATTCAGGGCCTAAGCTGTCCTTTTGGTTTTTCAATCAACACTGAAACACTGAAATTGATTGCTATTTCTTTTAAGGTCAAAGTAATGTTGTCATAGTAGTTTAGACTGCATAATTTTGAAACACTAAAATCTCATGGAAATATCAACTTCTGCAGTAACTTAATAGCTTGTAGAAATAAATGAATATGCTAAGGAACAACATTTTGTTTAGAAAAAGTTTAATTGCTCCTCACATAAAAAGAGTACAGATTAGAAAGCTAGTATCTAAAAATTAGTAAATAAACACCCAAACAGAACAATAAAAAGAGTACAAATTAGAAAACTAGCATCTAAAACCTTATCTCAGGTTTAAGAGAGTGAGACATAGAATACTAGAGTCAAGTGAAAATATCAATGCTAAAAAGTGAAAACTAAAACACATAGCAATTGTATATTATCTGCGGAGCAATTACCAGAAAGAAAGTAAATAACATTTCCATATGAGAAAAAGAAAATATAATTCAATAGAAAGAAAGAAAAAAAAGAGAGGCAAAAGCTTACAGAATCACGATCACAATCAAGAAATATGTGAATCGACGCATCCAACTCAACTATTTCTAAGCAAAGCTTTAAAAGGATAAGGATTGTTTCTAAATAAGCCGAGTATCTTTCATTTTAAATAATCTTGCATAAATCTTGAATCATGGTAGTAATAGTACTTTTATCAAAGTAGTAATTGCAAAAAAATATTCAATGCACTATAGTCCAATACCATTACTCACACTATGACTTTCTAGCAGTTTCATTTATTCAACTTAGTACTGAATGGACAACTATAGGCAAAAGAGTCAAACAACAACAACGTAAGCCTACTACAAAAATTTGTAGTTCAAACAACCCATCACATGATGCACTGATTAAGAGCAAATACCAAAAAGTTCTATGACTAAAGATCTGCTGACTAATCATTAAATTATTGCTGCAAGTCACCACCAACAATACTGGCAGGGTGAGGAAGGAAACAATAACAATATAGAAGCATATTACTTGTCCAAGTATTTCTTTCACGTTGTTTAATTTAAACATTTTCAATTCTTAAAATTTTCTGAAGTATTGGCCTATTGGGAGGGATTCAGAGTGATAGAGAATGAACTTTTCCTGGCTACTACCTAAAAAATTAATTTTGTTTCCAGCTTCATTTTCAAAATCCTAAAGGGGATAGGCCAGGACCAAACCTTTTTATAGGTAATAGGAGCATGCTCAATCTCTAACTTTGCAGCAAGAATTTCCAGGTCATGTTTGGATGACCACCTTCGTCTCTGCAACCAAAAGTAGAACTCCATATTGAAATAACCATAACAATAACCAAAAGTAAATCTAGATATTCATAGGAAATGTAATTGACTAAGCTATATTGCAATTAAGATTTAAGATCAAGGCTATCCTGCTTGACATCAGAAGACATATATCAGTAGCCAATATACTAATCCTGTCTTCATGAAAATACATGTGTAACAGCAACCACAAAGAACATCAAGTGACATATCAAAATTAGAATAGATATTAACCTTAGAAATTAATCTGTCTACAAATAGAGTCTTAGAAAGGAAATGGTTACATATAGGTCATTATTAGAAACATCACTGCATACACACAAAAGTGAAATTGAACTTGGATTTTCTCCATTACACACTCTTACCCCAACACAAATGAGTAGAATATCAGAATATTTACCGAGAGAAGTTTCAATTCAACACTTCAACGAGACATTGCTTAACATCATCCTTAGCTAAGAGTAAATACCTCAAATTATGCCTCTAAAGACCTCATACTCCCGTCCTCTTAATCTCCTTCGAAACATCTCCAATTTTCTACAAAAACATGCAGAATTTATCAAATTCCACGGAGAATTTGGCTAGAAAAAAGGAACAAAAAATTGGTGAAAACCTAATTCAGCAAAACCAGAGCAGAAGACTTGCTGCAGAGACGTTGTTGATGGTTTATGCTAGAGCGAGTTTGTGTCGGAGGTGACGGCAAAAACGCAATTGGAGAATGGTGGAGCAGAAGGAGGTTGTGGTTGTGGGAATGAGAGTAGAAAATGGACACTAGTCGGCGTCAAGAATTCTCTACCGTGCACTTCGCCAGCGAGAGGTAAGGGCGGTGGCGGTGGCGGTGACATGGGCAGTGCGGTGGAAGCAACAACGGCGATGCGGAAGCTGAGGATCTAGTGGAGTAGTAGGGTTTTGGGGCACCAGAGCGTTACCACGAGAAGAGTATGAGAGAGAGAGCCACCAATGAGTAGGCATGGCAATGGGTAGGGTTTGGATAGGGTAATATAGTACCGGTCTCCATACCAGCGTTTTGGAAAAATATACGTACCCGGACCCAGGACCCATACCAGTGTGGGTAGTGATTCTAATACGCGTACCCTTACTCGCCGGGTACTCAAGTATATGTACCCGTACCTATTATCCGCACTTTTGTTAACTATAAAAATAATAAATTGATTAAAAATGAAAATTAATTAAAAACTAAATGAAAAATAATTCATAGATCATCCAAGTTTAACCTATAAAACAACTATGGTACGTGAAAGTGGACGAGAGATTAAAACAATGGGAGGGGAAATGAAAATTAGTTCGTGTTTTGCTATTTTGTTGTATTGGACAAAACTATAACATTTAAATTAGTAATATATATTAATATTTTTTGTGACTATAATATAAATTACATTAATTATATATATTATATAAGTGTAAGTATGGGTAGAGTACCATGGTACCCGTACCCGCACCTATTAAAAAGTGCGGGTAATTACCCATACCCGGACCCAGATCCATTTGATGGGTAATTACCCTACCCATTGTGGGTAATTTTTGCGGGTACCCACGGAGTTTGGGTCCAATTATCATCTCTATCAATGAGCACATGGAGAAAAATGAAAAAAATTAAATTATAATTTATTAATATAAATTGCTATAGAAAGTTGGGAAATCCTAGGGTACCCTCTGGTGAGAGAGGGTTTTGGTACCTTCTTTGATCATTTAATCAATTTCTCTCAACTTTCTTAAATGATCTTAGTATTTTTATACTTATAGGACAATATTTAACTATTAGAATTTGTATTTTTAATTTTTGAAAAGACTTTTTGACCCCCTATAACCATTATCATGTATTTTTTATTATATTCCCCCATTTTTTTCACATTCTCATTTATAATACACATGTGTCTCATTTAAAATCTACTTTATGTCTTCAAAATAATCTAGGATGGAGTGCATGACTTGTTCATATGTAATTTTGGCCTATTCAATAAAAAAAATGACAAGAAGGTACCAAAACCCTCTCCAACGGGAGGGTACCAAATTGCGACCCTAGAAAGTTTTATCGCGATCTCAAACGGCCAAAACTTGTTAAAAAAAAGCCAAAAATAAAATCAATTTATAGCATTCTAAAAAATGCTAGAAATCACATCACTTACCTGCGGTTTTGGTTGACCGCCGCTAAAAAATTGCTAGTAAAATCATGTTTTTTTATAGTGGTTTGGTTATTAAAAATAGCGTGCTACGTCCACTGTTATAAGAAATAAATGAGTGATGGACAACAAATTAAGGATGTATTAAAAGAACTTTATAATTAATACCAATGATATGAAAATTGGATCAGCCCATTCGACCGATCCATCCGGGAACCGACATGGTGACTGGTCTGTTCAACCCAAAAAATCGGAGGATCTAAGAACCGATCGAACCGGTAAAAAATCGGTGAAAACCGGTTGAACCGGTCCCTTTAAAAAAAATTCATTTTTTATTTAATTTAAAATATTTTTAAAATAAATAAAGACATATTTAAGAATTACACAAAGATATCAATTATTTTTCTAATTATTATTAATTTTTTTGTCTTATATTGTAGATGCATATACTTATAGATATATTATATGCAGGTTTTGATGATGTCAATGGAAAGAAAATGAGTTCACAAGATTGACAAAAAGGAATTGGCAAAAGAAAGAGAAAGAGCAAGGAGCAAGGTTAATGCAAGATCAAGAACTACAAGTGATGTTAGATAAGTATTAGTCTAGTTAGATAAATGTTAAAAGAATTCTTGAATTTGCAAGTAATTTGGTTTTTAAAATAAAAAGTTTATGCAAAAATGTTTTATGAACCAAAATTAAGTTGAAAATAAATATTTTGAACTGGTAATCGATTACCAGTTGGATTGTAATCGATTACCAGCGAGCATTCAATTTCAGAAACGAAATTTTGGTTCTGGTAATCGATTACCAGAGAGCAAAAAGTTCAAAATTCAAATTTAAAGACACAACGGTTCAAAAGTTGAAGTGTGTAATCGATTACAACATATTGGTAATCGATTACCAGCGAGATTTTTCTGAAAATTATGAAGAGACACAATTCTTTATCAAAAGATACAAAACTTCAATTGTTCTATTATAAATATGTGTCTTCATTTCAAAAAATCAGTAGATTACAATGTGAAATAACAAAAAGTGAGAAATCTCTTTAAGAATCGTTTTGGCCAAATACTTGCAAATTATTAAGGATTCTTATAGGAACTTCAAGTTGTATCATCTACTCTAAAAGAGAGTTCATCAGTGTACAAACAATTATTCTTATATTGTGTGGTTAAAGAGAGGGTAACTCTCGTGGATTGTGGGTGAAACTCAACAAAAGGGAAGGGGTTCCAAGGTGTGTGAGTGTTCATCTTTTGTAAAGGATTTTACAAGAATAGTGGAAATCTCAAGTGGGTGACTTGAGGACTGGACGTAGACAAGGGGTTGGCCGAACCAGTATAAATCGAGTTTGCATTTCTTCTTCCCTTAACTTTTACTTATTGATTGTGATTGCAAATTTATTATATATTAAAAGATCAGGAGTTTCGCATTCATATTTCATTATAAAAGAAGAGTTTTAATTATAGTAAAAGATAAAAGAAGTAAGTAAGCGAAAACGAATTAATTTTGAATAACTTAATTCATCCCCCTCTTAAGTTATTTGAGGCCGCTTGTCTAACATATACTCCCTCCGGTCTCAAATATAAGCAAAAAAAACTAACTCATGCTAATTAAGAAATGTTAGTTAACTTCATTAAATTTTCTTGATGTCATCTAAAAATGAATTGTATTCTCTAAATTTCCCTTCATAGGAGACTCCAAATTTATTTAAACTTGTTACAAGTGAAAACATTATCTTTACATGGTTCATTAAATAGGGTCATTGGATAGAACAATTTGAATTTAAGTAAAAGGATATTTTAGTCAAGAGGTCATTAAATAAGGCAAAGTTAGTTGAAATTTGCTTATATTTTAGACCAACACAAGTGGCTTTTTTGTTGCTTATATTTGAGATCGGAGGGAGTAAACCTTATAATAAGGCTATTTATACTGATTAACAACTTTATATATATTAATTTCTTATAATTTTGTATTATTTTATTAATTAAAATTTTATATAATATTAAAAAATATATTTAATTAAAACCGGTTGAACCATTGAATCGTGAACCGATACCTTTACCGGTCCGATTTTTAAAACATTGATTAATACTCTATCTGATCCTTTTTTATAAGACACTCTTAATATTTTTTCTTTTTATACAACCAGTTTTAGAAGTATTTATTAGTTTTTTCTCATCTTTATCCTTCACAATTAATGAACTTTGTGGTTTTCAAGAATTGGTTAATGTGGTAAATGGAATAAAGTTTGATATTAAATAAGGGTAAATTTGGTAGTTAAAAGAGATTTTTAAAAATTAATGCATTGAAACATGTTTTCTTACTATGCATCTTTAAATAAAAAAGGGTCTTATGAATAGGATTGGAGGGAGTATAATTCAAAATAGTACTATGAGTGTGTTTGGTAAGATATTTAAGCTAGATGAAAGTTAAAATTAATAGCTAAAATCATTTCATCCGTGTTTGATAAGGTAGCTATTAGCTTTTCTTTAGAAGTTACTTGAGGTGAATTTTTTTAAAAAAAAAACTCTCTTTTCAGCTACTAGTTGAATATTTATTACAGCTTTATCCCTTAACAACTCTCACTCGTCATTATTTAATAATTAGTGATATTATTATATGTCATTTTACCGTTTCAACTAATTTTACCAAACACTTTAAATCAAATTAGCTAACTTTTTAGCTAGTTTTTTCACACATACACACTCTATGTTTCTTATATTTAGAACCAAGAAATTAAAAAAAAAAATACCTTTTTGTTTTTTATAATAAATAGAATCTATGTAGTATAATCTATTTCCAAGTTTCTTTAATAACATGATTTTAATATGTATGCACTTTGACTGTAAAAAAATTAATACACTATCATTAAATGATATTACATCGATCGTTTAATGAATACGTCACATCATTTATGATGTACATTTAATAAATACTAAGAAAATTCATTAATAAGTGATAATGTAAATTATTTTAATATATATCCATTAGATTTTAATAATATTGTGGTTAGATGATATATGTAATGTGGGGAGAAGAACATAATCTATTTCTCCACGTATATCTATTGTGCTTTTTTTTTTTAAAAAAATTGCAGTGGATTAAGGAAAAATTAGACAAACATGACATTTTGCTTCATTGCTTTACTTATATGTCAATTAAATAAAAGAAAAGGTAATATTACTTGATTAATTGTATTTCCTTTTAATTCATTCACTCTTGTTTCATTTTATTATTCCCACTATAGATTAGTTATCGGTAGAACGGCTGGAACATGGAACACATGAACACAAAACGAGAATCAAAAGCCTCTATGAAATGATTTCAAATTTGTTGAATATGGAACATATGAACACAGAAAGAGAAGCAGAAGCCTCTATGAAACCAATCGTTTTGCCTCTAAATTCATCCCAAAGTCACATGCAATCTGAATCCGATCGTGATGACGTCGTCAGCATCGTCAACATATATAATATGGCAGTGATGGCTATGTAGAGTTCTTTTTTCATCCTTGACTGAATTAAAATTAATTTGAGATACTATTATATAGTAAAATTTAAATTAAACAAAATATATACTTGTGGTGTAGCACTAAATTCATGAACGAATAAATCCCACATGACACATCACACACCGCAAACACGTTGATAGTAGTAGGATTTAGAACACATGTAACTTGTAAGTATAAACAACATCTGGGCCCACATATTAAACATAAAAAATAGAAGTTGCGGGGCTTGCTTACATCCGCTGGTTTTGGATTCCAGTGGC
The DNA here is from genome assembly GCA_026901365.1 of Sesbania bispinosa. Classification (NCBI taxonomy): domain Eukaryota; kingdom Viridiplantae; phylum Streptophyta; class Magnoliopsida; order Fabales; family Fabaceae; genus Sesbania; species Sesbania bispinosa. Next base: position 305,051 of record QLOH01000854.1, read on the forward strand.
TGCAGTAAATTTTCCTATGATGCGCAAACAATAAAAAATTGAATGATGTGATGTCATTACTACAAACAATCTTAATTTTTGTTTTGGTAAAATATGTTTTTATCTTTGTAAAATTAGCGAGTCTTACTTTTAATCACTATAATTTTTATTAAAGCGTCCTCTCAATTTTTTTACAATACACCCTTCCATTTAATTAGGTAGTGGTGTGACACGTTTTTTCTCTCTTAGGTGTCAATAAGCGTATTTCCCCACCATCCCCACTCTCTTTTCTCCCCGTCCCCTTTCTCACTCACTCTCTCTTCTCCCCCACTGAATGACCTCTATAAGTAATGAAATTAATGATAATAAAGTCAATTAATGACATAAATAAGATAAATAAATTAATTTTTAAAATTATTATAATTTATTTAAATTTTATCTTTCAAGATTTCAAGGAAGTAATATTACTTAATAAATTTGAGTATTTGTATTTTAATATTTTTATTTCAATTGATAATAAAAACAACTTATAAGAAAAATAAAATAATTACTAATTACTAATTACGAAAGAGAGTTGTAGTGGATACAGTAAATATATAAAGATAAATATCTTTGTTCCTAATGTTAATCATCAACTAATTAATTTTTTAATTTTAAAAAGTTAATAATGAACAATTTGTAAAATTTTTTGGGCCTTTATATTTAGGGGGCCTCAAGCAAGGGCTTACCAATGTTATGTTTGACCGACCTTGCTTTTATGGTGCAATTTAAGGATATATTACACTTCCTTACCAAAAAAAAAAAAAGGATATATTACACTTCTAAAAAAAATCTAAAATTCAAAACAAAAATCTTTCCAAAAAAAGTCACTTTCAAAAAATTAAAATATCAAAATTAAAATGTTTTCAAATTCTATTTTTCAAAGTTGAAATCAATCAATTTCCCAATGACTTGTTTAGAACTACGTGACTTTGATTTCGTTATTGCACCTGGGGTTACGTAGGAGCGGGATTACCCCATCAAGCCAAAATAAATAAAAATGTTTTTTCTCCTTTTAACCCATATCTAATTTCTTTTTGATAAGCTTTGTAATCTATTCCAAAAAAATACCAAAAAAACTAAAAAATTAAAAATAACCAAAATTATTTTAATGTGTTAAGCTTTTTAGAATTGGGGTAAAATAAATATTTTTTAAGTTAATTAATTTTGCACGATTAATTAGAGGTAACCGTCTTAGAACGGACGTCGTAGGGTACTAATATCTTCCCTACATGTAATCAACTCTCGTATCCAACTCTGATTTCGCAGACCATTCTTACTTTTTAAAGGGTTTTTTTTTCCCGAAATTTTCCGTTAAAATAAATTTTGGTGATGACTCTATTGAAAACTCTTGATTTTTCTGATTCGGCTCGCCGCTCCGCCATGACCCCGATTGCGACAATATGATTTTAATATGTATGTACTATGACTGTAAAAATATTAATACACTATCATTAAATGATATTACATCGATCATTTAATGAAAACGTCACATCATTTATTATTACATTTAATAAATAATAAGAAACTCATTAATAAATGATAACATAAAATATTTTAAATCGGTAATATATATCCATTAGATTTTAATAATATTGTGGTTAGATGATATATATATATGTAATGAGGGGAGAAAAACATAATCTATTTCTGCATGTATATCTATTGTGTTTTTTTTTAAAAAAAATTGGAGTGGATTAAGGAAAAATTAGAGAAACATGAGAGTTTTGCTTCATTACTTTACTTATATGTCAATTAAACAAAAGAAAAGGTAAATTACTTGATTGATTGTATTTCCTTTTTAATTCATTCACCCTTGTTTCGTTTTAGCATGTGTATGTCGTAATACATTTGAAATAGTGTGCAAAGAGGCTTCTACTGAGCTTATTCCAAAATTTCAAATCTTCTATTTTGTTGTGCTCTAATTTTCACTAAAATATCCGTTTCAGAGTTAACCTTTCTGTAAACAAGGAAAAAACGCACAACCCAGCTCATAATAAATATGAAAAAAAATATTTTATTACATTTAATCTTTTTTTTTCATTTTTTCTACTTATTATTATTTTTTGAGTGTTTTTTTAAATGTAAGAAGAAATTGTTACAGACCAAGATGTGTACATTCATGAAAATTTCCCGAAAAAAAATTGGGTGCTAACAGTAGCCACCTTTTGTTTGTTCTTTTGAATAGAAGGAAGAATAAGCAAAAATGAAGAATCAACCAATTTTGTTTGGGATAAAATGACATGTATTTTGATCCTTGGGCAGATGGTGGTGTTTTGGTTCTCATCACAGGAGGTAGAGTTGAAGGGGCAAAAGTGGTGGTGACTGAACCGGTGGTTTATTGCTCTTTTTCTATGATTTTATTTTCTCCTTCATTTCTAAATATGGAGACTGTAATTTTTGTAAAGGATCGTGTATGATTTGGTGAAAACTATGTGTATGTATTGCTGAATGGGATTTGGAATGTTGATTTTTGGTACTGGTTAAGGGGCACAATGGCTACTAAAGTCATGTGACAAAGTGGAGGTTAGACTTGATAGAGAGGGAAATGGGAGCTATTTTGGATCACGTAGGAGTATTTTTTTAGAGAGAAACATGTATGGCTATGGTGAAAAAGATCATGGCTGAAAATAATTCCGAGTGTGTGAAAAAATGGAATTGTCCCCTTTTACTTTCCGTTCTGTGATTGTCAAAATTACACTCCCAGACTTCAACTCCCTCAATTTATAGATCCACAGGATCAAAATTTCCCAAGTTTTTTTTTTGGTCAATTAGATTTTTTTTGTCAAAAAGTTTATTTTTTCTTTGCATGCCACTCACAGGTGCTTTTCCTTTTTTTTTAAATCAATTTTCTTGGGCCCCTAGCCCAAAAGAAATGGACTGAAATTTTTGCTATTTTTTTATACAAAATAATTATCCAAAAGGTATAATGACATTTAATTAATTAACTAATCAACTAATGGAATAATTAACTAATTAATTTATCAAATAGTTTTTATTCATTAATTAATCAATTGACTAATTATCAAATGATCAATGAATTAATTAATTAATGATTTTTTGGCTAAAATAGAAAATGCAATTTTTTACAAATTGAAATAAGTTACAAATAGCTTTCGGAAAAAAATGGGTGCTGACACATATTATTAAAGAAACTTGGAAATAGATTATTCTACGATGATCCTATTTATTATAAGAAATAAAAATGTATTTTTCCTCGATTCTAAATATAAGAAACATAGAGAGTGTGCCTGAAAAAACTAGCTAATTTGATTGAAAGTGTTTGATAAAACTAGTTGAAATGGTAAAATGACATATAAGGACATTATTAATTATTAAATAATGATGAGTGAAAGTTGTTAAATGATAAAGTTGTAATACATATTCAGCTAGTAGCTGAAAATGGAGCTTTTAAAAAAAAAATTACTTCAAGTAGCTTCTTAAGAAAAGGTAATAGCTACCTTACCAAACACCGATTAAATAGTTCCAGCTATTAATTTCAGTTTTTATCTAGCTGAAATGTCTTACCAAACACTCTCATAATACTATTTTGAATTATACTCCCTCAAGTTCTATTCATAAGATTCCTTTTTTTATTTAAATTAAACACGCATATTAAGAAAACATGTTTCAATGCATTAATTTTTAAAAATCGATTTTAACTATCAAATTTATCCCTATTTAATATCGAACTTTATTCCATTTACCACATTAACCAATTCTTGAAAACCACAAAAGTTCATTTATTGTGAAGGATAAAGATGGAAAAAAAAACTAATAAATACTTCTAAAACTTTGTAAATGGTTGTATAAAAAGAACCAAAATAAAAATTTTAAGAGTGTCTTATAAAAAAAGATCAGAGGGAGTATTAATTATAAAGTTCCTTTAATACACCCTTAATTTATTGTTTACTACTCATCTATTTCTGATGATAATGGGCATAGTACGCTATTTTTAATTACCAACCACTACAAAAACACATGATTTTACTGGCAATTTTTTAGCAGCCGTCAACAAAAGTCGCATGTGAGTGATGCAATTTCTAGCGTTTTTTAACATTTTTTGGCGGTTTCAAATCACGATAAATCTATATATAGCAATTTATATTAATAAATTATAATTATAATATAATTTTCCCCCACGGGAATGGGGACGGAGACTAAAATCCCCCCGAGACCGATTTGGGGATGGGGACGGGGATCATGCTCCCCGCCCTGCGGGGTCCCCGCCCCACCACATATATATATATAATTTTTTTATTTATATGATATATAATATACTATAATATAATATATATAATTTACCAAAAAAAAATATAATATATATAATTTCTATTTTATATTATCCTAATTTTAAATTTAAAAATTAAATTTCTAATTATTTTATATTATTTTTACTAATTATATTCTTTATGTTATATTTTTTTATTTATTTTTATAATTATGGGGTCCCCGTGGGGATGCGAGGAATGGGGACGGGGGAGAAAATTACCCCGAGGTGGGGATCGAGGACGGGGATAAAATGGGGAGGCGGGGAGGTATCCCTCGCCCCCGCCCCGCGCCCTAGTCACCGCCACCGCCCTTACCTCTCGCTGGCGAAGTGCACAGTAAAGAGTTCTTGACGCCGACTAGTGTCCATTTTCTACTCTCACTCCCACATCCTCCTTCTGCTCCACCAATCTCCAATTGTGTTTTTACCGTCACCACCGACACAAACTCGCTCTAGCATAAACCATCAACAATGTCTTTGCAGTAACTCTTCTGCTCTGGTTTTGCCGAATTAGGTTTTCACCAATGTCTCGTTGAAATGTTGAATTGAAACTTCTCTCAGTAAATATTCTGATATTCTACTCATTTGTGTTGGGGTAAGAGTGTGTAATGGAGAAAATCCGAGTTCAATTTCACTTATGTGTGTAGTGATGTTTCTAATAATGACCTATATGTAACCATTTCCTTTCTAAGACTCTATTTGTAGACAAATTAATTTCTAACGTTCATATCTATTCTAATTATGATATGTCACTTGATGTTCTTTGTGGTTGTTGTTACACATGTATTTTCATAAAGACAGGGTTAGTATATGGGCTACTGATATATGTCTTCTGATATCAAGCAGGGTAGCCTTGATCTTAAATCTTAATAGCAATATAGCTTAGTCAATCACATTTCCTATGAATATCTAGAATTACTTTTGGTTATTATTATGGTTATTTCAATATGGAGTTCTATTTTTTGTTGTAGAGACCAATTAAGGTGGTCATCCAAACATGACCTTGAAATTCTTGCTGCAAGGTTAAAGATTGAGCATGTGCCTATAAAAAGGTTTGATCTTGGACTATCCCCTTTAGGATTTTGAAAATAAAGTTGGAAACAAAATTAATTCACTGCACCAAAAAAGAGTATTAATAGCGCAACTTAAATAGCATTTCAAAATTATAAACGATATCCCAAAATCACGGTGTCACATAAATAGCGTTTAAAATTTGAATCGTTATCTAAGAACAATATAGATAGTGTTTCCTATTCGAAACGTTATCCACTCAACTTTTATTAAAAAATGGCTATTAGAAAATCAATAAATCTTGATAGATAACGTGTAAATTACGACTAGGTATACGCTATCTATGTTAATTGTTAAGACAAGTTAGAGAAAAGAGTAGAGAGAGTAGGCAAATGCTATCTGTGTAAATTACGACTAGGCATACTCTATCTATTCGAGACTCGAGAGAGTAGTTCGTGCTTAGCTCCCCTTTTCCTCATCTCTATGTCTCATCTCTGCACAACCGTAGCTCCCATTCCATTTCCTCTACACGATATTGTTGTTGTTGCCCTCCTCGTCCTACCCTCCTCCGCAACAACAAGTCGTGTGTGTAGAAGATTTCATTTTCTTGCCACAACTATGCGCACTTTTGCCTCTCCTATCCAGATTGCATCGATCCCTTTCCTTCGCTCAATATTGCTGCTGCTACCTTCCCCGTTCCTACCCTCCGTTGCAGTCGTCAGTCGTGCTCTCTTCTGCCTCCGCATTCTTGGCCGCAATAATGCACATTTTTTCCTCCACCGTGCGCAATTGTTGTCATGGCTGCTTCAATTTCCTTTTTTTAACTTGACGTTCTGTTTAGTGGGGTTTATAACCACCAGTAGTTGACTTGTTAAATAGTGGCGTTCATGCCAACGGTTAGAAAAAAATCTTCGAAAAGCATGTTGTGGCATATGTCATACTGGCGGGGTAGGTAACTGCTGGAAAGCACATTTGTGGTGGTCTAAAATCGCCAGAAATGGATTTTATTGACCGCCACGAAATACCATTTTTTTTATAGTGAACTATAGGAGCATAAGTTACAACTCACTACAAGAAATATGAAATTTAATGTCGGTTACTTAATGACGGTTAAATTTAACCACCGTTATTTTTTTTTTGTTTCCTCGTGGTTATATAATTAATGTTAGTTAATGATGGTTCATTTTCCTTGCATGTGGTTTGAAACCGCCCTTATGTAAAAAAGTTCTTGCATTATCATATTTTGTAAAAATTTAAAATTTAATAAATAATAGTTTGTTTAGAACCGACCCGGAGTTTGTACTTTCCCCTTTTCACCTTCGCGTGAAAATCTTCAAGTTCCTTTAATGCATGTTGGATATTAAAAAAAACATCATGATATTCCATAATGTATGTCTTTAGAGGGGATGTATCAAGTGAGAATGTCATTTTTATGCAAGGATGAGAGGAATACACCTTAACCATTGTATCCAATCATAAATGATTATGATTAAAATATAGTTATATGACTTTTTAAAACGATCAAATGACTTTTTAAGTAGTTGTATAACTTCTAAATAACTTTAATTTTGACCATCCATATATGGTAATAAGATGCAGATATCTTCCTCTCATTCTATAACATGATATTTCTACCATACACATCTTCATCTTCATCTTCATAATGAACTAATAAATATAAATTAACAATTGTCATGTTATAGGAAGTGTAGGAATGCCTACATATAAGCAAATTATGTCACTGTAATGTTGGAGCAAGAATAATTCAAAGCATTCCCCTTCCATCAAGGTTTAATATTCAAACAATCTTTCAAAACCAATTCTTTACCAGCAAACTAGTTACTATTCCAAAATCTATTTGTGGATTAGAGCTATATGTTGGCCATATACTAGGGCGTAGGTATATAACCCAATTAATTACTTCAAAAAAAATAACTTCCTCATTTCTACACAATGGTGAATACTATTCAACCATATGTTGTTTGTCCCTACTTTTATAGGAAAAATTATGATTTTTGAAGCTTTAAAATAAGAGAAATTGTTTATGTACCACAAACAATGGTTACACTAAATGCACCACGGCTTGTGGCAAGTACAACCAAAAAACAAAAAGAGGAGAGAGAGAGTGTGGATTTATGCACTCCTAAACCATGTGGTACAATCAGTGTACCACTATTTGTGGTACACTGATTATTGCCCTTCAAAGGCGTTATTTATTTTACAAGTACTATCTTTTTAGGAATGATGAGTGCTACAAATGTGCACTCTACAACAGCAGATCCAAGAAAATGACAATCCACGCGAACCAAGGAAATGAGAATTTAAACGGATGGTTTGGTTTGTATTTTCATTTTTTTCTATTTTCTATTTCTGAAATTTTACAAAAGAAAAACTGAAAATGTTTGAATCAAAATTTTTCGAATGAAAATAAAAAATGAAAACAAGAAATAAAAATGCAAATCAAACAGACCCTTAAATCTCAAACTCTAAAATGCGAGTTGAAATTAATTAAATTGAAGGAGTTTGAGACTATAAATAACTACTAGTCTAGGATAAAATAAATAGTAAATCAAATAGAACCTATCGGGATAATATTTTTCAAAAGAAAATTATTAAAAAAAATCTGATGGTAAAATGCAATCGTCATATCTTAGGCAGTGCTAGAGTTCCAAACTACAAAGCAAATAGTGTCACATTGTAATGCTGTACCAGAAACAATTCATAGCATTCTCCTTTCATCAAAGTCTCCTATTCAACAATATATCTTTCAAAAACTATTCGTTACCCGTAAACCATTTCAGTGTTTCCTATTCCAAAATCTATCAGTTATTATTTATATTAGGCGTTTGGCCCTATGTTATGGCTTTTCTGTCCCTGTATGTGGTGAAAATCTCACGTATGTTTCAATTCCCCCTTCACTGATAAAAAAAGTTGGTTCTTTCCCTCTTATCATGATTATGGTTATGGACTTGAAAATAAGGAATCAAATTTAAAGAAACATCATGGATGAAATTGTGGCGGATCCAAATGTGAAGAAATTTATTTTAGAATGCTACCAGATGATCTGGAAAGAGAATCTGCATTATCTTCAAACTGTTTTACAATGACAAAGGAACTTAGAATGTAGAAATGTAAATGAATGAACAAATAACAAGCATTCTCATTGATCAATATGGTTTGCTATCTACAACCATTAACACTTAAATATCAAAGTTGAAAATACAAAGCATTCACATGAAACTTCCAGAGCATATGAAATATCTAACTTTTAAACACCATTACACCACTGGTACTAGACACTTTCCAAGGCATTTTGTAGACAAAAAGAACTGAGAGAAAAGGGCATGTTGTCCAGTGTCCACACCAATTGAAAACAAGAAAAAAAAAGATATATATAGGAGCATTCAATAAATCAACAAACCACTTGTTTCACCTGCCATCAGAAGAAGTAAAAGACTCTGCAAATCCAGTAGGCCTTGCAGGGATACTACTCTTACTGTCTTGTAGGTCCATATAGCTTGAGTCCTTTCCTTCTGTCTCCTGCCAGTCCTTCACCATCTGGTTAAGAGGAAGACTATAATCTATGCCAGAATACTCCTCAGTGTCATCATATAATGGTTTCCATTTCTCAACAAGTGGTGCCAGAACATTCACAGCATGACCCATATCTGGCCGTTGGTTTGGTTCTCTGGCAGTGCAGTGCCCAGCTAATTCAGCAATGATGGAGATGATATCAAACGTTTCTTCCTTATGTCAAGGGCTGGATCAATAGCAGTCATTAATTTCTCCTTATCTGATTTTATATGCCAGAACCATGCTGCCAAGTATTGGCTTTCCTCAGGTCTATGCTCATCAAGTGCCATTAATCCGGTTAATAGCTCCATTAGCACAACACCAAAACTGAAAACATCTGCTTTAGTAGTGACTTTTCCTGTCACTGATACAGATAAAAAGATAAATAGCCAGAATTAGTATAGTTTATGAATGTATTAAATAAACTAGGATTGTAAGTTTCAATATGTGGTACTAGTCCTACTGGTACTGGATATATAAATGATATAATGGAGAGTCTATCCAGGAAAAAGATATTTTTCTGTCATGTCCAATTTTACAGGAAAATGCTCAGCCAGTTATATTTCATTTCTTTCCAAGACTTATCAGACTGGCTACTAAACTCTAAATAGATGAACGAAATTGACTGATTTCTTAAGTAATTACAAATTTCTTAAAGAGCAACCACATGTCTCGATATTTATCCTATGTATTATGCATATTCAATATATTCTAAATGATATAGACAAGTGAATCCAAGTTTTCCTTCACCCTTAGAATCAGTTACTTTGCTAATAGCCTTGAATCAATGTAATAAAGCACTTGGACGAAAAATATGAGGTCAATGACTCTATCAATTCTGCTAGAGTTCCAATAGGAAATCCGCATCTTAGAGCTTTCAGAAACCATATTTTGAGGAGTCATTAGCATATAAATGAAGGGAAATTACAAAATAAAAAGGAAAAAGAAACTGATCAAATTAGGGAATATGTAATCATAAGGACTTGCATAAAAAAACAAAAAACACAAAAATACCTGCATACTCTGGTGCTAAGTATCCAAATGTACCAGCAAGCCGGGTCACTACAGAACTTTTGCCATCAGGAGCTAGTTTTACCAATCCAAAATCTGAAACTTTTGCTCTAAAGTCGTCCCCCAGCAAAATATTTGATGACTTAAGATCTCTGTGGATGAAGCTCTGGTGAGCCAGACTGTGAAGATACTCCATTCCTCTAGCGACATCCAAGGCAATATTGAGCCTCCTCTTCCAAGAGAGGGGCTCCAGTTGTAAGCTCTTCCAATGGAAAAGATGCATGCTGAGAGCCCCTTGTGGCATATATTCATAAACTAGAAGCCTCTCAGTACCTTCAACTGAATAACCCAGAAGAGACACTAAATGGCGGTGTCTAACTTTTGATAGAACAGCAATTTCTGACTGGAATTCATCTAAGGCTTTGCTGCTAATCACACCAGCTTCCATTCGTTTTACTGCAATTTTAGTACCATCATCCAATTCTCCCTTGTAAACAACCCCAAATCCACCACGTCCAAGCTCATTTTCTGCGGCAAAATTCTTGGTCACATTTCGAAGAACTTGAACTGAGATCACAAGATTTCCAGCTTCAATGACATGAGACTCCCCCATTTCCATTAGATTCCCAGACCCACTGCCTGTGACTGTGGAAACGCTTCCATTGCTATCATTAGCACAACAATCTTTACCACATTGTCTGAAATCAGATGGATCTTTAGGGTGAATTACCAGTGAACTTTGACCATTGGAGGCACCCTTTCTCTTCCTGAAACAATATACATAAGGGGAATAAGCATTAATGCCGCAGCTGCAACACCTGCAATAGGAGCTACAACTGAACCAAGTTTTTCCTTTTGGAATTGTTTGATTCAAGAGAATTACTGTGATGGGAATTTGAGTCTGCTGATGGATTTATCAGGTGAGAAGGTTCAGGCTTTCTAGAAGATGAGCCTGTCCCTGAAGAAGGACCTTCTGGGCCGCCATCAACTAACTGAGGATTCCCATCAATCACAAGTTTCAAGCTTTTACTAAAATTTGGCAAGGGAGGGGAAATGTTATTGCCACTTAGATCCAACAATGTCAAGGATCTCAAGCTAGTCCAGTTGCTGGGTATTTCACCGCTGAGATTGTTACCTCCCAACCTGATTTCAACAAGTGAATCTAAGTTTGCAACAGAAGGACTCAATATACCACTAAGCTTAAGTTAGACAAAATAATCATTGACACCTTTCCATTAGCATTGCACTTTATCCCAACCATGGCCCATCACATGGGTTATTACCGGTCCATGAATTCACCAGATTTGAAGGATAATTCAACCCACCAAGAAACTCCAGCAGCATCATGACTTCAAAGGAACAAAGAGCCCCAGGCTTAGATTGACAAAATTATTCGATTCAAAAGTGACTTTAGGTGTTGCAAAATTTGGGATTGGACCCATGAAGTGGTTATTGTTCAAATCTAAACGGTCCAATTTCATTTTACCTAAAGCATCAGGAATAAGTCCAACAAGCTGGTTACCATTGAGATCAGATCCTTCAGAAAAGTCAAATCCCCAATCTTCACGGGAATGGTCCCTTTGAACTGGTTCCCGTGAAGGCCACAAACTTGTCATCGAAACCATTGTTGCCACCATGTCAATAGTACCAGTGAGGCCACCACCTTTCTGGTTATTCAACCACAGAATCTGCAAAGCAGGGAAACCGTTAAACGTCGCCGGAATCTCACCGGTTAAGTTGTTGCCGGAAAGTTGCAACACCGACAAAGACAACCATTTTTCCCAGAAAATCAGGGATTGGACCAACCAAGTTGCAACTCATACAAGACAAATTGGTCAACTGTGCTGAACCCTGCAAACTTGAAGGGAATTGCCACCCACCAGTGGTGGCATTGAGGTTGCTGTTGTAATCCAATGCCAAAACCTCAAGACTCTCAAGCCCATCAAAGAAATCTTCAGGGATGGATTCAAACTCGTTGTAGTTCAAAACGCGAACTTTAACTTCGATAAGCCATTGAAAGATGGTAAGGGACCGTTGAGTTTGTTGTTCTGAAGGGCCTAGATTCTCGAGCATGGTGAGTTGGTTGAAGTTCCTGAGGTAGAGGACCCACAAGGTTCAAGTTTTTGGTTTGAATCTGAGAGACTCTGTTGCCATTGCAGAAGATGTATTTCCATGGAGGATTCCCACATGGGTCTCCTCCTTCTTCTGGCCATGGCAACAGTTCTGGGTTCTTCAACCCTTTTCTGAATTGGTTCAGAATCTTTACATCATTTGGGTCAGTTGTCAGAGAGAACCACACAAGCGAGTGAGAGGAAGAGTAAGGAAAGGAACTTCGGACAGGGGTCTTCCATGACAAGGGTCGTCATTTGAAATTGTGAACACAAAATGCTTCACTCAACTTGAAGCAACTCATGTTTGGAATATGTGAGAGGAAGCACCCTCAAAGTGAACCAGTGTTGTTGAGATCGAAAGATATTGGAATGGATTAAGACGTAAATTAAGGTTGTTTTATGTTACCAATTACCAGCAACCAAAAAGGGTTAAGCCGAAAGATGTTAGAATTAAAGCATATCGGTGGAGGTTTTGTTGTAGTATATGTTACGCGCTTAGGACAAATTAGTGTTTTAAGGTACTTAATAAAAGATTAAAAATCAAATATTATATTATTAATAGATTAAATAATTTCCCAATAACTCACCAAAATTTATTAAACTATATTTTATAATTCTTCACACTTTTATATATTATTATATTATTTTTATTACTTTAAACAACTCATTCACTTTTTATCTCCATCCCAGCAACTCTTACAAATTTCTAAAAATGGATCCCACAATCTACCCATTATTCATATATTTTATATTATTTATACATTATAAAATTACAATAAAAAAATTAAAAAGTCTTTGGGTTGCTACATACAACAACTACATAATTTTCAAAAGTTGCAGGCACATCTCTCGATCGGTGAGATTTTCACAAACTTCGCATCTATTGGCATAAGCAACTAGCGATAAAGTTGCTCTTATATATATCATAGGCCGGAATGTGTAAGAGTAGATCCTAATGAGTTTATCTTAGAAGTCTAGCTAAGAGTGTGTTTGGTTAGCCATTTCAGCTAGCTTAAAGTTGAAAATAGTAGCTGAAACCAAAAAAGTTTTGGGAAGACAACTTTTTTGTAGCTTTTTTGGTAGCTACAAGCTTTTCTTAAAAAGCTATTCCAAGTAGCTTTTTTAAAAAAGCTCCAAATTTCAGCTACTAGCTAAAAATTAATTACAAGTTTAACCCTTAACCACCCCCACTTATCATTATTAATAATTAATATTGTCCTTAAATGTCATTTTACCATGTTCAATTAGTTTTACCAACACATTCAATAGTTTTTCAGCTTTCAGCTAGCTTTAAGCTTTCAGCGAGCTTTTCAACTTTCAGCTAGCTTTTCAGCTAGTTTTACCAAACACACTCTAGATTGATTTGGATTTTCATTTCTGTTTTCATTTTTTATTTTTTATTTTTGAAATTTTATAAAAGGAAAAATTGGAAATGCTGAAAACAAAAAAATCATCATTGTCCAGCATTTCCAGTTTTTCCATTGTAAAATTTTAAAAATAAAAATAAAAACAGAAAATAAAAATATAAACCAAACATGTCGTAGCCCCGTGGTCCTCACTCTAGTAAAAATGTTTATGGTAAAAGAAAAAATCATTCTATAAGAAAATTATGCACATTTAGTAGTTTTGAAGGGTTTTAAATTACTTTTTTAGAAGTCAGAATCTCAAGATTTTTTTCTTTTTTAGATCAGAATCTCAAGATTATTAAACTATTTACTTAACGTGATTTAATGATTTGAAAAAAATAATTAAATTTTATTTAACTCCTAATAGAATCAATTTTTATATTATTATTTAATATGTATTATCACTCTATTTTATAGAAACAATTGATGAAAATTAATTAGATCCTTAATTAAGTTGTTTATATATGTATGTATATAATTAGTTTCGTGACCTATATAAATTCATTATTATAATTATTTTTTTCTCTCACAAAGTATCTTTTATCTTTGAATATAAATTTAATTTTTAAAAGGGAAAAGAATGTAACTCTTAACTTTTGTCTTTTACAAATAGATACCCACGATTTTTTAATTTATTATAATTAATCATTAAACTCTTGTTATTATTGCAATAAGTTCTTTCATTAATATAAGTTAAATAATAAGATAATCAATCTTAATCTCTCAAAATTTTATATTTTAAATATTAAAACACATGAGTCCGAGCCAAAAAAGACTTGTCATAAAAAAATGGAGGCCGCAGTGAGTCCTAAGCTTTCTCTCCAAGAAAGTGACTTGTACCTGCGCAGCAAAAGAAAATCAAAATGGGTGAGTCTGCTTCTGAAGAAAATCAACAAGAAAGGATGATGCAGCGAAGGAAACGAAGGATTCTAGCAGCCAGCACAAGGTTTCTTACAAAGAATCCTTACTGAATCAAATCGGGCTCCAATCCCATCCCCTCTTGAGGTGGATGATGTTGTCTTCCCAGAAGAACTATCTTGATGAAGAAAAAATCAGCAATGGAGGAGGAAACTAATGAGGGGCCACAGTTCTCAAAATCGGTAGGCCTTATGTTCCTATTGCAGAGGGATGATTATAACAGATGGCGTGCTCCTTGTCAAGCCTCACTGGTCATTAAAGTTCTTGGTAAAAGACTAAACATGCAATTTCTGTACACTAGGCTAAGGAAAAAGTGGGCTGCAAAAATCAAGTCAAGTTTATTGACATGGATCAAGACTATCACCTTGTCTATTTTACAGACAAGGAGGACTATCTGCATGTATTATATGACGGCCGTGAATGGATGCGGATCATTATCTCATTGTTCAACGTTGGCGTCCTCTTTCTTGGAAGAAGCTAGGAAGATCAAGAAAGTTGTTGTTTGGTGTAGGATTCCTAATCTCCCTATTGAGTTATATAATATTGAGTTCCTAACTCAAGTCGGGAATATCCTTGGAACCGTGATGAAAGTGGACAGACTTACCTCTATTCACTCTAAGGGGTAGGTTCGCAAGATTATGTGTGGAGGTGGGATCTCTCTAAAAGGCTTATTCCGGAAATAGAAATTATTGGGGGGGCACTGTGCTTCGTATTGAATATGCGGGTTTGCACCAGTATGTTTCAAATGTGGTAAGTATGGCACAATCAGATGCATGTACTAAATTCCCTATGGAGATCAGACCAGAGGAGCAGATGAAGACTGATAAGCAAGACTCTGAAAATCAGCATAATCAAGATCGGTCAAAGGATGGTTCGATTGCAACAACCTGACAGCCTACATACGGCACAAAGAAATTCAACCAGACCTGTACATACTAACGCAGAACAGAATAACAAGGAGCTTGGGAACTATGGCCCTTGATGCTGGTTAGGAAACAACCAAGAAATAGGCATCCAGGAATAATAAAGGGTTCTTCCCCTAGATCTTCAACTCCGCACAGGGACAGACCCTACAAGGATCCAGATTTGATATTCTTAAGGAAACTAAGGATCAAGAAGCTGGCTCCCCAAAAGGAGACCAGGATTCGATTACCCCTCCAGCTACTAATCAGAACAACATTATTAACCTAAGTCTAACCCCGGTAGCTGAACCTTCAAAGCCAATTCCTAAAGTTACTCGCATCCGTGACCCTAAGGCTGGGAAAAACTCACAACAGAGTCAAGACAAGAGGAAACAGCAGATTCTGAAGTCTCAAAAAAGTACTCCTATGTTGAAACCCAGTTTTGCAGTTACACCCACTACTAAGCAGCAACAATTAAGTGCAGTTTCAAATCAGGTTTTGATACCTGAAAAGGTCCAGTCTAGTCCTAGTAATCTCAGTTCCTCATCAGAAGATAAAAGGGTTCAGGAGTAGGAAATGCTTCAGCTTATGCGTATTATAGAAAAGGAGGGTGAGGGTAAAGTTAACATTTCCAAATTACAACATGATTATATGATGGCCCTTAGGAGTGGTCACCTTGAACCTAAACCCCTGACATCAAACATTCAGTAATAAAGGGGGTAATTTTAACACGGCTAATCAAGATACAATTATGAAGGAAGGCCCTGGTGTAAAGCTAAGATACAAGGTTCCTCTCAGGAAAGCAAGCAAGGTATACAAATGTTTCTATGGTTGATTGTTCAACTGGTGCAGGTAATTCTGGGCCTAGAGCCCAAACCCCTACAAACTAGTTTTATGAATTTTATCACCTGGAATTGTAGGGGGATCTATGGTAAAAGTTTTGTTAGTCTTGTTAAGGACTTAAGATATTTGTATAATGCTCACTTTATTATTTACTAGAAACACATGCTAGTGGTGACAAAGCTAATAAACTGGTTAAAAGAATGGGGTTTGATTCCTTTCGAGTCTTTGATTCTCAAGGTCAGTCAGGGGGTTTCATTATGCTTTGGGATAGTTTGAAATGGCACATTGATTATTGCTCAAGATAGACAATATGTTCATATGAAAGTTAAAAATGGTTTGAATAGTCACTGGTTTTTAACTGCTATATATGCTAGTCCCCAATTGATCAATAGATTTTCCCTTTAGGAGCATTTGAGAGATTTAGCCAACTCTATGGTAGTGAGTGGTGTGTTGGGGTTTTAATTCCATTTCCAACCCATCAGAAAGGAAGGGGGATCTGCTCATCCTAATTTACAAGGTATGACCCATTTTAACCATATGATCTCTGATTGCAATTTACTTGATGTTAGTTTTGTTGGTGCCCCTTTTACTTGGAAGAGGGGGAATCTTTTGGAAAGATTGGATAGAGGTCTTATTAATATGGATTGGAGAATCAGGTTTCCTAATGCTTCTCTTGTTCATTTACCTTTTTATAAATCTGATCATTGTCCTTTATTGATGAAATTGATATGGTTGGGATGCAAAACCAGCATAGAAGGCCTTTTGGTTTGTGGCTGCTTGGCTTATGCATCCTAATTTCAATGACTTTGTCTCTCATAACTGGCAATCTAATAGAAGATGGAGTACTATAATTGATAATTTCAAGAAGGAGTTAATTGTTTGGAATAAGGAAATCTTTGGCCATATAGGTAATAGGAAAAGAATTCTGCTTAGAAGATTAGAAGGTATTAATAGAAAACTTATGCAGGTTAATGATCCTAGTCTTGAAAACCTTCACAAGAAATTGTGGCAAGAATATGAGGAAGTTTCCTTCCAGGAGGAATTGTTATGGTTCCAAAAGTCTAGATGTAAGTGGATTTTATATGGTGATAAAATACAAAATATTTTCATGGCATTACTATAGCTAAGAGGAAAAGAATTAAAATTGAATGCCTTGAAGCTGACAATGGTGACTTGATCACTGATCCTAGAATTTTAGAGGAGATGATTATTGCTTACTACTCTAAACTTTTTCTTAATAAAGCTGCCCATACTCCTTTCTGCTTGACTAATTGTTTTCCTGAGCTCCTTCCGAATCATATTGCTACTCTTAATCAACCTATCTCTGTTGAGGATGTAAAAAGGCTTTGTTCTCCATGGGAGGTTTAAAAGCTCCTGGATTGGATGGTATTCATGCCCTCTTTTACCAATCTCATTGGGAGACTGTTGGAAAGGATTTGAGTGCTCTTATTCAACAGATTTTCTTAAATCCTTCTTGTGTGGCTGAAATGAATGATACTTTAATTACTCTGATTCCTAAAGTGGATAGTGCTATAAAACTGTCTCAATACAGACCCATAAGCCTTTGTAATGTATCTTACAAGATTGTGACTAAGATTATCTCCCAAAAACTTAGGCATATAATGTCTCATTTAATTGGGCCTAATCAAGTAGTTTATTCCTGGACGGCAGAGTAGAGACAATATTATAATCACTCAGGAAATCATCCACTCTATGAGGAATAAAAAAGGTAAAAAGGGCTGGATGGCCATCAAAATTGACCTTGAAAAGCTTATGATAGGCTCAATTGGAGGTTTGTAGATGATACACTAAAAGATGTAGGAATTCCTGACCATCTAAGAGATGTTTTATGCATTGTATTTCTACTACTAATATGAGGGTTTTATTTAATGGGGAATCCCTGCCTCAGTTCTCTCCTTCTAGAGGTATTCGTTAGGGAGACCCTATCTCTCCTTATATATTTGTGCTATGTATTGAAAAATTATTTCAATTAATCAATATGGCTGTTGAAAATAAATTCTGGAATCCCTTTAAGATTGGCAGACATGGGCCTCTTATCTCTCATCTTGCTTTTGCTGATGATTTGATCCTATTTGCTGAGGCTAAAATGGACTAAGTTGAGATTATCTCTACTATATTGGATTTATTTTGCTCTAGCTCTGGCCAGAAAGTGAGCTGGGAGAAACTAGAATTTTCTTCTTCTCTAGCAATGTCTGTTTTCAGGTAAGAGAGGAAATATCTGCTGCTCTGGGCTTTCAAAGAACAGATGACCTAGGCAAATACCTAGGTGTTCCTATCATTCATGGTAGGGTTACCAAAGCTACATTCAGCTCTACAGTTGCTAGAACTAAGCAGGAGCTCAATGCTTGGAAGACTAGGAATCTGTCTTTTGCGGGAAGACTAACCCTCTCGCAATCTGTCCTTAGTGTTATTCCATCATACATCATGCAGTCTGCAATGCTGCCTGCCTCTATATGTGCAGATTTAGACAAGCTATGCAGAGATTTTCTGTGGGCGACACAACTGACAAAAGGAAGATTCATCTTATTAATTGGGATAAGGTGTGCAACCCTAAGCTTACTGGAGGGCTTGGGTTACGCAAGGCAAAAGATCTCAACAAAGCATACATGATGAAATTGTGTTGGGGTATTATCCAAAACCCTCAAGACCTTTGGGTTCAGGTGGTTCGTGTTAAGTATAATGTGGAAATAAAATTATTCCTAAAGTGCAGAATAAACAAATAGCATCTAATACTTGGCATGGTATTTGTGATATCTGGAAAGATTTTATAAAGCTCTGTACCTGGCAGATCCACAGTTGTGCTAATATTCTCTTCTGGTTGGATGATTGGCCTCCTGGGGTTGGTCCTCTCCATCAGCATGCTACTCAAACCCTTAATGAGGATGGTCTTGAGCTTCCTGTGCAATCCTTTGTCACCATTCAAGGCCACTGGGATGTTCAGAAATTTCAAGACTCCCTCCCTGAAACAGCGTGTAAGCAGATTTTAGAGATGGTTCCTCCTGATCCTAATTCAGGAATTGACTTAATTAGATGGAAGGGGAAAAATGATGGTTGGTTCACAATAAGCTATGCATATGAAGAGCTTACCTCAACGGCACAGCAGGAATAACAGATTGACGAAGGTTTTTGGAAATGGCAGGGGCCAAACAGAATTAGGCTCCTTATTTGGAAGTTAGCCTCTCAGGGCCTTCTCACCAATGTGCAGCGTTCTCAGAGACACCTCACTTCAGATCCTCAATGCCCTATTTGCAAGAAATCACCAGAAACTTTATTACACTTGTTTTAGAGACTATGATGAAGCTGTGCAGTTATGGACCCATTTCATTCCTAGACATTACTTACAAAGGTTTTATGAACCTAATTCTACCCATTCATGGTTACTTGCTATTCTTACTTACAGACCACAAGACGGAGATCTATTAAGAAGGGATTTGGTTATAGGGCTTGTCATTGAAGCCAGCTGGAGAAATAAATGATATTATTTTCAACAGGCTCAGATTGTCTACAGAGACCCTAAAATACAGAATTTGCTCTCATCTTCACTCAGCTATGCAAGCGTTGAACCCTAGAACTCATCAAATAAGGAATACTGTAAACAGAAACATACCCTTTAGATGGGAACCCCCTCCTCAAGGTTGGATCAAACTGAACTCTGACGGAGCTGTCTCGAGCGGGCATGATTCTGCTGCCTGCGGTGGAGCTTTCAGAGACCAGTGGGGAGGTTCTTGCTGGGTTTTGCTTCCCGATTGGGTCACTGCTCGATAATAGAGGCTGAGCTAAAGGGCATCCTCCATGGGCTTTGGATTGTGTTGCAGAAAGGTTGGAAGAAAACCATCGTTGAAGCTGACTCCTCTTTGGCTTCAAATTTCTGACGGATGGGTGCCATCCCTTGCATATGGCGCGATCTTTGGTTGATGACATTAGGGGTTTGGCTAATCAGATTGATGAAGTGCTCTGGAGGAATGTTCTGCGTGAGGGCAATGGCTTGGCTGACAAATTTGCTAAGCTAGGGTTTGAGATTGATGGTCAGTTCAAGTTGTTCGAGTCTATCCCCCCCTGTGCTATTGTGCACTATTGTTTTGACAATGTTAGTCTGTAGGTTTCCTTGTTTCTGGCCTTAGTGGCCCTATTTTCACAAAAAAAATATTAAAAACACATAAAAAGGTAAAATTTATATTTTATTCTTAAATTTGTCAAATTTCAAGCATGTTTGTAATTGTAAAAGCGAAATATGATGATGTATTCTTTTACTTTAGGATTTTTATTTTTGAAACTTTATTTTATTTTTTTAATATTTTAAACCAGAATCTTGAAGGATTGAGATTTGTTAGTTATTTATTTAACTTTATATATGTTAATGAAAGGACTTATTACAACATGATAAAAGTTTAAGGATTAATTAAGACAAAATAAAGTTCATGACACCTATTTACAAAATGATAAAAGTTTAGGGTGTTTATATACTCTTTTCCCTTAGAAGCCTACTAACATGTTAGGCCAAAACAAATTCATTGTTATAATTATGATAATTAATTAACTATTATTTTAACTCGCATAATACATGAATAAAGGTATATTTTATATAATTAAAATTATTTATAATAAATCAATATCTTTAAAATTAAAAAAAAATAAAAATTAGAATAATTGTAGACAATTATTTAATTTAAATTATTAGTGTTATGAAATAATGCTACAATATATAAAGTGGAGAGTAGAGAGGAAGATAAGAGAGCTAAAGAGACTAAAGTTGTCGAGTCTTATCTATTCACATATAAGAGGTATTTATAGAAGTAAATGAGAGTTTATAAAGGACTAAGTAACGTATAATTATACAATATAGTTTTAAAATCATTCTTCTATTAAAGGAAATACATATGTTATATCAATCAAATTAAATTTGATGGACATCCATCATATATTAATTCATAACAAGTAATTTGATTATGTCTTTTATTAAAATCTAATTTACATTATTATTTGATAAAAGATATAATTAAATTAATTAAAATTATATGATAAGAATAAAGATTTATATTAAAATAAGGATTGGAATAAAAATAATATGACAAGATTTGAATCTTATAATTTTAGTTTCAGAGTAAATTCCCAATTAAGTCCCTGAAATATACACGTGTCATCAGTTAGGTCTCTTAAGATGTTTGTCACCAGTTAAGTCCCTCAAAAATTAAAATGATCACCAAGTTAGTTCCTCAGTTAGTACACATTAGTTGGTGTACGTGTAACATTTAATTTTTGTGTGGCTTGGCCTGTAATTAAGTGCCAAATAAGCATACTACATGGCAAAAGGTTTAAAATTAGGGTTTCTATTTAGTCCCTAATGTTGGGGTTAACTGTCAAACTGTGAAATTCATAATGAAGCTAACAAATTCTACAAATAGTCCACTAGAAGCATTGTTGGCAGTGGCTACGGTGCCACCATGATGGAGGACAGCTTGCCAACCATCGCAACAAGGCTACAATGACCTTCTTCCTCCTCCTATGCACACGAATCGGTGCAACAAGGGCTGTCATGGGAGGCCCTTGTGCTTCTCTCCAACGTTGGCGTGACCATGGACAACACACTGCTGCTACATTAATTCTTCTTTTATCTCGTGTGACTAGCCATGGAGTTTTCAAAATTAGAGTTGAAACAAGAAAACTAAACTAGAAAAGGGGTAGAGAAAGCTAGAGAGATAGCGGAGGGAGGGAAGGAAAAAGGAACAAATTATCACGTGTAACCAACAATATGGACTTAATTATATATATATATATATATATACCCTAATTTTACATGTTTATAAAAAATCAAGTCACACAAAAGATCCACTTAGCTATGTTAACATTGTTACTAACCGTGACTAATTAACTAGGGACTAACGTGGTAATCATTTTAATCTTTGAAGGACCTAACTGGTGTGACAAACATCTTTGAGGAACCTAACTGGCGACACACGTATCTTTCAAGGACATAAATGGGGTTTACTGATCTAATTTCAGTTTTTAGGAGCAACATTTAAAAATTCAAATAGGGAGAGAGAAGATTAGTATTAAGGATTGAGAGAGGAATCACACTCTCGCAAGTATTTGTGGAACTCATCCTCCAATGAGAGAAGTGAGAGAATTCTAAAAATCATTGAAAGGGAAATATAGTGAGTGCCTCATCTCACTCTCCAACGTGAGGTCTCAAACTTATAATATAGAGATTTAATTGTAACTATGTGGATTGTCGAGTCATGATGACTACAACTATCAACAATGTAAAATTTCTAATTATATTTTTTTTTACAAATTTTTTAATATATTATATATGTACATTAGATCACTAACATAGGTTGGTTCAAATGAGACATACTAATTGATTCCCCTTAAGCATATAGGGTTTGAGTCTTGTGAATGAAAAAAATCTCATTGAATGGGCTAACCCTACCATGATATGAATGTTTTGACTCGAACATGATTACCTCCATGATGCATGCATGCTTGTTGTGTAAACCACAAAATATATACACTAGATCTCACATAAAATTAATTAATGTGGATGAATAATGGGTTTAGTTTGAATTCTTGATATATTAGTGTAAAAATCATTACATGCATAACCTACAAAACTTGATATGGTAGATATATAATTAGGTTTAAATTCACTTTAGTGATGTTTACGTTTTCAAAATAATATCTCGAGGATTTACTTGTGTATACAAAGAAATCATATGCATAATAAAGGATAGTATTGGAAATATCAATTTTGGAGTTAGTTTAATAAATAGCTAGTGTGTTATGATGATCAAGATAGAAATAAAATTTAATATATTTTACTTCATGATATTATATAAAATAATTATTTTACCTTTTTTCTAGGATGCACCATTATTAGTTAAAGTGGTTTCACTATACATAGATATATTTTAATCATTATATATTTTTAGGGTTCATCATTTATTGTTTTAAAAACCCATATTTATAGGTTAAAATAGATTGTATACATACAATAATTTTTAAATTTGTACACCCTACATTTAACCTATTTGAACATAATATTTAAAAATGAATTTAAGGTAGTTTGCTTAAATGGTAAAATTAAAAAAATTTAGTAAACAAATCTTGAGTTTTGTTTACTTTTAATGGGTTATACCTTTTTCATAAAAGACATTAAATAAGTTTGGAAGAAATAATCTTGGGTCCACCATGGCTCACGCCTACTAGATCATCTTTTTAAATATAATTAGGTCATCTTTTTATCTTAAATGAGCTTAATTTAAATTTTAAATTTTCTTAAGTTTAAGTTTTCATTTTTAAAATCTTAATGAATACTCTTTTGTTTTGCATAGTTATATCATACTCTGTTTCATAAAATCGTATATCTTTTCTCTATTTTGACATGGGTTGAGTTTTTCTATTAAATTAATAAAATTAAATCAATAATAACTTTCTCTTCTTAATTATTCAATTAAAAATTTTGTATTTTATTGATTTCTTTCTTCATTAATATATAAAATTTTTCAATTAATGCACATTAGATGTAATGGTATATTTATAAATCGCCATTAAATTTAATTTTTGTCAATGGAACTAAAATTATATTTTTAAATTCTTAAACTTACTTTAATCTATAGTATAAATATTCCTTTATCAATTAAATTATTTTTTATGTGTATTTTTGGTTTAACCACAGGTATCCTCCACGGAGGCAATCCTGTTCGAGCCGGGAACATTCACACATCATGGTAATTTAATTTTTATACTTCATAAAATATCCATGCAATACATTTATATTTATAATATAAACTTAAATATAACTTATCTATGGAAAATGTAAACCAGATATATTTTAAGAGTTTGATGAATATACATTGTTAGTATAAAATGTTCTATTATTAGGTTAGAGCACCCCTTGTGCTCTCTTCATGATAATTTGCTTATATAAAAAAATTTGTTAGTGTAAAATAATTTTATCATCAATCAATGATAATTATTATTTAATATAATACATGTTACATGTTTTTAAACTCAATAAATAAATGATAACACAATATTAGGTGATGGTGTAAATTTTATTACACTCTCATGGTATAATTAAGTTCATTTTATAAAACTTGGATACGGCTTTTTTAAAGAAAATCTTGTTTAGTATAAAATTATCTAATTTCTATATAGTAAAAAACATTTAGGTATAAGCTAACAAGCTGATCGCTTTTCAAAATATCTAAAACAATTTAGTTTAAAACTGTTGCACTATATAATCACATGTATCTATATATAGGAGGTAATCCTACTCAAGTAATCTGCACTATATAATCACATGTATTCTATATAGGAGGTAATCCTACTCATAATCAACATCAATGGGACTACTCTCCCCGCGCATTATAATGAGTTTAAAACAATAGGTGTGTATATATAATGCAGTAGTTTTAATTACCGGTACACACCCTTAAAAAAAGACATTATTAATTATATAAGGACCTCAACATTTAGGTGAAGCTAATTCCTTAGTGCAATCCATTTCATAGACCTCCCCCCCCCCCCCCCCCCACACACAGATATATAGATAGATGCCTGGGTGCCCTGCGGACCTTTGTTTTAAGATTGTTACCATTAAAAACTCAAACTCACGTTTATGATCAAACTCACTTTGAAATCTGTTTGCTTCTCACCTCTTTAAGTTGATTTTAGCCATAAACTTGTATTTAAGCAGACGTGTTAATTATAACTTTTACATTGGATAAAAAAATTATACTGAATTTTACTAGTAACTCATTTTCAGAAAAAATTTTCACATATAAATACTTTTAGGCAAAACTATTCTTTAATCAAGTTATTAAATTTAAGTTTATAAATATTCACCTAAAACACATATTAATTCATCTAATTCATGAAATTTAAAAAAAATCACCGGAAAACTAAAAAATTAAGTCATATTGCTATATAATTGATTAATTCCTAAAAGATCACCTTAAAAAATAACTAATTTATTGAAAGCTAATTGAAAGTTTTTTTTAATAATATTTTAATCATATAGCTAATATTTAGCCAAGAAAGCTAACTTTCATATTTTTTCTAAAAAATTGTTTTTAATAATATTTTTAGCTTATTTATTTTATAATTAAATATTTTATTTAAAACTAACTGATTTGATTGCTCATCACCAGTAAAATGAAGTTCAACAACGAGAGTGAAGACCGCAACCCCAGTCCCCCACACAGATGACTGACGACGTTCACACCCCTCCCCTCTCAATATTAATTAGGGAAATTCTACTCCTTTAGTGAGAGGGTTTTGGTACCCTTCTATGAGCATTTAATCATTTCTCTCAACTTTTTAAATGATCTTAGTATTTTTATATTTATAGGACACTATTTAACTATTAGAATTTGTTTTTTTAAATATTTTTTAAAAGACTTTTTGACCCCCTATAACCATTATCATGTATTTTTTACTGTATTCCCCCATTTTTCACATTCGCTCATTTGCAATACCATGTGTCTCATTTAAATCTACTTTTATGTCTTCGAATAAGTCAGACGGAGTACACTTGTTTCTATGTATTTTAGTCTATTCAATAAAAAAATTGATAAGAAGTACCAAAACCTCTCTCTAACGGGAGTTATCAAATTGCGACCCTATTATTATTATAAATTCAGATTATTTTGCTGGTTGCTGCCTTTTGGGACGTGAGTCCATCTTTCATGCTCAGGCCTGCTTTCATGACCTGGTTGGTGCACGTCTGCACTCTCCGTCTAGGTGCAACCGGTTGCTGGTAGCACACTTTTTTTTTTAATTCTGACCTTAGCGTGATAACCTCGTTGAACAATGCTATCATCCGTGTGTTGGTAACAAATGTAGCATTTATAATTATATGAAATGAAAGTGCTTGTGGAATACTAGCAAATAATTGACTTTTGTATATATGGAACAGTTCTATTCTTAATTTACATTTTATATATTTTATTTGGGTACATTAGATAAAGAAAAGAAAACAAAAGAAACAACGAAGCTCTAATGAAACTATTCCCATATATATATAGCTAGCATTTGGAGACGAGCAGAATTGATAATGCTGGAGGAAGAGAATCAAACTGGGGACCAACGGGTAAACCACCAGCATCAGCTTAATTAGCGAGAAAATCCATACATTGTGTTGCAGTGTGTGCTGCGATTATATATTAATTGTGCAGATTAGTTTAAAAAAAAATTATGAAGAAAATTAAAATAAATTATGTGAATCAAAATAACTGTAATTTTCTATCAATTAATTTGATATGATATGTTGAAAATTAAATTATGAACTTTACATTTATTTTCATTCATGAAATTTTATAGTAATCTAAATTTTACAAATTTTGTGGATGATTATATTGGGATTAGGAATGGAGCTAATTGTGAGGAGAG